>CM068824.1:185171994-185774494 GCA_028554795.2 Sinohyriopsis cumingii | reverse complement strand
CTGTGCTGACTCTTCCATCTTTGATCGTTTGAGAGCGAAATGAATACTCTGACGCTAAGACACTCTCCTTATATACAGAGACCTGCTGCGTATGAAACCTAGTCAAATGTAATTTTGCAATAAGATGAAACGATTTCATTGAGGAAGTAAAAGGCAATGATGTACCGTATCGCCTCACACAAAACCTGAAGTGTTAGTTCAAATCCGTGTCAGCGATTTCGAAGACGACATAACTGGGCTTTAATCAATGCTCTCCATTTCTGCCACAAAACCACGAGTCCTGATTCACGCCAAAAGAAATTTCGTTCGGTCCATAAAAAATAGTATCACATCCGAGAAACGCAAAAACGAACTTCCAGAAAACTGAGAACGACGGCTTACACCTACAACGTGAAATGTATGAGTTCAAGTAGTGCGTAAAACTTAGTCAAATTAAATTTTTATAGTCAAGACGAAACGATCTCTTTTCGAAGAAGAAAGCAGACACCAAGCGACAATGGCGATCCGTGTCACACAACACTTTTCAAAATGTATATGATCAGAGGTTTGTTCTAGCGATCTGCACGGTTAAATTAAATGTTGATGTATTTTGCAATAAGACGGACAATGGTCGCCCATGGAACCATTGTTCGTGCATTAGTTTAAATTTTTAAAATATTTTTTTTATATAAATCGCCTATAGGATAGACCCAGTAAAGCATGGCCATTCTCGTCACTGTGTGAATAGCTGCTCAAGTCAATTCGAAGTGAACGCGGTAAGAAAATAAGTATAGCCAATGAAATGGCTTACAACGGGTGATGCATTGTTTTGTTCTAGGACTGTGTGGCATAATAATCCCTATGTTCTTGCGTTGTTACCATTACAGTGCAGACAGACTGAAATGTGAACTTACAAGCCCTCTTTGTGTGTGTTGTACCATTTCTTCTTACCACATCAAAATACTGAGCGTCACAGTATTGGTTCGCGTTTTCAAGCTGACCATTTTTTTTTATATCTCACTTAAACATTTTAACATAAACACTCACACTCACATCGGTAAAGTCAGAACAGATGTGTTACAGTATTGAGGGGCATGTTATCTTTTTTTTTCAAACTAATAAATTTGGGGTTTGTATGAAGTAAAGAACCGAAAGTACAGTGAAACTCAAGGATGATGACCCAATCTGTCTGTCTATTGATGCGTGTATTTACTTAAGAAGAAATATGACCTCTAAAACACAAAGAGATACGGCGAGCATGATTAGAATGAACATAACGATGTTTTCCTTCACGCCCGTGTAATTTAGAGCTTCAATCCTCTTTGAAGACAAACTTGGTCTCCTTTTGTAGGGCTTGAAATAATAAAAAACCTGAAAAAATCTTAAGCACTTTGCTATAGATAATTTCATCAACAGACTAAACAACATAAATACCGTTACAACACTAGAAAGCCTTAAATCTTCTATCAAAAAGAAATGCATAAAAAAATTAAAGATTAACGATAACTAACCAATGAAACCGAATTTAACAAAGGCAGTGACATGTGAAGAAATGGCTCTCACTTTGGAAAGGTAGGCGAACGTACTCTGTCATGCACCATCAACTTGAAAAAAAAATTATAAACAGAGAGAAACCTGAATTCAAAATTCAGTTTTTTTTCTTCTTCAAAATTGTTTCGTTTCTTTTTTCTTTTTTTTTTTTTTGGAACAAATCTAAGCACTAATATAGAGTGGAAAAGGGAAAATGCACATACAAGCTTTGATATTTCTGAAAAAAATGAGGGGATATTCCTAACGTTCATAATCACCTATATATGCTTGGACTTGTCTGTGACTTATCCACAAAACAAGATGTACATATTTCTGGTCAAGTTGCAAGTGTGTGCGTGTTTTTGAAAATGGTAAAAATTGGATATACAATTTTCTCGTGACACTTATAAAGTGAAGAGTCTGTGCAAGTGTCAAAAGCCAAAGTCATATAAGTTTTGTATTTTGTACGGCTTGTAAAGATTTCCACTTTAGAAAATGTGAAGTATCACAAGTTATTATCACAAACAGAAGTGGAACATAGGGGCTTGCAAGAAAGAAAATAACCCAGACAGTTGGTGTCATCAAGAGTGCTAGAGACGGTACCCGAACTTGCTTGCTTGCTTACTTGAATCAAAGTGATTTTCGCTCTAATGGA
This sequence comes from Sinohyriopsis cumingii, assembly GCA_028554795.2. NCBI lineage: Eukaryota > Metazoa > Mollusca > Bivalvia > Unionida > Unionidae > Sinohyriopsis > Sinohyriopsis cumingii. The sequence goes on along the minus strand of CM068824.1, from coordinate 185,772,330 downwards.
GCATATATCACTGGTTTAATAACGCACCGCGTGATTTTTAATTACTCCTGGGGAAGGAAAGAGAGCCTCATCCCCAGGCTTTTATGTACTCACAGACTACTTTTAAATTTAGCCACTCAGGTGTAGGACTAACTAGTCCTTAACAACCTGACTGAAAGGCTTTAAACATGAGTGGGAATAGTCTCACCACACACTCATTTTTCTGTCCGAGCGTGGTAAAGGAGGAAAAAAGGTGCTCAAAAAGACAGCCATGGGTGTTAAGTACTCAACAGAACGCTAGCCCGTACTTATTTCAAATCAAGTCCCGTTTTTGCTAATAGACAGTAAAAAGTACCAATAATGTGTTAACCACTTGTGCAATTAGTTCAAATCTAACGAGTCTGTTAAATTTCCTACTTCCTAACATATCTATCTAATATTAGTACTTAGTGTAGTGTACATAAAAATAGCCATACTGATCTTATTTAAATTATTATGTCTAAGAGACATATGCCAGTTTGGTCACTGTTAGGTTTAAAAAGTTAAGTTTGTTGCGGTGTTCCAATGGGTCAAGTTTGTTTCGAGAATAGTTTAGTCAAGGAGGGATACCAAGCCAAATATGGTTCCCTAGTTAATAAAAAGCAATCTTTTGGAGCCCTAAAAAAGGCTGTTTTTTTCTGTTAGAAGGTAACACGTCTCTCTTTTGCTTTCACGTTCTTTCTCGCACTCCTAGTCTCATGATTCTTGATATCAGGAAATGCGTAGCCATGATGGGCGGCAATGTAAGCAGCGGCTTCTACCAGTTGACTGAGGGGGTATCCAGCGTAGGTTTGTTTGTAGAATTGGGGAAGAACTCTGACCCTAATCCCCATTGAGAAGGTCTTGGTTTAAAGGTGTCTAGAGATTTGTAGGCAACGTATTGTATGACTCTAATAAACTACCCTGCTTTGTTGACGTCATACAATGCTTGATCTAGTCCCATTTCGGTGTACATCTCAACGAGTGTCAGCGTCCCCCTCCTCCTCCTCAACCGCCTCAATTTCCTCTTCTGGTTCTGATACTAATTCTTTAGTTGAGGTAGATAGTTTCAAGTCCGCTGCTATGGTGTCTGTCGCTGTTATTGTTGTTGTGGTTGTTCTTTCAGCTGAGATTGCCTGCAGTGTCGGAGTGAGAAAAGAACGTTGTTGTTGTTGTAGTGTTTAACGCCATTTTTCAGCACGCGATAGGCTATACATGGCGGCCAGTATTAATGGTGGAGGAAGAACCCGGGAAAAACAAGGAAAGAACCACCGACCCACGAGAAGCTACTGGCAAACTGGTGGAGTGCTAACTGGCTAGGTCTGCATTTCTTGCTCCCGCTATTTTTTTTTTTTTTTTGAACTTGAAACTATGGCGGTCGCTTAGGTTATAAGATGGCGACCTTATCCTGTGAGAAAGCCTGTCGTCAGAGGAGGTCGCCATCTTATAACCTAAGCGACCGCCATAGCTTCAAGTTCAAAAAAAAAAAAAAAATTCAGGGCTACCCCATGCTCTCGAAAAGAAATAACATTCCATTGCCTATGATATGTTAGTCAGTTAGAAGAAAAAATACAGAAGTGAGTCTATCAGCACATGATTTCTTTATCTTGGTTAGAAAGTGCGACTCTAAGTCCTTCGTTTCCGTCGCTTATCAAAATTTAAAAAAATAGTAATGTTCTGTAAAAAAGTGAGTGAGTGTTTCTTTTAGGTTTGTGCGTTTTTTTTTGTTGGTGATAATATGGATAATGTAAGTTCGGTTACAACGAAATTAAAAGAATTAGGCCCAGAACTCGGTGTGGAGGGAAGAAATATACACAACAGTAGCGGGAGCAAGAAATGCAGACCTAGCCAGTTAGCACTCCACCCACCTCGAGAACACAAATAACATCTAGTCAACATCCGACTATACCTAACAAACAACCTGCCCCGGAAAGAGTGGTGGCAAAACAAAGGGCCAATTATGTTAGACAAACGGTATGGCAAACTCAAATGTAATCATCAGAGGCACTACGTTCTTTTCTGGGGCCCCGAGTGGCCGAGTGGTCTAAAGCGCTCTCCGTTACGGATCACTGTCATCTCACCTTTGTCTGCGTGGGTTCGAGTCTCGGATTCGGCTAATGTGGGTATGTGAGAAAGCTTGCCAGTAGCTTCTCGTGGGTCGGTGGTTCTTTCCTTGTTTTTCCCGGGTTCTTTCCTTGTTTTTCCCGGGTTCTTCCTCCACCATTAATACTGGCCGCCATGTATAGCCTATCGCGTGCTGAAAAATGGCGTTAAACACTACAACAACAACAACGTTCTTTTCTCACTCCGACACTGCAGGCAATCTCAGCTGAAAGAACAACCACAACAACAATAACAGCGACAGACACCATAGCAGCGGACTTGAAACTATCTACCTCAACTAAAGAATTAGTATCAGAACCAGAAGAGGAAATTGAGGCGGTTGAGGAGGAGGAGGGGGACGCTGACACTCGTTGAGATGTACACCGAAATGGGACTAGATCAAGCATTGTATGACGTCAACAAAGCAGGGTAGTTTATTAGAGTCATACAATACGTTGCCTACAAATCTCTAGACACCTTTAAACCAAGACCTTCTCAATGGGGATTAGGGTCAGAGTTCTTCCCCAATTCTACAAACAAACCTACGCTGGATACCCCCTCAGTCAACTGGTAGAAGCCGCTGCTTACATTGCCGCCCATCATGGCTACGCATTTCCTGATATCAAGAATCATGAGACTAGGAGTGCGAGAAAGAACGTGAAAGCAAAAGAGAGACGTGTTACCTTCTAACAGAAAAAAACAGCCTTTTTTAGGGCTCCAAAAGATTGCTTTTTATTAACTAGGGAACCATATTTGGCTTGGTATCCCTCCTTGACTAAACTATTCTCGAAACAAACTTGACCCATTGGAACACCGCAACAAACTTAACTTTTTAAACCTAACAGTGACCAAACTGGCATATGTCTCTTAGACATAATAATTTAAATAAGATCAGTATGGCTATTTTTATGTACACTACACTAAGTACTAATATTAGATAGATATGTTAGGAAGTAGGAAATTTAACAGACTCGTTAGATTTGAACTAATTGCACAAGTGGTTAACACATTATTGGTACTTTTTACTGTCTATTAGCAAAAACGGGACTTGATTTGAAATAAGTACGGGCTAGCGTTCTGTTGAGTACTTAACACCCATGGCTGTCTTTTTGAGCACCTTTTTTCCTCCTTTACCACGCTCGGACAGAAAAATGAGTGTGTGGTGAGACTATTCCCACTCATGTTTAAAGCCTTTCAGTCAGGTTGTTAAGGACTAGTTAGTCCTACACCTGAGTGGCTAAATTTAAAAGTAGTCTGTGAGTACATAAAAGCCTGGGGATGAGGCTCTCTTTCCTTCCCCAGGAGTAATTAAAAATCACGCGGTGCGTTATTAAACCAGTGATATATGCTCCATTAGAGCGAAAATCACTTTGATTCAAGTAAGCAAGCAAGCAAGTTCGGGTACCGTCTCTAGCACTCTTGATGACACCAACTGTCTGGGTTATTTTCTTTCTTGCAAGCCCCTATGTTCCACTTCTGTTTGTGATAATAACTTGTGATACTTCACATTTTCTAAAGTGGAAATCTTTACAAGCCGTACAAAATACAAAACTTATATGACTTTGGCTTTTGACACTTGCACAGACTCTTCACTTTATAAGTGTCACGAGAAAATTGTATATCCAATTTTTACCATTTTCAAAAACACGCACACACTTGCAACTTGACCAGAAATATGTACATCTTGTTTTGTGGATAAGTCACAGACAAGTCCAAGCATATATAGGTGATTATGAACGTTAGGAATATCCCCTCATTTTTTTCAGAAATATCAAAGCTTGTATGTGCATTTTCCCTTTTCCACTCTATATTAGTGCTTAGATTTGTTCCAAAAAAAAAAAAAAGAAAAAAGAAACGAAACAATTTTGAAGAAGAAAAAAAACTGAATTTTGAATTCAGGTTTCTCTCTGTTTATAATTTTTTTTTCAAGTTGATGGTGCATGACAGAGTACGTTCGCCTACCTTTCCAAAGTGAGAGCCATTTCTTCACATGTCACTGCCTTTGTTAAATTCGGTTTCATTGGTTAGTTATCGTTAATCTTTAATTTTTTTATGCATTTCTTTTTGATAGAAGATTTAAGGCTTTCTAGTGTTGTAACGGTATTTATGTTGTTTAGTCTGTTGATGAAATTATCTATAGCAAAGTGCTTAAGATTTTTTCAGGTTTTTTATTATTTCAAGCCCTACAAAAGGAGACCAAGTTTGTCTTCAAAGAGGATTGAAGCTCTAAATTACACGGGCGTGAAGGAAAACATCGTTATGTTCATTCTAATCATGCTCGCCGTATCTCTTTGTGTTTTAGAGGTCATATTTCTTCTTAAGTAAATACACGCATCAATAGACAGACAGATTGGGTCATCATCCTTGAGTTTCACTGTACTTTCGGTTCTTTACTTCATACAAACCCCAAATTTATTAGTTTGAAAAAAAAAGATAACATGCCCCTCAATACTGTAACACATCTGTTCTGACTTTACCGATGTGAGTGTGAGTGTTTATGTTAAAATGTTTAAGTGAGATATAAAAAAAAATGGTCAGCTTGAAAACGCGAACCAATACTGTGACGCTCAGTATTTTGATGTGGTAAGAAGAAATGGTACAACACACACAAAGAGGGCTTGTAAGTTCACATTTCAGTCTGTCTGCACTGTAATGGTAACAACGCAAGAACATAGGGATTATTATGCCACACAGTCCTAGAACAAAACAATGCATCACCCGTTGTAAGCCATTTCATTGGCTATACTTATTTTCTTACCGCGTTCACTTCGAATTGACTTGAGCAGCTATTCACACAGTGACGAGAATGGCCATGCTTTACTGGGTCTATCCTATAGGCGATTTATATAAAAAAAATATTTTAAAAATTTAAACTAATGCACGAACAATGGTTCCATGGGCGACCATTGTCCGTCTTATTGCAAAATACATCAACATTTAATTTAACCGTGCAGATCGCTAGAACAAACCTCTGATCATATACATTTTGAAAAGTGTTGTGTGACACGGATCGCCATTGTCGCTTGGTGTCTGCTTTCTTCTTCGAAAAGAGATCGTTTCGTCTTGACTATAAAAATTTAATTTGACTAAGTTTTACGCACTACTTGAACTCATACATTTCACGTTGTAGGTGTAAGCCGTCGTTCTCAGTTTTCTGGAAGTTCGTTTTTGCGTTTCTCGGATGTGATACTATTTTTTATGGACCGAACGAAATTTCTTTTGGCGTGAATCAGGACTCGTGGTTTTGTGGCAGAAATGGAGAGCATTGATTAAAGCCCAGTTATGTCGTCTTCGAAATCGCTGACACGGATTTGAACTAACACTTCAGGTTTTGTGTGAGGCGATACGGTACATCATTGCCTTTTACTTCCTCAATGAAATCGTTTCATCTTATTGCAAAATTACATTTGACTAGGTTTCATACGCAGCAGGTCTCTGTATATAAGGAGAGTGTCTTAGCGTCAGAGTATTCATTTCGCTCTCAAACGATCAAAGATGGAAGAGTCAGCACAGATCGACCTGCTGGTCAAATATTTGCTAAAAGTCATACGAAAACATAATTCACATGCGAAAGTGGCAACAAAACTTACTCTTTTGGTCGTTGATTTGATAAGAGTCATACGAAAGTGTGTAAGTGCTAATGAAGTTTGCTATATCTGCAAAGGTAAATGGGTATTTGTCTCCAGAATACCTGCTTCGTCTAAGAAAGAGAGACAAAAGTCAAGATACCTAATATCGTTGTCAGGAGAAAGGACACTGGAATTCAGAGTGCCCTACGAGAAAAGAGAATAAACAAAAACAAGACGAAACAGAGAAGAGGGATTCAGAAGAAGAAGAAATTGAAGATGATGAAGAACTTGTGCCAGTAAAGACATGGAAATGGAAAAATTGACAATGTGAGCCGATGCGTTGGCCCTGATGTGAAATTTCATACTACCTTCTAAAAGAGAATAGACCAGAAAGAACACGTAAGTGTCTCTTGGTCTTGACATTGTATAATAAGGATGGCGTGTTTTGTTTTCTACTCACACTTTATGAAATTGTGCCCTTTCACCTATCTCTATCCCTCTGGATCATGTTTTAGTTAGAATTGAAATGGAAGGATGTTTTCCTTCACGCACGCTCTTTAGGCATGCAAGTCGGTAAACAATAGTCAGTCTATTCCTCCATTATTTTGTGTGATGTTTCCTAAATCACACGCTGATGCCATAAAATAACGGGTTAAATGGGTTTTGTAGTGTTGGGAGTGGGGGTGGGTGGGGTGTAGGTGTTTGGCAGAGTTGGTCATTGCAGGTGAGGGCTTAGGTGCTTTCAAAAAGCTTTTACTTCTTCACTCTGTGTTGATAGTATATTTGGAGTTTGTATGCGTTCGCGTACGTTTGTGTGGATAGTTTATTTGGGGTTTGTATCATCTCCCTTCTGTGTTGATAGTATATTTGGGGTTTGTATGCGTTCGCGTACGTTTGTGTGGATAGTTTATTTGGGGTTTGTATCATCTCCCTTCTGTGTTGATAGTATATTTGGGGTTTGTTTTTTCCTCTTCCCTCTGTATGTGTATGTGTGTATGTGTGTGTGCGTGTGTGTGTGTGTGTGTGTGCGTATGTCTGCGCGCGTACGTTGTGTGGGTGTGTGTATTGGTCTCTGTTTGTCCGTATAAAACTCACTTTATCCCTATCAGATACACTCTACCTACCTACCTGCAGTAGCGTGCATTCAGGTCAGCCACTTGCAACACTGTTGATATTTATCCCTAGTGTTCAGTACAGTGACGTCACTGACGCTGGAAATTTCGAGACTATAAATATCGACTTGGGGATTTCCACATTTTGTAGCTATACATATATACTAGAATTCATAAACAGGAACGTCACTCAAGCTGAGGCTATAAAAAGACAGTGGGATTTTCCAAAGGAAAAACCCACAAGTTGGAGCTATAAATAGATAGTGGGATTTCATAGGAATTTCAGCTGATTATAGATACATAGGTATTTATCCACGATCGTCACAGAAGTTGATATTGTAAGTAGTTACTAATTTTATCTATTTTATAGTGTGTGTGTTTATGTGTGTGTGTGTGAGTATGTCTGCGCGCGTACGTTGTGTGTTTCTGTGTGTGTGTGTGTGTGTGAGTATGTGTGTGTGTGTGTGTGTGTGTGTGAGTATGTCGGCGCGCGTACGTTGTGTGTGTGTTTGTGTGTTTGTGTGTGTGTGTGTGTGTGTGTGTGTGTCTGCGCGCGTACGTTGTGTGTGTCTATTGGTCTCTGTTTGTCCGTATAAAACTCACTTTATCCCTATCAGATACACTCTACCTACCTACCTACAGTAGCGCGTATTCAGGTCAGCCACTTGCAACACTGTTGATATTTATCCCTAGTGTTCAGTACAGTGACGTCACTGACGCTGGAAATTTCGAGACTATAAATATCGACTTGGGAATTTCCACATTTTGTAGCCATACATATATACTAGAATTCATAAACAGGAACGTCACTCAAGCTGAGGCTATAAAAAGACAGTGGGATTTTCCAAAGGAAAAACCCACAAGTTGGAGCTATAAATAGATAGTGGGATTTCATAGGAATTTCAGCTGATTATAGATACATAGGTATTTATCCACGATCGTCACAGAAGTTGATATTGTAAGTAGTTACTAATTTTATCTATTTTATAGTGTGTGTTTATGTGTGTGTGTGTGTGTGAGTATGTCTGCGCGCGTACGTTGTGTGTTTCTGTGTGTGTGTGTGTGTGTGTGTGTGTGTGTGTGTGTGTGTGTGTGTGTGTGTGTGAGTATGTCGGCGCGCGTACGTTGTGTGTGTGTTTGTGTGTTTGTGTGTGTGTGTGTGTGTGTGTGTCTGCGCGCGTACGTTGTGTGTGTCTATTGGTCTCTGTTTGTCCGTATAAAACTCACTTTATCCCTATCAGATACACTCTACCTACCTACCTACAGTAGCGCGTATTCAGGTCAGCCACTTGCAACACTGTTGATATTTATCCCTAGTGTTCAGTACAGTGACGTCACTGACGCTGGAAATTTCGAGACTATAAATATCGACTTGGGAATTTCCACATTTTGTAGCTATACATATATACTAGAATTCATAAACAGGAACGTCACTCAAGCTGAGGCTATAAAAAGACAGTGGGATTTTCCAAAGGAAAAACCCACAAGTTGGAGCTATAAATAGATAGTGGGATTTCATAGGAATTTCAGCTGATTATAGATACATAGGTATTTATCGACGATCGTCACAAAATGGAACGAAAAAATTGAAAAAGAAGAAGAAAATGAGAAGAGGAAGAAAGAAGAGGAGGAGAAGAAAAAAAGAAAGGGAAGAAGAGTGTAGGAGATAAAATAAGAACTTGGTGGAGAAAAAGAAGAAATTAGAAGAAGAAGAAAACCCAAAGGCCCTTTTCAGGGCCAGCCATATTTCTCGAAAAGAGATAGCCTTTCCATTGCCTACCCCTTTTTTTTAAAAAATTTAAAGAAAAAAAATCCCATGTTAAATTCCCCTTGTCCGTAGAGTGACCCACGATTTATTGCCATGTTAAATTCCCCTTGTCCGTAGAGTGACCCACGATTTATTGCCATGTTAAATCCCCTTGTCCGTAAAGTGACCCACGATTTATTCCCATGTTAAATCCCCTTGTCCGTAAAGTGACCCACGATTTATTCCCATGTTAAATCCCCTTGTCCGTAAAGTGCCCCACGATTTTTCTCCATGTTAATTTTCCCTTGTCCGTAAAGTGCCCCAAGGGTGTTTTTAATGCTAATTCCCATTGTCCGTAAAGTGCCCCCATATACTACTCATGTCATTGTCAACTGCAGCAAGAAACAATTGCTTCAGTGGTGTATTACTTGTAAATCGTACAATCAAAGAAAACAAACACTCCACATGCTGTTGTTTTGAATCTCAAACTGCTGTACTTTTGCCACAACTGCTGTACTTTTGCCACATATGCAGACGAAAATGAACAATTGAGAAATTTAGTGCAAAATAGGCAGCTGTAAATGATTGGACCAGAGACAGAAAGTAAATTAAATCGAAATGCATACCTAACTTGGATAAAATCCAGTAACATTAAGGGCCTATATGAACGAAAAGGAAAGTTTCTGGCTCTAGCGAAATGTTGCTATACCTTCACATAACGATTAAACAGAACATAAACAATCGAACTACATATATGTATGCAAGAATAGTCTTTTTTTGTTGTTGTTCTAGGGTTTAACGCCATTTTCAGCACAAGATAGGCCATATATGGCGGCCAGTATAACTGGTGGAGGAAGAACCCTGGAAAATCCAGGAAAGAACCACCGACCCACGAGAAGCTACTGGCAGGCTTTCCCACGTACCCACGCTAGCCGAGCCTTGGACTCGAACATACGCAGACAGACGTGTGATGGCAGTGATCAGGAACGGTGAGCGCATTAGACCACTCGGCCACTCGGGGCCCCCAAGAATAGTCTAACCACACATCTGTACAATGAGGGATATATAGGGCCGATTATATTTAATTCCAGAAAACGTTTCTATGTGTTCATACAAGAGAAGATAAAAGGTACAGGTGTTATAATTCTTTGAAAGCTATATAAACACAATGATAACAACACAAAATGCTAAATCTCAAGAAGCTAGATCGCTTGAATATAACATATCATATCAAAACTGGTAAAAATTTAACAATCAAAACAAAATGTATAATCAGCTTGATATTAGCAACATCTCGAATGAGCTGGATTTGTCAGATTCGACATGCAGCATCCTCTTTCATCGGAATTATGGGTCTCGTATTGTCAGGTTCAGAAACTGTTATTTATATGCGTTTGTACTCGGATTGTCGTTTCAAAGTTTATCAATGAAGAGATTTGTGCTCTCTATATACTGGAACCACTTATATTTATTCCACACATTAATTCCCTTAATTAATAAAAGAAAATTACAAAGCAATGTTATGCACAGCTCTGTACAGGAGAATTTGATTATCAGCTTTCCACATCAGTACTGTAGTAAAAGCCGCAGACTGTTGGACCCATATCTTATAATCCACTTTATACTAGCTCTCATATTGTACGGTGTTTTAAAAAAATATTTCACATTACCTGTAGTAGCGGTTTCTTCTTTCATCAAATGACTTTCTTCCTCAAGCTTATACTCGGTCTCACTTATCTCAGTTCCCGCTAAAAAGAGAAATATATTTACCAACACATCATCCTTATAGAAATAGTCTTCAGTATATTTACCTACTGGACTTAAAGTCATAAAACCGTTGAAATTGAGTGTTAGCATAAAGTTGTTTTGAGCAGTCACATCTGACATTACGCCATTTTCATCCTTGATTGGGCTTTGCTGTACCATCAAGGACTGATCGTATTTAGGCTTTCTTAGTATACTGTTTGATTAATTCATTAATTGATGTTTTATAGCACATCATCAGCACACGAAACGGTTACATTGTGCTTAAGCAATTGTAGTAATCTTCCTGCACATAAATCAATACTGCGGCCTGTACAGCATCTCAGTGCTACTCAGCATCATGAGAAACCTGTTTTCCTTCCTTGGTTGGCACTCAATCTTGATTCCTTAATATTCTGATCCATACTCAACTGACAGCTTCACTCTGAAGTCCATAATGACAGTGATGTTTGTAGGAAACCGTAGAAAGCATGTAAACATATCGAAACCATTTTACCTTGTTGGCATACAGTGACATTGACCACTGACTCTTAAACGAAGAAATTAATTGGCACCTTTGTATACTTAAGAACTGTATGTATGTGTCATTTGCGTAGGGTATATTTTAAAAAAGTCTCAGTTTATTGCATCAGATCCTATTTATTTTTGTCAGGTCATAAATTCTTAAATTTTCAATCAGGAAATCCCGAGGCAGAAATCAAAAGCTTTTCTATTTTCATGGTAATATTCTATGAAGATTGCTGAAAACCTGCGGAGCTTAAGTAATATATGTCTGCGGAAACCGTTGTTCGCGCTATTTCAAAATGGCGTTGGAATATAGAAACCTCGATAAATAAAAAACATGCACATTGCTTAAATAAATCCATTTCTATGATTCGGATGAGAATCCCGCTGGTTAATATCGCCGTCTGGCCTTTGGCAGCTAAAGGTTATGCTACGTAAATGATCTCTAAAATGATCAAATCTCCCTTGGTTAGCTTGATTCCATTTTAGGCATTATTGTAGTAATCAAGGAAGAGTTGATCAACCAGAGACACAAACTTAAATAACAAGATTCTAGATCCAAAGAACCCTTGATCTTAATACTAGCTCGTGCTAAAAATATCATAAAAGTATTTTGCAAATTCATGAATGATTGACTATGATAGGCTTAGACTGGTTTGGCTCTCATATGTTTGGTTTACTGCTCAGAGATTAGAATGAATTATCACACCAAGACTGAGACTCCTTGCTGATGCCGATCCAATATAGGTGCGTGTGTGCCTTGTAATTGTTGTAATTTTGTAATATCGTGGGGAAGGTTGCCATTATTTTTTTATTTAATTTTAAATACAGTTTTTCACTAACAAACAAATCCCGTAAACGTTGTCGTCTTCATATTCCAACATTATCTTTTGTATACCTATTTATCCCAGCAAAGTGGTAGAATCAGGGCATAGTCCTTAACATGACAGCGCAAAAGGTGACGAAGGTTCCTTTGCACCATTCTAAAAGACTACGTCCGCATTTATCGTAAGTAAAAGACATACACTTTTTTTTTGTTAATTGTTTCCCACTAGTATAAAACATGGGTGTATGCCATAGCCGTTTCATGAAATTTGATGTGGACTATGTAAGACTACATAAAAGTTAGTGATTCGTAACAAATCCTGATTTGGGTCTCCCTAAAAAGAAGCAATATCATTTAGTACAGTGTCCCCATATTGATTCACGTATTATTTGTTGAAACAGTGAGATAAGTTATCTGTGTACAGTTTAGTGTTGTTTCTTCACCTTGGTAAAGGTGATATTGTTTTAAAATGTAGACATACTTACGAAATAATTTCTTTTTGATGGATTCCCATTTCCAGTACAAGAAGACAATGACTGCTACAATCACAACATAGAAGATAATCACACTTACTACCCCCTCTACTGACACAGGGCTGACTGGGATCTGTGATTCTAATGCTGAAATGTAGATATAATACGTTTCTTTCGGCAAAACAATAATCGAGTTTGGTAGGTATATATCTATGCAGATAGAGAGATAGTGTAACATGTTCTAATAAATGGTTATGTACCTAAAGGAATACGAAACTGCATGTTACATTGAACGATTTATGTCACAAATATAAACTTGAATGCTAGGAGTAAGACAAACTTAGCGGTTTTCAATTCAATACTAAGTAAATGACCAGACTAACATCATCCGCGTGTAAATATTATTGATTTTATCCGATGGTTTGTAAATCATGACAAACTTCAACTTAAACATTTGTTTCAACGGCAGAATAACAAACCCGTCCAAGCTAGCAGGCTTCTATTATGTGACTACAGCTGGTGGTAAATAATCTGATACTAGCAATCATCTATTAGTAACTATATGTATGAGCTGTTTTCTGTAGCTATAATCATAACATGCCTAGAGAAAATCGGCTATGCAATCCATTCGCAAATAATTCATTTGGAAAAGTTAGGTTTGATTGTCAGGTTTGATAGGACTACGTCGCGTTTCGTATAGTGAACTACGGGTAAAACCAATAACCATTGCTGGCCAATCTTAAATCTATTAAAATACAGTTTACTTTTACTATGCCATCTAAAGTACTGAATTATACTTGTGCTGTCTTGACCCGTCATCAGTCTGACTTTTTACTATCGTTATCTGATAAATACACTGGTATAATGAATTAGGTGACACAATGTTCAGGTTCATCCCAAAACCAGTGCACCATATATTATGCAAAAACTCAAGAGGATGACTTGCTTGCAACATGATGCAAATCTGGTCAATTCAGGCGATATGGCCGTACCAAAACATCCACAACTGGGTTTTCTAACATGACGTTAATTTCAACTGAGTGACGTCATGCATGCGTATCATATGCTTTGTGCACTCAGTTTTGAAAATTAACATGCATACGTAGAATTAAACTAGAGGTGAGCAAACTTTCCAGTGCAAGTAGCTTACCCACCCCTGTTAGGCGAATATCGACATTATTTGAGGATTGCTTACAAAGTAAACTATGTTATTCTTCAAGTAATGTTAACATTCGCTTTAGAAGTATGACGAAAGTAACGTTAGCAAAATACATATCGCAAATAATTCATTGAAACCTTTTATCTCTTGTAAGGTTATTTACTTTTCCAGACGTCCTTTGTTCACTTAATGGACGTGAAAATGGCAATGGAACTGATCCTGATTAAGTAGCCTGAAGTAGAACAATATTCCAAGAAAGATGATTTTAAGTGCAACGAAACAATGACGAAATATTAAACCTCATTAAAATGAATATAATATCACAAGGTGTTACAGGTCCTCGAAGAACTCCCTAACAATTTACCTGTACATGCGTATATACAGGTGATACAATATAATGGTAAAAACTGTAATATGGATGCTGAATTTATTAAAAATGATCTTAATAATGAATATAAATTCCGAGATAGCAAAAGTAATTTTACATCCGAAAGAAAGTTTGGACAAGAAAATATGCCTACTGTCTTGACAGGTTTAAGTTTTTAGTATTCATCTAATACAAAGACACGTGACGTGTTTAGTATTCATCTAATACAAGGACAAGTTACGTGTTTAGTATTCATCTAATACAAAGACACGTGACGTGTTTAGTATTCATCTAATACAAGGACAAGTGACGTGTTTAGTATTCATCTAATACAAAGACACGTGACGTGTTTATTATTCATCTAATACAAAGACACGTGACGTGTTTAGTATTCATCTAATACAAGGACAAGTGACGTGTTTAGTATTCATCTAATACAAAGACACGTGACGTGTTTATTATTCATCTAATAAAAAGACACGTGAAGTTTTTAGCATTCATCTAATACAAGGACAAGTGACGTGTTTAGTATTCATCTAATACAAAGACACGTGACGTGTTTATTATTCATCTAATACAAAGACACGTGAAGTTTTTAGTATTCATCTAATACAAGGACACGTGACGTGTTTAGTATTCATCTAATACAAAGACACGTGACGTGTTTATTATTCATCTAATACAAAGACACGTGACGTGTTTATTATTCATCTAATACAAAGACACGTGACGTGTTTAGTATTCATCTAATACAAAGACACATGACGTTTTTAGCATTCATCTAATACGACGCCACGTGACGTGTTTAGTATTCATCTAATACAAAGACACGTGACGTGTTTATTATTCATCTAATACAAAGACACGTGACGTGTTTAGTATTCATCTAATACAAAGACACATGACGTTTTTAGCATTCATCTAATACGACGCCACGTGACGTGTTTATTATTCATCTAATACAAAGACACGTGACGTGTTCAGTATTCATCTAATACAACGACACGTGACGTGTTTAGTATTCATCTAATACAAAGACACGTGACGTGTTTAGTATTCATCTAATACAAAGACATGTGACGTGTTTAGTATTCATCTAATACAAAGACACGTGAAGTTTCTACTACTGCAAAATACAAACAATAGTTAAGACGTTTCTAATAATTGTTGAAGGAGATGATATACATGTGAACCTCACATAAGATGGTGATGTGTTTCCTGCCTTAATAAGAACCAACATATAATGTGTACTACACACAAAATATACTATGCAAACATCAAATACTATGTACGACACACAATATATAATACGCAAACATCAAATAATGTGTACGACACACAAAATATACCATGCAAACATCAGATACTGTGTACGACACACAAAATATACAATGCAAATATCAGATACTGTGTGCGACACACAATATATAATATGCAAACATCAAATGCTGTGTACAACACATAACATATAATATGCAAACATCTGATAGATCGAAACGTTATCATCAGTCAATACTTACAACATCCTGAGGGAACATAAAATATATCACAGCAACTGAATAATTTAAATCGATCACAATATATAAGCATCCATAAATAAAAGTGTACCAAAATCAAATAGAAAACATACACAAAATTAAATATCAGTAAAAAGACTGACAAAATGAAAATGTTACATATTAAATCATCAGTTGAAATGTGTTGAAAGTAAGAGAAAAGAGGTTGTTAGATATTTAACAGAGTTGGAAGGCTGTTTTTTCAAATAAAGCAAAAAGCATAAATTAAAACGTAAGATAAAATATATCATTCGTACAAGGAATGAAAAGATTGCTCCATATAAAAGGTGCTATAATTTGTCTCAATTACTGATGCTACTGTAAGACTATAGTAACTCTTGCTATAGCTACAGTAAATTTGGTAAAATGTGTAACAAGGGGTGAAGGAAAGAGGAGTACCTGTACTAGTAGTTGTAGAAAGGTATCACAGAGTCATTAATAGACAAAGTAAATATTATCACTTATTTACTATAACTGTCAAAACAGGCAGTCGCAACATTGCCTAGTATCATTGCTAGTTCATGAAGTGGACTTTGAATTTTCAAAATCGGGATAGATTGTCTGTTTCTTGACTAATCGTGCTATTTTGCTTTTTCTGGCATTAGGTGACCTATTGTTTTTGAAATTTTGATCGCAATTGTAGACATGGCAGAGAAAGAGATGAATGATACACACCTAATTTTAAAAGTAAAAGCCATCTCGTGTAATCATCGTCTTGGTTACAAATAATTGCTTCAAGAGTTGTCTTTATAATTATGTGCTGCTGCGATTACAGTACTGTCATAATTTTGTTCTTCTCCTCTATACAGTTCTTTCAAACTCTCTGTATTACTTAATTGTCATTCTTCTGACGTATTTTTATTGACATCATACACATTTTTTAAATTATAATCTTACCGTGTCTATACTTATGGCCGTGTTCAGTTCTTGTTTGTTTCAGGCAACACTATCATACATTCTCATCATGATATTATTTGATAAGAAAAATATAACAGAACAGTCAAGTTTAAACTTTTGAATCTTAAATAGCTTTTTATAAATCTTATTATTTTTTAGTTGAAAGTATATAGAGATAATATTATTTCTCGAACAGTGGAAACATAAACGTATCATACGTTCTGAGATGAATTCGTACGTCTAAAATATGAATCGCATACAACCTGATAATTTCCTTTAATCTTATGATTCCGTCTCTTAAACCATCACATTCCTAAAACATTAAGCATAACTAGCATGTGCGTTACTCATTTTAGCGTGAAAATCACATTACATCCTAATGTCAGTTCCCAAACAGCTATATTAACTATCTTCGCCCTAGATTGGTAAGTCGAATGTATAGCTAAATCCGGCATTAATACAATCTTGTATATCCCATCACCATATAATTTAATCTGCATTTTACCATCCTCAATTTAAATCATTTCTTGAATGTAGGTTAAAACTAATGTAGAATTTTATAAGAATTGTTTCCAACGAATGTTGCTACTTAACGCCATGCATGTTATATTCAGGTAATAGTTTTCGTATCTAATTGTAAAGATGAATCCGGTACTAACTCTGGTAAACTTTGGTCTGCTGAATAAAATCAAGACATTCTGAATTCCATTTGTTACTATCCATACAGTTCAGTATTAACCAGCCAAAGTCTCTTGCCATAATGTCGAATATGTTGAGGGAGTCATCACGAACAAATTTCAAAGTGTAGTCACCCTAACGTGTTGAACTAAAGTGCATTCACCCTAACATGTTGAATCAAAGTCGAGTCACCCTAATATGTTGAACAGTTTTGTGATCGACGTAAATATGTTTGTACTGTAAGGGCTAATTGGAATGATGGACAAGGCTTGCAGAGCGAGAATAAGAAGTAATGCTTGTTAATACCAAAATGTGAAGTTCGTGAATAGTTATAACTGTTTATACATGTCGTGAATAGTTATAACTGTTTATACATGTCGTGAATAGCTATAACTGTTTATACATGTCGTGAATAGTTATAACTGTTTATATATGTCGCGAATAGTTATAACTGTTTATGCATGTCGTGAATAGTTATAACTGTTTATACATGTCATGAACTGTTAATCATTTACAGTCATTGTCAGTATATCGTCTTCTTGTCTCTTCTAAGATTCCTCGTCTATCTGTATTTTTTGTTCCATCCTCTATTTTTCCCGTTTGCACAGAAAAATGTTTTTGCATTTACGAGACTATAATAGTAAGTAATAAAATGGAAAACGAGTCTAAACAGCACACTCCTACTTTCGAAATTTATATCTGTATGTTATTTCCATCACAATGAGAAATTCTGTAATAATCCATTTTAATTCTTAAATAGAGAAGGTCGTGCACTGACATGATTTTAGGTTTTGACTTAGTCAGACAAAAGCTGCACAGAACATACAAAGACCTATCTAACATAATCTATAACATTTACCTGCATGATACACTATTCTAAAACATTAGTTCAAATTACATGTTCATGTAGTATTTATCTATTATAAACTGAAGTTAGAAATGGAAACAAATAAAATGAACTGATCAAGCGAATTAGGATAATGTGCATACTTTGTGAATTATAAAATTATTTCCTCCTTATATTGCCATGTAATTTTTCTCTTTTGTAAATATTTTAATATTTTTACATTGTCTTGACTGGTTGATATCCGCATAATTTTTCCATCCATCTTGGCTAAATATAAATCTGTTATTGTAACAGAACAATAACTTCCTTTTTAAAGAAACAAAAGTAACTTTTACATTTCGTTGCCTAATACTGATTCATCATAGTCTGACGCGGCGATGGCACCATTCTCTCGCAGACTTCACTATTCCTCTCATCTTTTACTCTGGTGACTTTGTTTAAAGTAATCTTGTAAAAAGAGACCTTAACGAGTGGCATGGACATTGCCGTTCTTTCTTGCAGATTTGTAATATCCATCTCATCATTTGTAATTAATGTTTCCATTGTAAGGATAATTTTGAAACGTTCAGACCTATTAGTGGAATGTTTAAGGACATTTTTACCGAGGTGGAAATTGCACTGTTTGACAGCTTATTCTGCTCTGCATGTGTATGTTGATATGTTCAGGTAACAGGTGAGACAATAAACAGGCTATGGGATGTTGACCGATATAAAAAAAATTGAAATGTATTGTCTGAAGGACTGCAATAACATATTCTATTTAACTAGAATCCTCATAATGAATAGTTTTAATAACGAAATAAATTATGTAATAATAAAACCTCTACGATAAGTTATCGTCTTTGGTTTGTCTCTCCAGTTCAAGAACTGACATTCAAGCTTCTTACTTGTGTAGTTAGAACATAGCTTGTCAGCACGTTTCTGGTAACAGGATATTGCTTGCCCAACTGCACATGCGGTGTACGTCCTTGATATATGTTCTGGTTCAAGACTGAGGACACTAATATTACCCTAAAAGCAAAAGATAAATAAAGTATCTATCTTAAAGAAGAATTTATATTTTATCATTAATAAGTGCAACCAATAAAACGATATAAAAGACACAAACAGGACAGACATAATTACAGAAAAAGTACAAAGAGGAAGGAACAGCAAACAAGTTCAATACACAAAATTTAAAATGAGGATGTATAAGCATATCTGTGCTCATTTTTAATATACAACTGAACGTACAACAGTGAGTGACTAACGTTAAGCGTCAGTTTTTAGGCAAGTTGTCTAATAGTGACAACAGCTTTGCAAACGCACTCATTACATTTCAATAGACGCTCTCACTTAAATCTGTCCAAACGTCCTAGTTAACAAATCATATGACAAAATATACTGGGGATTTTTTTCCTTTTTTGGGCGGATGTATTGTTCATGAAGTACATAATATAAATATACTATCTGAGCGAAATCATGTCTTTACAGTTTATAATGTTAAACATACAATTTGGGTGCATATCAAGGATTATATTCTTTCTGGTCAAGCATTGGTTTATAACTTTCAGACTTCTTTCATCTTTATTGATAGAATAGAGTTTAGATTATAACCCACATACTTATCTGAAAGGTGCACTGGTTACCTAATGTTAAATTGTTGAGGAACACTTTATTAATTTGTGGTAAAGCAAATAGAGTATCGTTTAAAAGTCATAAAGGTTACGCTTCACATAGTCATATAGTCATCAACATTCTCCTTGTCAACAATACTTATATGCAGAAAATCTTGACAGCTCATACACATCTACGTATATCAATTTTGTTTAGAAACATTTTCAATGTTAACCAGACATCTTTGAAACCATTGACTCTTATCTACATTGTATGTTTATCGTATATATATATATATATATATATATATATATATATATATATATATATATATATATATATATATATATTGGGTGTGTGGGGGTGATTAGTTCTTATTTTCAACATCCATTACAAAGTGGGGCCCTGAGTGGCTGAGTGGTCTAATGCGATCTCCGTTACGGATCGCTGCCATCTCACCTCTGTCTGCGTGGGTTCGAGTCTCAGATTCGGCCAATGCGGGTATGTGAGAAAGCTTGCCAGTAGCTTCTCGTGGGTCGGTGGTTCTTTCCGGGGGTTTTCTCGTGTTCGTCCTCCACCATTAATACTGGCCGCCATGTATAGCCTATCGTGTGCTGAAAAATGGCGATCAACACTACAATAACAACAACAACAAAAATTATTACAAAGTATAAAAGAATGAACCTAACGTATTTAGTTTTGTATATTCATATAAGTGTGTGTGCGGTTTTAAATTACTCATGCAAGCCTGTATATGAGTTTCTTAGGTAGTGCATTGTCAAACATTCAGTAATGTCAAAAAAACTATCTTGCATTTTCTGTCTAAATGTGGAAAGCAGAACGTGGACGTTTAATGACATTATCATCATTTTGTTCATCTCTTTTGATCTGTGGTAAATATGTATGTACTGGTGTCTTTTCACTTTTTGTAAACTATGATTCTCAAGTCCAATAATTAAATCTAGCTGGGTATTTTTTTAATGGAATTAGATTGTTAAATGTTTTGAGCGAATATGTTCTTTAAGCATTGCTCATTGTCATTGCAAAATGTATGCAAGTCTGTATTATTACCACCATAAAATCTATACTCATTTAAGATTATTTAAAAATTAATATTTGCATTCTTTTATTATGATTTTGTTTAAGCGTCTTATTTTCTTTTAGTTTAAAAATGTAATCATGGAGCTTGTATTTTATTCCGTGTTATGGTATGAAATCAGTTGATCTAGCATGGACATCTCCATGATAATTTTTTTTTTTAAAACGACATTTGTATCTGTTTTACTACCAAATTCTTCGATTTGTGACACAAAAAGCAAAACAGAACGCACATATTTAATATTTCTCAAAACCTAGACTTGAAAATGTTTTCGACGCTGGTCTTCGCGAATTTTTAAAGATTCAATTACTTTCAATGTGGAATTAAGGGCAAAAGTGCACTGAAAAGACTCATTTATAGCTTTGCAAGAACAATTTATGGTGGTAAATAGTTTAAAATCTGGCAGGGCCAAACAGTTTCTGTAATGTCCAAGGAGACAGTATTCGGTTGCTTTTCTCCTTGTATGTCAATAGCATCATGCCTGGAACTGATTCAGAAAAATGGCCTGTTTGCAGACAATTGTATATGCTATACGTTCATCCTTTTTTCAAACATTTAAAGGTAGTAATCACATGGTGAAAATTGAGTGCGTTTTTCCCCAAACATTTTAATAGTCGTAATCATATACATTGACAAGTGTTTTAAAAACTACTGCAAATGGAGGCTAGTCAGTTTTAAGGGAAAATGAAAATAAAATTGGTGATTAGTCTGTTCATCCATCGTTTCGTTACCAAAGTGAAAAGGACGGTTGACTATGTGATTTAACGTTCAAAAAAGTTAAAACGTCGACTGATTACAACTTATAGGACACACTGTTTCAAAATGAGGTTTAAAATTGGTAAACTGAATTTAAGTGGATAAAAGCGGTTTAAAGTTGACGGCTGGCCTAGAATTCCCGTTGTCCATGCTACTTCCATACCCGCTGTAAAGAACGTGTTCAGAAACTCAACCAAATACTACATTTTGACGTCACACTTAATATTACTTTGAAATTAACCTTCTCAAATTCAAGTTTTATACACCAAAGCAAATCGTGCGAAAGGCGTATTTCCAAGTATTACAAGATGAAACTGAAAATAAAATTCAAAAGTGGCCTGCCATTTTCATTATATCCAATTATTACTATAACCCAGTACGTATAACTGCTGTATTGAATAAGTTGTCTTGAAAATCTTTAATTACGTAGACTGGAAAATGTATTCATATTGTATGTACAGAAGTGTATAACACAAAGCATTGTGTCACGCCTTTGCATAAGATTCATAGAATTAATTGCGTTATATTGTTTGTGTAGCATTTATATTCTTGCTTGTTTTTGCGAACATCTGAAAAGGAGTTAAGCTGATGGGCCGTACAGGGCATTTATTTATTTATCTGACCTCACAATCTCATATATCATGTTACTAGCAGCTAAAACGAACTAGCGTAGCCCCTTTATCTGATACGTTTCTCTTGAAAATCAGTAGTTATGACCCTTGTCTGTAAGTTAATAATACATGTCTAAGGTTTGTTCGAGAAGGTACTGGCATGTCTGGAGCGTATTCATAAAAGGTAGACACAAAAGGACCTACATCGATCACAGTCTGATTGGTATTCATCCATTTTATGGTCAAGCTTGGAAGTCCACACCCATCCGGCGGAAGAACTGCCACCAAAGTATTCCCTTTCCGAGTGATGCTAGGAATACATTGATTTGCTGGTGGAACTAAAATTAAAATTACAGAAAATAAATACAAAAACAGCAACACATATTAATTAGCGTATATTTATCATGGATTCAGCGAACTGAGCATGTTTCTTCCTTGGTGAAGACTATTTTTACAATGTAATTTGTGTACAATACAAAGATAAAAACAGAGTGGTACCAGTAAGATACGATATATCCCGTGTGATATAGCAATTGTTAAAGAATACAGCGTACTGAAAAAGACATGATCAACGGCCAACTCAACCGTTAAGCGTTATTTCCTAATGAGATTGACCAATCACAACATATTGATATATTTCTATTTTTTCTATACAAATTAACTTTTTTTAAAAAAATATCTTATTTAAATATATTGAAGCTGTTCCAGCATATGTTGCAATATCTGCTGCTGATATTAATACCTCTGATGCGAGTAGTATATGGGGTCACCCTAGCGTCAAGTGGACTTACCATGCAAAAACAGTCGATTCACTCTGGCGTCAAGGGGAATTTAACATGGGAAATTTTAACATGGATGGAACTGTAGAGCGTCAAGGGGAATTGAACATGGAAATTGAACAGGACCGGTACTTTAACGCCAATGGGACTTTAACGTTAAAATATGGGGTTTGCACTTTGTCGTAAATGGAAATTGAACATGGGAATGTCACCTGGATGTCAATGGGAATTGATCTTTGGGTGGCGTCATGAGGTTTATAGGGTCAAAACATTTTATAGGGATTTTAATGTATTTGTAAGGACAAAGGGTAGATAGGGACAAACATACAAATACACATTTAAACACACAGAAAAGACGACAGAAATGTTCTAAAACAAACCTCACAGAGAGAATAATGGCTCAAAAAAGAAAAGTCTATTGTATGGGTTCAAAACATTTATTCAAGTATATACATGGGCTCTCTGGCCTGTGCTTTGGTCTAAGCACTATCCATTTAATACATAAACATTTCTACATCAAACAAACCTATTTACTAGTTATTTAGTTCTTGGCTCTAGTAAACCTGTTTACATTTAATGTTCATTTATAAGAAAAAGCTAACACAAAACAAGTAACATGCAATCAAATAGGACAAAGTTCATGTTTCTCTCTCTCTATTCGTCTCACACGTTGTTAAAAATCTGGTCAGCTAGCACTTGTGTCCCAGCCTAGATATTTCCCATCACTTAATCCGTGTCATTCATAAATCGGCTGTTATATCCATCGTGCTAGGTACACTTATCAGTAAGCAGATCAAGTGCAGTCATCGTCTTCTTCCCATGGAGGTACAATGTATACCATATGAATGGTTACTTTTCCTTCGTTGATGTCAAATTTTCCTCTCATCGACTGCACGTCTTCAATAGCCCTAAAAAGTTTGGACGAAGTTATTTCTGCAGGTGTGCTAAATCCGAGACATACAGGTGAGTTCAAACTGTCGCGATACATAGATAGGCTCAAACGACCTCGATCTTTGACTTGGCAATGACATTTGAGTTCCTCTAACAGTGAGTCAAGTAGGTCCGTAATGAAACCTGCTACTTCCTTGGCTGAAATGTCAGACGCGAAGTCTCTAAATTTCACCGTGTAGGTGTAAGTTGTCGTTCTAAATTTTCTTGAGGTCGCTGTCTGAGTCATTTGGATGCTAAAATACTCCTGTAGGTCTACTGAATCCTTTCCCTTCTTGAACGCACTTTGCTGTGACGGTATGGTAGTGAAAGAGGTCAGTGATGTTTGTTCCTTCTCTTTTTTCATCTGCGTAGAGTGATTCATCTTTATCGTTGCTTGTCCTCGCAATGAAGCGTCGTTCTTGGAAGTCGTCCCTTTTTATACTGGGTGATATCAGTATGTCCATAAGGTAAAGTTTTGTGGTCTGGAAGTTTCACTAGCTGCACGTAGTTTGTCATGGCGTTAGTACATAAATAACTAAGATGTGTTACTGCATTGGTGATGTGATAGTGAGGCAAAGAATCACATCCGAGTTTCTCATTGGACTTGAGTCTTACGCTCTATACTTGCTGTTTGAAGGGATTCATTTTTTCTCAATTGGTCTTAGTAGTGACAATGAACTGTTGGTCTTGGACGTTGTCCTTTTTTATATGCTGACCAATATTGATGTGACCGTACGGCAAAGTAAAGTGGTTGGGAAGTCGTACTCGCTTCTGGTACACGATTTGATAGACTTTTTCCAAGGGTCGACTGACGATGTGGTGAGTGGGTAAACGTACAATCTTGTTCGGCTGGTAGGTGGTCACTTTAAAGTTTGCATCCTCTCCAGACTGCAATGCTTCTTTCAATACGCCAAAGTTGACCACACGACTGGTACGATAATTCAGAGTCAATCCTTTCACTTTACACTCTGTGTGCACTTCTCCTTGTGGGTCCCGGTATTCGTAGCCGTAATTTTTAGGACCGCCACTCGCGAAACTTAGAATCTTATCGTCAGGATGTTCGTCTGTCCAGGCTCCTAAACGGTCTCCTTCGATGTTAGGGTGTTGCTGACCCGGTCGATCGATGTAGATGCAACTGTCCGTGTCAAAGTACAGGACGCGATCCCCTAACAGTTCTAAAGCTTCGTACAATTTTAAGCGAGCATGAGCTGTCACGTAAGCCGCAATGATGACATTTCCAAAAGGGTCGTCTTGTACAAAGTCCAGATCTTCTTCGTAATTGACCAAGATTAAATTCTCTCGAACGACGTCCACGTGTTTCATGTATTTGGTTTTGTCGTGAATCATCTGGAAGTAGCGGGAAGGTTCTGTCAAATATTCCGTCTTGGGTAAACACGGTCGTTGTGCCATTTTACCCCACAAGCAATTTAACATCACTTTGGCAAACGTTCGCCTGCCTTCGTTTTTCTCGATGTGGTCTAAAGTGATGCCTTCTTGTTCCCGGTATTTCTCTTTGAATTTTATTTGGTCTTCGGGAGTGTGACACCAGGAAGGATAGCCGCTGGCTTCTTGCTTCAGTTTCAAAAAGGCATCCACGTAGTCTGCGAAAATGCCTTTCTGAGTAGGGTCACCCTTGTGGTATTGTTGTGTCTTGGGAAAGTGGCAAATTTCGTACACTTCTAACAGTTGGTATCCCATGTCCATAGCTTTGAATAATTCTACGCTGACCCAGGTTCCCGTCAAGGCCCGTTCTTCCTGGGTGTGCTGACAAGGCTGATCTTGGTTGCACGTTTCGGCACAAGTACGGCACAATGGAAACATCAGTTTGCCTTGACAATGGTGAGGTAAGACGGGATGGTATAGGTTCGTGGGAGGCAAAACTTTGCACTTGATCAAGCCTTCGTATTGTCGAATGTTGACCAGGTCGATGTGTTCCGTCAGCAATCGCGGGTGCCCTGTAGGAAAGTGACAATATTTGCACACGTAGGGATACAGCGAACACACATCCAAGTATTTGATTTCTTCTCCTTTCTCTTTGTCGGCTTGGTACAGCAAACAGGTGGCATTGGTCCTTCCTCCGTACAAACTATCCCTCGGGTTCAGGGGGTCCATCAGCTTGTAACTTTCCACGACACGTTTAAACTCGGGATCGATTTTCAAACGGTGATCGTATTCGTGTTCCCACATTTCCACCACTTGGTATCCTTGCTGTTCTAACTTCAAGCGTCGCTGACAAGTGTCCTCGTACAGGTCTTCCATGGTCCGTTGTAAAAACTGATTTTTAGTGTCACGGTCAGGGTAGCAGACGGGACATCCGTGAAATAAGCAACCGTTAAACTCATACACGATCTTGGGGTTTTCTAAGTCCCAGCCATCGACCGAATACGTTCCGATGGTCCTTTCGCCTCCTCCGTTGCGGGCATGCTGAATCCATTTGCCTTCCTTGTCGCACAAGTAATGTAACCAGCGTAGGGCTTTGACCGAGTATTGACGCTTGACATAGTTGGTCGTTTGAGGACTGATGACAGCCACGGTCTTTTGAGGCATGAATCGTTGGCGGTACACTAAGGAACACGCTTTGGCAATGGTGCAAGCTTCTTTCAAAGGATCGACCCCTCCGTGTTCCATGAACAGTTCTCGAAATTTTCCACAGCAACGTCGTAAAATGTCCACGTCGGAACGACAATACTTTAACATTTCTTCCTGAAAGTCGAAGGGGTCAGAGGCATGAGCCTGGTACCAAGCGTAGAAATCTTCTCGTTGTTCGGTACGCATGTTGTCGGGGTCGTAATAGTGAGCCTCAGGCAAATGGGGTAGAACGGCATGTTGATTGGCTTCCGTATTGAAAAAGTGTGGAAAGTACCCTTTAGCCATTTCTGTCATTCCAAACGTTTTAGGCATTCGACTCAAAGGCATGGCCAAGTAACTCATCGAATCTTTAAACTGCACTTGTCCCACTTGCATGAAAATGATTTTGGCTCCGTTCAAAGTGACTTTAGGACGTTCGGTGCCATGTTCCGTATAGTACCTCAAAAGAAACTGTCCATCGTATCCGGAGAAATTGTGAGCCATCACTGTAGCATGGCGATGACAATCTCGGTAACGTTCGATGTCCTCTTTGCTCCATGTCTTGTCGATGGGGTCTAAGACCCATTTGGCAAAATCGTCTAGCGTCTTTGGTCCTCGAAAGATTTTTTCACGCCCTCCAGGAATTTTGCTGCAGTGAGGGCAATAACTGAAGATAGGTTCTTGAATACACTTCTCGCACGCTCGATGAGCCACGCAGAAATTAGGAATGTGAATGCCAGTCTCTTGCATGCATTCGAAATCGAAAAAGATGAAATTGCCTTTCTTCTTGTGACCGTCCTCTTTCTCTGGTGGGGGTTGGTATTTTTGCACGTAACATTGGTGTTCCAAGTCCACGATGTGGTGACAAATGTGACATTTTTTCTTTCCTGAACATACGTGTGCCTTGACACTATTGGTACGTATGCCTTGTCCACACGCGGGGCACAATCTCAGCAGTTGACAAGCGCATTTCTTCTGTGAACCTTGCGTCTTCAAATGTTGTTGGTAACAGGTAGGGCTGACAAACGTGCGCAGACAAGTTGAACAAGGCACTGGTTTTTCGCTCAGACAGGGTGGAGAGGCCAAACATCCTGAGCATTTCCATCCACAATGTTTGTGTTGCTCTCGATTATTATAACCATAGTCACATTTCTCACAATAATAAACATATCCCAGGAATCCAGTGATACTGGTAATGGTATCGAAATGTTCATCGTGATGATAAAGGTGAATGTATTTTCCGTCCTTAAAATGTTGGCCTCGAAACAACAGAGGCCCGCGCATTTCTTGAGGGTGCACTTTCAAGGTGTAGCGTGGAGCTAGGGCATCTTGCAATTTTTGCATCTCAGGAATGCCACAGGGTGTGTCTTTGGACAGTCCGGCTTGTTGTAACAGGAGTTCTGCTTCATTTCGTTGTTTGGCTCGGTCGGATTGTTGAATAGTTTTCCAGGTTCTTTTCCATTCTACCGTGTCGTTCTTGTTGGCATAGGTTCGTCCCACCACGATGGCACGGGCTAAACACATCTGGTCATGAGGGTTGTTAATTCGGACGAGACTTGTTTTGGTGTTGCGAAGGTCGTCCACCAATAAGACCTTTTTGCGTCCTGTCCCTTGAGGAAGAGAGACGTGAGCCATTTTCAGTGTGGCTTTACCATCGGTGATGTCAAACTTGTCATTGGATTGTTGCACCTGTTGTATCTTGTCCATGACTTTGGAAGGGGTCAGTTCTGCGGGTCTGCTAAACTCGATCCAAACAGGGGATTTCAAGCTGTCGTGTTGTATGGATAGTGTCAAGCGATCGTCTTCTTTGGGTTGACATTGTCGCTTGAGTGTGGTGAGCAAAGAATCCCACATCTCGGTGATGAACCCTTCTGCTTTCTCCAACGGTACGTCGGACTTGAAATATTTAAACTTCACCGTGTAGGTGTAAGCCGTGGTTCTAAATTTTCTAGAGGAGCGCTTTTCCGTCTCTCGAATGTGATAGTACTTTTCAGGGTTGACTGGTGAACTTTGGTTTGGAGTAGACTCTCTCTGTCTGGTCGCAGACGTGGAAGGTGTTGGTTCAGGTTCGCTCATGTCTTCTATTTGAGCGAACACTTCTTTACGTGTGTGAGGCGATACGTCACTTTGCTGCCTCTTACGTTCTTCTTCTCTCTCACTGAAATCGTGCGATCGTTTCATCTCGATTGCTGATTCAGAAATGATTTAACCAAATTCATTCTTTCCATATATACCCTCTCTACCTCTCGTTGTGACAATGACTTGGTATATTTCACAAGGCAAGTGAAAGCCAAGCATATAGGAACCCAACGACAGCGTTGCGTCTTAAACACCTCATGCATCTTGACGACCCTTCGATTCAAACCCTACCACGAAAGAAAATAGTTGCAAGAAAAATAAAACAGACAGTTGGTGTCTTCAAGAGAGCTAGAGACGGCACTGTGTCGCTGGGACACGTACGTACGTACTCCAGAAAACTACGCTACTCGACAACGTGAGTGTGCTTGTCAAAATGTTTGAATAAGATTAAAAATGTTTGTCAGTTTCAAAACGCGAACCAGTACTGTGTCCGTTTAATATTTGAGGATAGGACGAACATTGTTACATTTTTTCCTGAAGCCATGTTTTGACTTTAGAATTCAGAGTTAACCATAGGCAGGATTATACAGTGCAATGTCATTTGTTTCATTCTTAAAAAAGCCGTGTGATTGTCTTTTTTCTGAAAAACTGTAAATCTAACGTTAAAAGAAAAAAAAATTGCGTGACATATTGCAGTTCCAAAACCGGATAAAGTTAAGATACCAGAATTGTGCAAACTCAAGCTTTTATTTCATACAAAGATTTACTGATGGAAGAAAAAAAAATCGTTCTACAATTTTTTAGAGTGTAAACTTTTTGAAAAAAATGACATGACGAACAGTTCACGTAATTATGGTGACTACTGATCACAATTTTGGAGAGGTATCTTCAAACGGGAACATATTCCATTAGGGTATAAATCAAAACTACAATGAGAGAGAGAGAGAGATCATGTATTCCTACTTTAAAAATATGACGACACGTACGTTTGTTTTTATGGCACATTTTCCTTATGAAAGTTTCAAAGAAACACTCATTCCATTTACATAAGATAAGATAAGAATTCTTTATTTCAGACTACATAGTCTATACATCTAAATTAAAATATAAAGTAAAATCACTGAAAACATAAAAGAACATATAGAACATAACACAATCACATCCATAGAAAAAATACACCCTTTACAAAAAATATCACAAGAGTGAACTGAAGACGCATGTAATTAAAGAGTGACCACAGAAAAGTACATCCAAACAAGTCGTGCTATATTTCGTAACATGACTAACATAATTTCCATGAGCCGCTCATGGCGTGATCATTTGTGTTTTAGTTTTATTGTTTGTGAAGTGACTAATGGTCACGTACAGAAAAACGTGTCTGATCATCTCACGGTGCGAATAACAAGTGAAACCAATTTGAAGCTAAGGCGGTGGAAAATATCGACTGACCAATGAAGTCACTTACAATGTGTAACACATTGTTTGATTGTAAATTCAGGGCAAGTAGAGTAGCGACCAGCCGCAGAATAAAAAAAACACGTCCGATCTTGTCGCTGTGCGAAAAGGTACTGAAGTCAATTCGAAGCGAAAGCGGTAAGAAAATAAGTATAGCCAATGAAATCGTTTATGATGAGTGATGCATTGGGGTTTTATTAAAGGTAGTGTGGCAAAATAATACCAACGCAAGTGTGCTATTACCATTGCAGTGCAGACAGATTGGAGTGTAAACGTACAAACCATTTGTTGCGTATTGTACCATTTCTTCTTGCCACGTCAAATATTAAACGGCCACAGTACTGGTTCGCGTTTTGAAACTGACAAACATTTTTAATCTTACTCAAACATTTCGACAAGCACACCCACATCAATAGAGACAGAATTGTAAAATATCGGTTAGCCAATGAAGTCACTTACAATGTGTAACACATTGTTTGGTTGTAAATTCAGGGCTTGTTGACAGTAGTGTAGCGACCAGCCGCAGAATAAAAAAAAAACACGTCCGATCTTGTCGCTGTGCAAAAAGGTACTGAAGTCAATTCGAAGCGAAAGCGGTAAGAAAATAAGTTTAGCCAATGAAATCGTTTATAATGAGTGATGCATTGGGGTTTTTTGTAAGGTAGTGTGGCAAAATAATGCCAACGCAAGAGCGCTGTTACCATTGCAGTACAGACAGATTGGAGTGTAAACATACAAACCCTTTGTTGCGTACTGTACCATTTCTTCTTGCCACATCAAATATTAAACGGCCACAGTACTGGTTCGCGTTTTGAAACTAACAAACATTTTTAATCTTACTCAAACATTTTGACAAGCACACTCACATCAACAGAGACAGAAGTGTAAAATATCGGTTAGCCAATGAAGTCAATTACAATGTGTAACACATTGTTTGGTTGTAAATTCAGGGCAAGTAGTGTAGCGACCAGACGCAGAATAAAAAAACACGTCCGATCTTGTCGCTGTGCGAAAAGGTACTGAAGTCAATTCGAAGCGAAAGCGGTAAGAAAATAAGTATAGCCAATGAAATCGTTTATGATGAGTGATGCATTGTTTTATTTAAAAGGTAGTGTGGCAAAATAATGCCAACGCAAGAGCGCTGTTACCATTGCAGTACAGACCGATTGGAGTGTAAACGTACAAACCCTTTGTTGCGTATTGTACCATTTCTTCTTGCCACATCAAATATTAAACGGACACAGTACTGGTTCGCGTTTTGAAACTGACAAACATTTTTAATCTTATTCAAACATTTTGACAAGCACACTCACGTTGTCGAGTAGCGTAGTTTTCTGGAGTACGTACGTACGTGTCCCAGCGACACAGTGCCGTCTCTAGCTCTCTTGAAGACACCAACTGTCTGTTTTATTTTTCTTGCAACTATTTTCTTTCGTGGTAGGGTTTGAATCGAAGGGTCGTCAAGATGCATGAGGTGTTTAAGACGCAACGCTGTCGTTGGGTTCCTATATGCTTGGCTTTCACTTGCCTTGTGAAATATACCAAGTCATTGTCACAACGAGAGGTAGAGAGGGTATATATGGAAAGAATGAATTTGGTTAAATCATTTCTGAATCAGCAATCGAGATGAAACGATCGCACGATTTCAGTGAGAGAGAAGAAGAACGTAAGAGGCAGCAAAGTGACGTATCGCCTCACACACGTAAAGAAGTGTTCGCTCAAATAGAAGACATGAGCGAACCTGAACCAACACCTTCCACGTCTGCGACCAGACAGAGAGAGTCTACTCCAAACCAAAGTTCACCAGTCAACCCTGAAAAGTACTATCACATTCGAGAGACGGAAAAGCGCTCCTCTAGAAAATTTAGAACCACGGCTTACACCTACACGGTGAAGTTTAAATATTTCAAGTCCGACGTACCGTTGGAGAAAGCAGAAGGGTTCATCACCGAGATGTGGGATTCTTTGCTCACCACACTCAAGCGACAATGTCAACCCAAAGAAGACGATCGCTTGACACTATCCATACAACACGACAGCTTGAAATCCCCTGTTTGGATCGAGTTTAGCAGACCCGCAGAACTGACCCCTTCCAAAGTCATGGACAAGATACAACAGGTGCAACAATCCAATGACAAGTTTGACATCACCGATGGTAAAGCCACACTGAAAATGGCTCACGTCTCTCTTCCTCAAGGGACAGGACGCAAAAAGGTCTTATTGGTGGACGACCTTCGCAACACCAAAACAAGTCTCGTCCGAATTAACAACCCTCATGACCAGATGTGTTTAGCCCGTGCCATCGTGGTGGGACGAACCTATGCCAACAAGAACGACACGGTAGAATGGAAAAGAACCTGGAAAACTATTCAACAATCCGACCGAGCCAAACAACGAAATGAAGCAGAACTCCTGTTACAACAAGCCGGACTGTCCAAAGACACACCCTGTGGCATTCCTGAGATGCAAAAATTGCAAGATGCCCTAGCTCCACGCTACACCTTGAAAGTGCACCCTCAAGAAATGCGCGGGCCTCTGTTGTTTCGAGGCCAACATTTTAAGGACGGAAAATACATTCACCTTTATCATCACGATGAACATTTCGATACCATTACCAGTATCACTGGATTCCTGGGATATGTTTATTATTGTGAGAAATGTGACTATGGTTATAATAATCGAGAGCAACACAAACATTGTGGATGGAAATGCTCAGGATGTTTGGCCTCTCCACCCTGTCTGAGCGAAAAACCAGTGCCTTGTTCAACTTGTCTGCGCACGTTTGTCAGCCCTACCTGTTACCAACAACATTTGAAGACGCAAGGTTCACAGAAGAAATGCGCTTGTCAACTGCTGAGATTGTGCCCCGCGTGTGGACAAGGCATACGTACCAATAGTGTCAAGGCACACGTATGTTCAGGAAAGAAAAAATGTCACATTTGTCACCACATCGTGGACTTGGAACACCAATGTTACGTGCAAAAATACCAACCCCCACCAGAGAAAGAGGACGGTCACAAGAAGAAAGGCAATTTCATCTTTTTCGATTTCGAATGCATGCAAGAGACTGGCATTCACATTCCTAATTTCTGCGTGGCTCATCGAGCGTGCGAGAAGTGTATTCAAGAACCTATCTTCAGTTATTGCCCTCACTGCAGCAAAATTCCTGGAGGGCGTGAAAAAATCTTTCGAGGACCAAAGACGCTAGACGATTTTGCCAAATGGGTCTTAGACCCCATCGACAAGACATGGAGCAAAGAGGACATCGAACGTTACCGAGATTGTCATCGCCATGCTACAGTGATGGCTCACAATTTCTCCGGATACGATGGACAGTTTCTTTTGAGGTACTATACGGAACATGGCACCGAACGTCCTAAAGTCACTTTGAACGGAGCCAAAATCATTTTCATGCAAGTGGGACAAGTGCAGTTTAAAGATTCGATGAGTTACTTGGCCATGCCTTTGAGTCGAATGCCTAAAACGTTTGGAATGACAGAAATGGCTAAAGGGTACTTTCCACACTTTTTCAATACGGAAGCCAATCAACATGCCGTTCTACCCCATTTGCCTGAGGCTCACTATTACGACCCCGACAACATGCGTACCGAACAACGAGAAGATTTCTACGCTTGGTACCAGGCTCATGCCTCTGACCCCTTCGACTTTCAGGAAGAAATGTTAAAGTATTGTCGTTCCGACGTGGACATTTTACGACGTTGCTGTGGAAAATTTCGAGAACTGTTCATGGAACACGGAGGGGTCGATCCTTTGAAAGAAGCTTGCACCA
Organism: Sinohyriopsis cumingii; assembly: GCA_028554795.2. Classification (NCBI taxonomy): domain Eukaryota; kingdom Metazoa; phylum Mollusca; class Bivalvia; order Unionida; family Unionidae; genus Sinohyriopsis; species Sinohyriopsis cumingii. Next base: position 185,739,068 of record CM068824.1, on the reverse strand, counting down.
TTGCCAAAGCGTGTTCCTTAGTGTACCGCCAACGATTCATGCCTCAAAAGACCGTGGCTGTCATCAGTCCTCAAACGACCAACTATGTCAAGCGTCAATACTCGGTCAAAGCCCTACGCTGGTTACATTACTTGTGCGACAAGGAAGGCAAATGGATTCAGCATGCCCGCAACGGAGGAGGCGAAAGGACCATCGGAACGTATTCGGTCGATGGCTGGGACTTAGAAAACCCCAAGATCGTGTATGAGTTTAACGGTTGCTTATTTCACGGATGTCCCGTCTGCTACCCTGACCGTGACACTAAAAATCAGTTTTTACAACGGACCATGGAAGACCTGTACGAGGACACTTGTCAGCGACGCTTGAAGTTAGAACAGCAAGGATACCAAGTGGTGGAAATGTGGGAACACGAATACGATCACCGTTTGAAAATCGATCCCGAGTTTAAACGTGTCGTGGAAAGTTACAAGCTGATGGACCCCCTGAACCCGAGGGATAGTTTGTACGGAGGAAGGACCAATGCCACCTGTTTGCTGTACCAAGCCGACAAAGAGAAAGGAGAAGAAATCAAATACTTGGATGTGTGTTCGCTGTATCCCTACGTGTGCAAATATTGTCACTTTCCTACAGGGCACCCGCGATTGCTGACGGAACACATCGACCTGGTCAACATTCGACAATACGAAGGCTTGATCAAGTGCAAAGTTTTGCCTCCCACGAACCTATACCATCCCGTCTTACCTCACCATTGTCAAGGCAAACTGATGTTTCCATTGTGCCGTACTTGTGCCGAAACGTGCAACCAAGATCAGCCTTGTCAGCACACCCAGGAAGAACGGGCCTTGACGGGAACCTGGGTCAGCGTAGAATTATTCAAAGCTATGGACATGGGATACCAACTGTTAGAAGTGTACGAAATTTGCCACTTTCCCAAGACACAACAATACCACAAGGGTGACCCTACTCAGAAAGGCATTTTCGCAGACTACGTGGATGCCTTTTTGAAACTGAAGCAAGAAGCCAGCGGCTATCCTTCCTGGTGTCACACTCCCGAAGACCAAATAAAATTCAAAGAGAAATACCGGGAACAAGAAGGCATCACTTTAGACCACATCGAGAAAAACGAAGGCAGGCGAACGTTTGCCAAAGTGATGTTAAATTGCTTGTGGGGTAAAATGGCACAACGACCGTGTTTACCCAAGACGGAATATTTGACAGAACCTTCCCGCTACTTCCAGATGATTCACGACAAAACCAAATACATGAAACACGTGGACGTCGTTCGAGAGAATTTAATCTTGGTCAATTACGAAGAAGATCTGGACTTTGTACAAGACGACCCTTTTGGAAATGTCATCATTGCGGCTTACGTGACAGCTCATGCTCGCTTAAAATTGTACGAAGCTTTAGAACTGTTAGGGGATCGCGTCCTGTACTTTGACACGGACAGTTGCATCTACATCGATCGACCGGGTCAGCAACACCCTAACATCGAAGGAGACCGTTTAGGAGCCTGGACAGACGAACATCCTGACGATAAGATTCTAAGTTTCGCGAGTGGCGGTCCTAAAAATTACGGCTACGAATACCGGGACCCACAAGGAGAAGTGCACACAGAGTGTAAAGTGAAAGGATTGACTCTGAATTATCGTACCAGTCGTGTGGTCAACTTTGGCGTATTGAAAGAAGCATTGCAGTCTGGAGATGATGCAAACTTTAAAGTGACCACCTACCAGCCGAACAAGATTGTACGTTTACCCACTCACCACATCGTCAGTCGACCCTTGGAAAAAGTCTATCAAATCGTGTACCAGAAGCGAGTACGACTTCCCAACCACTTTACTTTGCCGTACGGTCACATCAATATTGGTCAGCATATAAAAAAGGACAACGTCCAAGACCAACAGTTCATTGTCACTACTAAGACCAATTGAGAAAAAATGAATCCCTTCAAACAGCAAGTATAAAGCGCAAGACTCAAGTCCAATGAGAAACTCGGATGTGATTCTTTGCCTCACTATCACATCACCAATGCAGTAACACATCTTAGTTATTTATGTACTAACGCCATGACAAACTACGTGCAGCTAGTGAAACTTCCAGACCACAAAACTTTACCTTATGGACATACTGATATCACCCAGTATAAAAAGGGACGACTTCCAAGAACGACGCTTCATTGCGAGGACAAGCAACGATAAAGATGAATCACTCTACGCAGATGAAAAAAGAGAAGGAACAAACATCACTGACCTCTTTCACTACCATACCGTCACAGCAAAGTGCGTTCAAGAAGGGAAAGGATTCAGTAGACCTACAGGAGTATTTTAGCATCCAAATGACTCAGACAGCGACCTCAAGAAAATTTAGAACGACAACTTACACCTACACGGTGAAATTTAGAGACTTCGCGTCTGACATTTCAGCCAAGGAAGTAGCAGGTTTCATTACGGACCTACTTGACTCACTGTTAGAGGAACTCAAATGTCATTGCCAAGTCAAAGATCGAGGTCGTTTGAGCCTATCTATGTATCGCGACAGTTTGAACTCACCTGTATGTCTCGGATTTAGCACACCTGCAGAAATAACTTCGTCCAAACTTTTTAGGGCTATTGAAGACGTGCAGTCGATGAGAGGAAAATTTGACATCAACGAAGGAAAAGTAACCATTCATATGGTATACATTGTACCTCCATGGGAAGAAGACGATGACTGCACTTGATCTGCTTACTGATAAGTGTACCTAGCACGATGGATATAACAGCCGATTTATGAATGACACGGATTAAGTGATGGGAAATATCTAGGCTGGGACACAAGTGCTAGCTGACCAGATTTTTAACAACGTGTGAGACGAATAGAGAGAGAGAAACATGAACTTTGTCCTATTTGATTGCATGTTACTTGTTTTGTGTTAGCTTTTTCTTATAAATGAACATTAAATGTAAACAGGTTTACTAGAGCCAAGAACTAAATAACTAGTAAATAGGTTTGTTTGATGTAGAAATGTTTATGTATTAAATGGATAGTGCTTAGACCAAAGCACAGGCCAGAGAGCCCATGTATATACTTGAATAAATGTTTTGAACCCATACAATAGACTTTTCTTTTTTGAGCCATTATTCTCTCTGTGAGGTTTGTTTTAGAACATTTCTGTCGTCTTTTCTGTGTGTTTAAATGTGTATTTGTATGTTTGTCCCTATCTACCCTTTGTCCTTACAAATACATTAAAATCCCTATAAAATGTTTTGACCCTATAAACCTCATGACGCCACCCAAAGATCAATTCCCATTGACATCCAGGTGACATTCCCATGTTCAATTTCCATTTACGACAAAGTGCAAACCCCATATTTTAACGTTAAAGTCCCATTGACGTTAAAGTACCGGTCCTGTTCAATTTCCATGTTCAATTCCCCTTGACGCTCTACAGTTCCATCCATGTTAAAATTTCCCATGTTAAATTCCCCTTGACGCCAGAGTGAATCGACTGTTTTTGCATGGTAAGTCCACTTGACGCTAGGGTGACCCCATATACTACTGATGCGCATGTGCAGGTCACCATTTATACTGAGTAAATTAGCATGCTAGTGCGCACTGGCCTACGACTTCAGAAATGTCACTTTCTTAATGCATGCTTTTCGACCATACCAATATTTGTTACTAACTTTATGAGGTGTTTTAAGACTTATTATTTAGGCATTTTCCTAACGAAACTAAATGCGAGAATCTGTGATTATAAGTTTGGTGAGGGACCACTTTCATTCTATACAGCTAAATATTGTCCCGTTTTGTCATAAGCTCTTTCATCCCCATGAATGGGTTTATATCTGTGTATCTACTTTACCGGAAAATATAAAGAAAACGAAGCGAAAACTTTAAAGGGTAATTTTGCTTTCTTTGGTTTTCCATATGAATAATACTACCTACCTATCACATTTAGATGTGACGTGTACTCAATAAGGACCTGTGTTGACCCACTAGTTAAGACTACAGTGTACGTCCCAGTGTCAGATCTTGTGGCATTTAGAATCTTGATGCTGTTCTCCCCAATTGCCATCAATCTGTTCTCATATGAAAGTAACGGTGCAAACTTTCCGCCAAGCATCCAAGTGGCAAGACGAATGCCGTTGTCTTTGTTCCATGTTTTTGCCCTGATATTAGCGACAGAACTTTCAGGCGTATTTGGGAAGAGTAAACTGGCGTCGTCATACTCACAAACGTCAACTCCAAAATCGCTGCCTTTAAGAAATGATTAATATTTATTTGTATGTACCACCTAACATGATTATCTACTGTAGGTCAAAACCAATGTAGTCAAGGAAGTCAGAATTATATATATATATATATATATATATTTAAAAATTATAATGAATTCAGATTTCGTTATAAACTAAATTTAATCAATATTACACCTGCAGTGACTTGGAAATGGGAAATATTAACATAGAATAATTCATCCTCACTGCTAACTATTGCAAATGACATAAAATGTAAACTAATTCACAGATCTAAACAACATTTGTTCACTCATGGAAGCAATATTGGCTTTTAAAAAAGAAAAATATGTCCTGCAGAGAACTGACCTGTGTGTGCTTTTTTTTTGCTTTTTAAGGTAGCTTTAGAACGTTTTCTTTCGTATCGTTACTATGTCTGTAGTGTGGCAGTTTATAGTGGCGTCAAGCACTGGGGCATCATGCCGCAGATTTATTGATATAAGTACTAAACAAGACAAAATAGGTCAAAGTGATCGAATTTTGATATGAGAAAATGAGAGTGGTGATGATCCAATATATTCAAATTAACTTTCAGGGCGGTACCATTAGTTGTACATGACAAAACAGAGCGCATCGAAAACATATAAGACGGTATTGAGATCTGTTTTCAAAGTACTTCCTAGTAATTCGCTTTTTGATTTTAAGAAAAGCTCTATATATGTCAATAGAACATACAATTGCTTAACTGCTTCGTCGCTAATACTGCAAATCCGCCAGTTGCCAATCTAAGGATAGCAAATAAAGCCAGTAAACCATGCAAAGTTAAGATTTAAACCTCTTGAATGTTAGTACTGGAATGGGCAGTTTCAAAGCATTGGAATGGGCAGTTTCAAAACATTGTCAACATTACAAAGATAAATTAACTGCATGTCATGATTTTACTTCATTTTTGCAGAACCAACAACTATGTTAATACGAGATTATATGTACATTTAGCTAGTAGTAGCGAAAACAGTTTCAGAAAGCGTCGCTTGAACATCAGTCACTCCACATCTGTATTGCAAATGTGACAAAAAGTAAACAAATAAAGGTATCAATCAATTACTATAACCAAATAGACATCATAGTTTAAAACGAAATAATAATTCACATAGAATGCATAATTCGTTCTAATATATCTTACGTTCACGTTTTCAGATCTTTACAAGCAAAAAATATAAATTAAAAAATTTCATGTTAACGTAATTTTTTATTTAATATCGATAAAGGCGGAGAGTGCAGTTGTACACTTTCTTCAAGAATCTGCCTTCACACACACCTTTTTGTAAACTGGACAATGTGTAAATACCACAACAACATTTCATTAAATTAAACATGTATAGCAAGGAAGAACTACTACACATATTCCGAAAGTCTATGACGCTATTATAGATTGTTTTAGATTGCTGGAATTACCAAATTCTAGCTGCTTTAGAGATTAGTTCGTTTAAGTAGCCAGTTTCGTATAAAATAAGCTTCATAGAAAATCTGAGTTTAATTGTCGTACTATCTATAGGAGTGACCTTAAAGGTCAATATCCCAACTAGTGCAACAGCCAAACAAGCTTACATTCTAATTCTCTGGGTTATAAAATTGAACTTTGCATTACTATTACATTCCACCAAGATATCTTAGAAAGTTATGCATTAAGAACAAGTAACTGATGGTTCATGTGTATAAACTAGAACACCTGCGAAACACGTATATTTGCGTTCCCCTACATTGCCCTCCTCTCCCATCTCCCGCCCACTCCCAGATCCTCAAAACAAAATGTCGTACCCGTTGAATAAATTCCTCGAAGGCAGGAAGAGAGCCAGGAAACGACTTTATTTGCATACCTGAATTGTTTGTTATGTCTATGAAGTCTTATACAGCTATAGGATGAAAATCCCCATCTTTTCAAGTTGGGACCGAAGAGCTAAGTCCCTAAGGTTTTTTTTATGGACCACTGGGCCAATATCAGTCACATGCATAATTTTGTATATGCATACAAGGATCTATGATGGGACTGTAAATAGTTCATGTCTATATCAATGGAATATGACCTGATACAAGAATAGACCAAGAGGTAAACATCAGTGGCATAACTTAATATGGTTTTCCACGCCCAGTATATATATATATATATATATATATATATATATATATATATATATATATATATATATATATATATGGGATGTTAATAGTGTTTAAGTTGGGACGCAGGGATCAAAACTGTTTGAAAACCTTTAAGCCACTGCGCATATCTGCATGCCAGCACCAATCATTTCCAAACGTTTAAACCTATCTTGAATGATGTATTTGGAAGGTGACTGACAAGTATAATATCTGAAATTGCTACACATTTATAAAGAATTATTTTAGTAGATGAAAAGTGTGCCCGCCTCCTGCAGATGGAACATTTACACCATCCAAACACATCCCAAGGATTCAGATCTCTTTCATTAAGAGTGTACTAGTGGTAAATAAACAATGGAAACACTTGAAAGTATCGCATATTTTGCATATAATTATAATGATAAAAATGTGCCCCACACCAAATCTCAGGAGGTGCCGCAAAATCCTAGAGTTGGGAATCTATATCATGGGTTGAACTAGCTGTTGTGTAACTCTACCTTAGATTTTCATCTTCTTATTTCGCACATGGTTACATCATCAATCTTATGAAATGAGCCTTATCAATTTAAGACAAAAAGAAAAGCTACATGTACAGGATAGGAGTGAACAATCTAGGAAGTACACCATACACATTTGAAAATCACCTATATGTCTAGTGACCACATATATTTTGTTTCCTTTGGTGTTTTACGGCAGTGTTCGGCCTGCATCGTTCTTGTTCCGATTCAGGCACTCTAACTGCTGAACCACTGCGGCCGAATAAAAAATAAACTGTCATGTATTTCATCTGTGAGTGGGTTATCTTTATCTTGCACAGTGTACTAAGCTTTGTTTTGATTGGATGCGGACTTACGTAATGGTGCGTATACTAGTTCAATCATGCTCTTTGTGAAAGACACCATTTGGTAAAGTGATGAAGATTGTCGAAGAATAAGTTCACGTATTGCAGTCTGTCTCTTGTAATATACATATTATACTTGCCCATTTTCAACTAATGTATTATTTAGTCAGTTTAAATAACATCATATTGCTACAAGTTGAAAGTAATTTGGAATTTAGAATTTGGTTCTACTCTACAGTAGGAAGATTTAATGTTGCAATGTCTTCCACCTACCTATAGCAGGAGATATCACTACCCATATGAACACGAACGTCAACATAAACTTCATCCCACGATGTTTCAGTAATGGCAGCTGTCTTCTTGGGCTGTAAAATACAATAATTATTAATACTTCTTCAGCGGTGTCTGTGTCCGAAAAAGCAGACATATTTCGCCATTCGCATACTTTTAATTTGAAACTGTTTGTTTTTTACACAATAGTGTCCCATGTCCATAGCCACATGCAGAATTGCAGTCAAATGCTTTATAGCTTTTTTAATCTACAGGCTGATGGGCAGCCTATCTCTAGTTTGTGCCCCTGCATTCTCTTTTGTTGCTTTCCAGACGAAATAGACGTGACGAAGAATCAAAGGTAGACTTCCATTATTTTACAAGTAAATATAGATACAAACAGTAACACAGAAAATCAGTATTGCGGAGGAATCAAACTGGTGTCACATGGCAGGTCTCTAGTTAAATGTTATCAGGAAATAATTATAAGAGTGAACCCTTACTAATATGTGTGATAACCACATAATTAATTTATGTTGCATAATACGTTTCAACAAGTACATGCAATTTCACAGAATGAGTTTGACTATTTCATGTCATGAACAAGAATCAGTTATATTCTGGGTTGGTACTTACATAGATTGGTGCTGTGTAAAATTTTAGGGAATCCAAAGTTGTTGCAACAATCCTGGCATTGGGGGTAGAGGTATATATTATAAACTTGGCATTTTTATGGCTGATCTTTTCAAAACAATCATATGATAGCAGTTTAATCTTTATACGGCTTTACAATTAGCTTACCAAGAAAATTGTTGGTTTCACAGCGTAATATAACAAGTGATAGGCAGTAAAGCTATCACGCAGTTTAGGGTTCGTAGGATGAGGATTAAAATGCACCACACTTCAGAGTGTGTGTCTGATTTTGATTTTTAACGTAGCTTTAACAATTTTTCAGTCATATCGCTACGATGTCTGCAATGTGGCAGTTTATAGTAATGTCTAGCACTGGGGCATCATGCCGCAGACATGTAGCATAATGTCCCACCCAGTCACATTATCCTGACACCAGGCCAACCAGTCCTAACACTAACCTCTTAATGCTGAACGCCAAGCGAGGTAGCTGTTAGTACCATTTTTTAAGTCTCTGGTATGACTCGGCCGGTGATCGAACCCACGACCTCCCGCATCCGAGGCGGACGCTCTAACCACTAGGCCAACGGAGCGGTCCACACTTCAGAAACGTTCAGTTAAATATCACGTAATTAGTACCATTCACCATATTAAACACCACCAACCTGCATCTGAAAAATAGCATCTATCATTACAAGCAAAATCGTATGGCTATCTTACAGAATAACTGCCAAATAAAGAATATGCTATGCCATTTTTGGTCTAACTTCACAGCATTTCTAGTTTATAAATCTTTAGTACAGTAACCGTCCAGCTAGCCGTTCAATTTAAGTGTGATATAAATTAACACTTTAACCTTCCATCTGATTTCGAATATTTAAATTTCAACCCGCGTTGTATCGTTGTCTTTAGCATTAATCTGCCCATGCTGGAAACCCAGGGTAACCGTTAAAGCAATATTTAAACAAACTACATTTGCACATTTGGAACCAGTGTATGACAGTAAGGTGGGTGGGTGGATGAGTATAATTTGGATCACTTTCCATGCATATACACACATCATTCCTTTGATGTAATTGGCAAGCATTATATTAACTCTTCCAGATAATATAAATCCTGGATATAGCTTTTCTTAGAGATCCTCCCATTATTTTTCAGTCATTTTTCCATTTTTTAATCCAAGATAGTACATAACGATCTCATTTGTGATAAGACAGCAATATAAATGTGTTTTGAACAGGTCAATATTCTTTTGCAAATTATAGAGGGTGCGCCTCCCAAAGAACTGTTTTTAGTAAACTGTGTTTCTTAGAATTCGTACCCAATCAGATCAGTTTTATGGAATATAAACCCTACTACCTCCCGAACGCAGCGGGAAAGATGCATGGGTATCACAGTAATGTGATCGGGTAAGTGTTTGGAATAAACCTAATTTACTAATATATTTGCTTTCTCCTTTTTGAATATGTTCCTTGATCAGAATATCGTTAGGTAATAGACAGACGGACTGTGGAGCATCACACCGTTATCCAATGTAACCTCTGAGATAAGAATATAGGATTCTGCATTCGAAGATTAACCACTATCCTAATTGCGAGCAGCACAACAGGAGGTGACATGGTTTAGTCCGGGAAGAAGAAATATTGGGATCGTCTTACCGCATAAGATTTCTGGGCGAATCCAGTGAATGGTCCGCAGGGTGTTCGTCCAGAGGATGTGATGACGTCTTTTGGTTCTAGTAGCCGCTTGTGCGACTGAATATATCAGATCTAACGGTGTCACCGCGGAGCCATGTCTCGCAGGTTAATCACTAGAAGATTACATGACAACTGATGGCCTCGACGATATCATAAAAGACACGTGACAGTCAAGGCAGGGCTCTCAGAGATTACTCTTATCTCATCAACATATATATTTATGAGGCGATTCTCTTCTAGTGATATGTCCGATAATGCCGTTTAATTTTACCCACTTAATTCACACTGAGAGGGCCTGATAGGTTTTGTTCTCTTTCACTGGTAGAAAGAAGAGTCCTTGATGTCCGCAAACTGGCTCTGTCTGCTTCAAACAAAGTCTGAGCACATGTATCAGATACTGTTTGAAAGCCTTCTGGGTCGTGTTAATACAGGAGTGAGAGGTTGTATGGTGTCTTTTATTTGCCTAATGGCGGCAACCAATTCTACCAAAACTGGGTTGCGTCATAAGGACCACGGATCCATCTAATCGAAACTGAAAGTAGGCTAGGAAAACAAAGAGGGCATGTATTTCACTGATTCTGCATGCCGAAGCAAACACAATGCGTATACATTATTTTTTTGTGAAACAAATTGCAGCGATGCTCAGGCTAATTGTTTGAATTTGTTTGTATTCAGCCAAGTCAGAACGCAGAAATAATTCCACATACAATGTGAGTGATTTTGGTCTATGCAAGTCAAAGTTGGACAATAAGTCAGAGATGGGACAGTCTGAATCATTTTGCATTCATATCCCCTACATTCTGTATAATCTGGAAACTAAGATTGTTCGAAGCAGTTAAAGGGTAACAGACATTCACAACTGATAACTAGACCGTCGATGGACAGAGTTTCGGGATCCGGTACTGGAAAATGAGGTATACACTTTGTTATTGTACCTGATTGTAAAATGATCAAACATGGACGCCCCCATGGTTGAAAAGTCTGATAAATGACCAACGGTTAGACGGACCACTCTGTGAAGAGAATCCGTTCCTTCCTTTGCAGGGAAGTGGCTGAACCACCTTTGCTTGCTTCTGTATACATGGACTCATTAGGGGGTGCGGATATTCGAGAAGCATTCATATCATGATCCAAGCTTGGTTGCGTCACTGTTCCAGGAGTGATACTACCTAATTTGTTACACTGATCCTGTTATCGAACGGCAGGGAAGAGGGATGCCATTCTTATAGCAAAGGTCAACTGCAGAGGGCTCCTTAGAAGTAGCCAGTGTGGTAAGATCCGCTGCTGCATAGAAAATTTCTCATGAATTTCTGTAAGGATGGATGGACGAGAACGTGAAAAGATGCGTCTGTCATATCGTGATTGATGGCAAGGTTGACTGATCTTCTGTTTCCATCTCGAATGCTATCGTCCGTCCTAACCAGAACATTCTTGGATATACGTTTTGGAGAATGTGATCCTAAACATTCTCCACCGCCGATTTCTCAATAAGCGTCCGGATTTCATGCTACAAAGTGTGTCATTTACCAAGCCTGACAATACCTTCGTCAGGAATGGAGACTACGAAAGTGAAGAGGGTTGGCAAAACGAGAACCGAAGCCTCTCAGAGACAATTTGGATCGCCCACTTGTTGGCGGAAAGAGACAGATCCAACGCTGTTTGGGAAAAAAACATCCATGAATCGGGAGCCTACCAGACAGCTGTCTATTGACGGCCGGAGACACAAGTCAACCGCGAGAGAGAGGAGGAGTGAAGATAGAAAAACTTTGTTTCCCATCCCCTTGAAATACGTTTCAATTTCACTTATATTTTCAATGAAATGATTATTATTATTTTTAAACATTTTATTGTATCAAGTTGTATAAATTATACTCTAGTAGACAAAAGTTATACTTCAGGTTTGTATGGTAACAGCCTACCTATTATACTTCAGGAAATCATGAAAATCAATGTTAAGCCCGCTTGGTAACACAGTGTTGTAAAAGGAAATTCATTCAAGAAGATTTTAATGGATTTAGAATGCAGTCTTGGTCTTGTTGATTGTAAATGACTTTTATTTATGCAGCCATAGAGGTAAATGAATTAAAATACATAACAAACTTGTAAATAGTTACTGTTTAGAAGTATACTGCTGTACATAATAATTTTAACGTTCTGTTCGGGAGATGGAATTTGGATTAGTGATGTATGTAAATGATGCATGTATATGCTTGCTTAATATATGGGAAGAAAATATATATGAATCCACTGTATTTGGATTTATTCATTATTAATTAGTTTTTATTACTCATCCCTCCTTCAGCTCAATGACTGAACGTAAAGGGTCTTCCAAGTGTCGGAAAGATCGGTTGATGAAGTAGCAGATTTTGGGACAAACCGACACTAAAGAATACATTTTCAGACCTTGAAATAATGCAATCAGAAGTCCAGTGCTTCCTAAGGGAAGAACAATTACACATAAAAAAGCTCGAAGTTAGGGGTCCTAGACACATATGCTATAGACACGTCAATTTTACATACTTTTTAATTTCTATTTTCTTTCCGTTTTTCTCCTTTTCCTTTAAATTATAAAAGTGACTTGCTTTTCTGCATACTTTTCTTGTAATTGCCATTATTTATGTTCCTGTTCTGCTGATCGTATTTTGTACTTGACAAACAACATAAACAATACGATATTTCGACACAATAACCCATCAAGAATGAGTAAAGGTTGCTATTATTAATTATATTGTTATTATTATTATTATTATTATTATTTATATGTACATTCTTGTACGTTTCTGAAACTTACTTTAAACTTTTATCCATGAGGAAAATTACCCAATATTTATTGTGCAGCAGATATATAAATTCTGAGAATGAGATCTCGACTAACTGAATGTAAATAATATGAACTAGATGTGCATTGTCTGCTTCTGTATTATGCAATTCATAAAGAGGGCAAACGTGTGCCGTGCACGTTGTACGCGCCATAAAAAAATGATCGGCTAAACCAGCAACAATATTAGACAGAGACAAATAACCTGCTTGAATCAGTTTGAATCATGCACATAATACGGATGTATACAGATTGTTAACAGGGTAGATTGAATTTATGGCCATCATGGTCGGGTGCAATAAACACATCCATGATTGTATTGACGCTTTTAGGAAATTGCGATTGAATTCACACCTGCCAGCCATGACGTTACCGATGAACAGGATAAAGATTTATGTATAAACAAATGCCGTAAATCCACATATACATTGCTTATTGTATGAAAGGGCTCTCTTTTGCACAATGAATTGCTTTATTTTGGGGATTTCGTTTCGGAACGTTTAGTCACTGAAGAACCTCAAGTATTGGCGATTTATCTTTATCACACTACGCCAACTAAGTTCTATTGAAGTACAGGTACATTCCTTAACTTATCGTGTGTATAATCTGGGAATAATATCAAACTACATTTCTGACAGATTTTTTAAAAAAAATATTTTGTAATAATTTTACGAAGTCCACTTAGTATCTTATAATGCACTACTTTATTTAATGTATATGGACAGAACTTTTACGCAAAATGTGTGTAATCGATTATTAATTTCAATCTAAAAAATTACTAAACGTTCACGGTTTCACTCTCTCTCCAAATTTCTTTCTATGATGTATATACTAAGTAAGAGGTGGTTTGATTTAATTTCTGAAATAAGTGTTTGTGTTCACGTCTTGGTTGCTGGTGATATTGTCTATCCATAAGCTAATTACAAAATTTAAAATTACATACATTATTTACATTATTTACCTGGTATAAAGTTGCATGAAACAAGGTTTTACCTTGTTAGAAAATGAACCGAAATAATCCAGAGTTACGTATGATCAACAAATCTAAATTACAAGTAGCAGCAGAGGGGGCGAATCGGACATTTTGTCCAATCGTTATTTTGCTTAATTATTACTTTCTGCACTCAGCGGATCCGGTGTAATCAGCGCTGGTAGAAAAAAAACGACGTCGGTCCATCCTACACGATGGTGACGTTATTTGGTTTAATTAACACCTTCTGCGCGTCGATCCCCAGCGTCGTCAGCGTCCGGTAAGCACATCGACGAACGCGTCGATGTCATCGCCCCCCCCCCCTGCTGCTAAGTGGTTATTTACAATGAAAATTATTTACAACTAACCGAATATTTGGTCAAGTCCGATACGATATCGTGTCCGAGGATCATGTAAATTTATCGTTACGAATCCATGTGGGGTCGACTGAGCATGACTAAAAAAGTTTCGAAAAACATTGAAGTCCATGTCACCGCCGCACCATGTCTGCCAAATATTCGTAGCGTGTGTGTATCAACGCCGTTGAATACAGCAAGAATATTACAGTTGTCTCTGATTACTTTTGGAATCTGAGTGTATCGTTGAGTGACATATATCACGTAAGTGTTTTTATGCCTGCCTCTGGAAAATATCCTAGCTGGGTTTTTTTGATTGTCTAACATAACATCATCGTACACGACTAGATTGTTAACGTCGCCATCAATATCATCAATACCCGGTGCATCATTGATATCTGTAATAAACTCGATGACATTTTTTTTAGCGATCGCTGATGCATTCTCGTTGAAATCTTTCAACACCTCGTAGCATCGTTGATCATCTACGCTAGGAGCAACCAAATACAACTTATCCCACTTCATCCATCTCATTATTAAATTGAGTAACAATTGCGTCTTGCCGGATCCAGATGGTCCGATGATAATCATCCGGATCGAGTTTGGTAACGCTGCAACATGCTTAACTGGTTCTCTTGTTTTAGTCGCCGAAAAATCAATTATATTCATGTCTCTATACATAAATTATGGATCTATATTGTGTAAAGTGTAGAGTGCGTACTGGCACAAATGATATGACAACCGTTACAACAAGAAATAACAGATCGGCCCTTACTGGCAAGTGTGCACAATGCGGTACAAAGAAATTTCGATTTATTTCTATTAGACCCGGAGATGTTTTAAAAAAAAGCGAGGAGGTGATATTGCAGCCAAGTTATCAAAACTCCCCGGAACCCCGTGGGCAAAGTATCCAGGAGAAAAACACCTCCCAGGATATAGCTACTGTGGCCCCGGAACGCGATTAGATATTAGACTCGATGATCAAAATCAGCCGCGACCCGGTGAGTACCCAATAAATGCTATCGATAAGGCGTGTCATGCTCATGATGTTGCTTACAAAAGTAGCGATCTGCAACAGCGTCATATCGCGGACGTAAAATTAATTCACGCGTTAAATGCTATTCCTGATAAATCCGTCAAAGAAAAATTAGCTTCATGGTTGGTAAAATCGGCTATGAAAGGTAAATTAATGATGGGCGCTGGTAATTAATAACAACATGGAATCCATCTATTATTCTCCGAGAGGATACTGGAAGGGGAAGGCCGCAATTGGTAAGCTTGCAAGCGCTGCAAAGGTAACAAAGGCCACTGCGGCTAATTGGTTATCCAAACAGGCTATATGGCAAATTTATCTACCACCGCCTAAACAAATCAACTTCTCGCGCTTTGATGTCAGCGTACCTAATGAAGTTCATCAGGCTGATATACTATTTTTGCCGCATGACAACGGTTACAAATACGCGCTAACCGTAGTTGATGTTGCGAGTCGATACAAACAAGCGGAGCCGTTAAAAACAAAGTCAGCAACTGAAGTAGCCGCTGCGTTTGAAAGAATTTATCAAAGAGGTTCGATGCGCTGGCCAAATCTATTACAAGTTGATCCCGGTAGTGAATTTCGCGGCGCTGTTTTATCAACGCTGAAACATCATAGTGTCGCGGTACGACGAGGTCATACTGCGCTACATCGTGATCAGGCAATTGTTGAACGATTCAATCGGACTGTTGCTGAACGGTTATTTGGATATCAATACGCGAAGGAATTCATCCAAGAAAAACGATCTCGTGAATGGGTCAAAAGGTTGCCAGGCGTAATTTCAGCGTTAAATAACGAGATTACTCGAGCAATCAACATGAAGCCCAGCGACGCGATTAAATACGAGTATATACCCGGAAAATCAAAAATAAATAGCGTTTCCAAGCCGATTCTCGGCAATGTCACCGTGAGATATCTATATGAACCAGGAGAGCTTGAAGGCGGTAAAAAAAGGGCTACCGATTATATTTGGAGTGTTACCACACATAACATATCAACGATAACACGATCAACTGGTAGACCACCGATCTACAGACTGGATTCAACTGCTCCTCAGCGCGGATTTACACGCGAGCAACTACAAGTGATACCTGACGATACTCAATTACCCCCGCGTGGTCTTAACTAGCGCCGTTGCGTCTATTGCACTCAAGACAGGTCAACCTCACATTGTTTTTAACATGACCGAGACTGTTATCGATTCTGTCCACGGTAAATTGGCGAGCGTCTTTATCCAAATAACGCCAGCGCATTACACAATTACAACTTGCGCAGTGATTATTCTGTTGTTGTCGTAACGCAATTATTAATTCGGCATCAATATCAAAACGCCGCTGTTTTTTTTTATCCTGTTGGCGGTAACCGGAGAGTTTTCTATCAATGACGCTTGCATCGATGACTCCGTCACTGGCTTTGTCACTGACTTCGTCAACAACAATTCTTCGAAGCTGATTTATTCTCCGTACTCGGGACACTGCAAGATAGACTAGATTCGACCATTCGATGCGATTATCAACCATCCAAACAATTGTGTCCGTGATGGTTAGTCCCTGCGAGGAATGTATTGTTGTTGCGTATCCTAGCGTCCACGGGGATTTATCAGCACGTAGCGCGTCCTCGACGACACCGATATCAACGAGCACAATATCATTCAGCACGAGAATTTGTTTTTTTGTCCCCGACGCTGTCGGGCCCGGGATTTCAACTTCAATGTTCTGCCGCCGTGTATCCGCGGGTCTATAACATAACGGCACTGGGCGCGTTGGAAACTTTTCCTTATGCAACGTAAACAACTTCCGCTGAAGTGTGTCTCTGACTATCTTTCTACTCGCTACAATCAAATCGTTTGGTTTCCATGTTTCCCAGAATTCATTTAACGGCGTTTCCGGAATCACCTCGCGGATTATTTCACATTGAATTCTATCCGGCTGTAATCTGATTAATTTTTTAACCCCGCGCAGTTGTTCATCAAGTGCTCGATAATCAGTATCGGTTTCTTCATAATAGTCTACAAAACCCTTTAACCAATCATGTGGACCCTCGCCGACAAATGGTGGTGGTTGGCCATGGTCCCCACACATGATTACCGCTGTATTCGCGCGCAGCAACCAATCAAGAAACATTCGTAAAGTATCTAACGAAACAGTACATATCTCATCCCAGATGATAATGTCGGGAATAAATTTTTCACCCATTCGATCAGGAGTCCACTCACCGCCGCTGTATCGAAAAAAGCTGTGATAAGTAACGGCGTCAACATTTCGTTGTTTTATCTCTCGCGCTAGTCTATGGGTCGGTGTAAGCACGATTATACTTGCCCGCGTTCGAAATAATTCAATTGCCCGAATCGTCTTTCCTGACCCGCCACAGCCGCTTAAATAAACCGTCTTGTGTCTACAAATTGGATCAGAACACGATGGTGCATCAGACCATTCTGACAATTTATCACCGCGTAAGTAGTCGTTCTCAACGGTGACATCCGCTGACGGGGAATAATCGCGTCGTATTTCATTTTTAATTCTCCATGTACCCCAACTCTCGTCCGGACTAGTAAACTCGGCTACGTTTTCCTTATACGCTACGTCAACATAAAACGAATCAACGGCTACTCTAACCGCGGTATCGGGAAATCTATTTATCATCGAGAATAAATTGATAGCGGCATAACCCAGCATAGACGCCCTCAAATGTGGATACGCCGGGCTGTCTCCATCGCTGTAGGTAACAACTGTACCCAACCTCGTTCCATTGGACAAGAAAGCTGTTTTGCAGTTCACGTATCTATTTTTTGCCACTGCGTCCTTGATTACGAAATCATATTCTGCGTCATCTATAATCAGCCGTGAGCAATATCGTTTGTAGTCGTGGTTTTTTCCACCTTGTGTGAACTTACCAATTATTCTTCTACCGAGATCTTTTGCCTCGCGGTTTCGTTGGTTGAATATCTTTTTGGACCATTCGATGATATATTCCTCGTCGGCATCAATGTGTTTTCTGGACTCGTCAATTATGCTATCTAGACGCTCCGGTTCTGGTAACCAGACTTCAGTCTGCGCCCGGTATGATATAATTGCGTCACTGACAATCAACGAAACTAGCATGCTACAATCAATCATATACCGTAGCAGCGCTATTGGCAACCACTTCTTTTCAGCTATGTGTCTACCGATCCAAATATAGCAACAGCGATGGAGTCCTGCCGCGAATTCAAATGATACTATGCGAGCGAATCCGGTTAAATCAAAATCAGGCAGTGGTCCATTAATAGCAACACGAGTCATTTCATGTCTGGGGTGTCCAAATCGTTTGAAATACTCAGCGGCGAATCCATACCCGAGAAAACTCGCTGGATAACAGGCAACCATATCAACCGAGATCATAGCGTCGCGGTTGTATTCAGTGTTCCATAGTCCACCGTGATAATATTCCAAACAACTGGATTGTACATCCGGTAGAAATTCCTTGCGCGTTGGTCTCCACGCATTTTTCCTTGCTGCAACATGAGCCGCAACCGATGGAATCGTAAAACAATTTGTTAGCAGTTGTTCATCATGCTCTTCAAATTCCATGGCGGTTTTTTTCATCTTGTTGTGAAACGCTTCAGTGCGATATAATTCACCGTTTGGTCTTACAAACTGATCAAAGGTATCCATGTCGTTTTCAGCGCTGCGAAGTAACCACACTGATACAGGGTCGTTTTTACACAAGCAGGCAATAGCATCAAATAGTTTCCTCTCCGCGAGAAAACCATCCTGTATAAATTCCCCCGGGATATACTTTACTGTTCTATCCCGTGGAAATATTGTGACCGCGGGCGTCCACGCGTGTTCGTTATGATCAATAATTTTGATTGGGGCTCCCTTCGATTTGTACTTTGATTCATATAATACTTCACCGGTTATTGTTGTAACGGTTATTGGAAATCTCAGCGACGTTTCTAATTTTGCTACGTCGCTGATGGTTGCTCCTCGCTCGCGCACTGTCTCCTCCCATTGGTTTATTTTACTACGTCGTAAATCAGTCAATTTGTTTCCTCGACACGCATTTGTAAAATGCTCTATTACTCGTTCTGCTACACAATTTATCCCCGTTGACTGTTTCATCGGCGCTAGTTTTCCGATATCAGGTTTCTTATTTAACGGGTATATTCCATAGACAACTGCTGTTTCAGGATACGCTCGTTCATAGTATGGTCTGTCAACTCCGGTTAACAGCCCTGGCTTGGAGTCGCGGCTAACAATGACTGTTTTCTTATCGCTGAGAACCGGTTCAAATTTATCACGTATGATCCAATCGCCTGATTTCACCCGGACAATGAATTTTACTCTGAAGAAATACCTTTTACCGTCAAGTTGTGATATTATCGTTGCTGCGCGGTTGTCGTTCATGGTAGCATCAACAACGCCATCAATTCGAAATGTTGACCAACTATGAGATGCACCATCACGCTTGAATTCATGGATACAATCGCGTATTTTATTTAACAGGGTTCTATCGTTTATTAACGCTTTTGGTGTGTCCTTGAGGACTCTATCGAGATTGAACTTAATATTTTTCCGGGGCTTAATTACTGCTAATCTCTCGAACTCATCCATATAATTAAAACAAGTATTTAAATGAAAGAATATAGTATAATGAATCACTGCAAATGGTTGATGATTGGGTCGACAACCCCGTGCAATAAATCATGTAGAGGTGAATTCTGCGGATATCATTTACAAAGCGTTCGTAATGGTTCTCTTGGCCCCCTACCGTGCTTGGTTTGCCACGTCGGTGTAAGAGGAAAATCGCAGTTGTGTATTAATTGTGGCGGAAAGCGATACAGGGAACTAAAACGCTATTATGACAAGCGAATTAAAAACGCCGTCATTGACCCCACCGCCGATTTCGTCATCAAAACCCCCCAAGACTACGTTGAAAGATTTATAATTAAACCAAATAATAAATTAGACAAGTAGTATTATTATACAAATGGACCAAGAATTTCAGCCGCATCCTGTGCTCGTCAGTTACGAGGCATCTCGCGACGGCATTGTTAGAAACCGCAAACTGAAGAAGCCGGTTGGTACCGTAAATAATCACGGGTATTTGCAATTTGGTGCTGGAAAGAAGACATATTTTGTTCACAGAATCATCTATGAATGTTTTCACGGATTAATCGAAAATGGACTTGTGATTGATCATATTAATAATAATAAGACTGATAATTGTCTTATAAACTTGCAAGCTATCTCTCAAAGTCAAAATACCAAAAAAGGCCAAACCGGTAAATACCCAAAGAAAGCAAAACCCGTAAAGTCATTTGATACAACAACTCACGAGGAAAAAATATTTCAGTCGATGAATGAAGCCAGTAGATACTTTGACATTTGTATCGCCTCAATACGAAAAGTAGCAGAACGAGTATATCAAACAGCGATCTCAAAAAAGACCGGGCATAGAATTCGATTTTCATATATAACAGAAATTAGCGAGTGACGAAGTCACCGGCGCCTATGGCGCTGACAAGGCCACCATGACAGTGTGAAACGTTATTGTCTGTTCCGGAAGAAAACAAAGTATGAACACCTCGGAATTGATACACGGGGTTTCATTTTTTTTTATTTAAAAACAAGATGTTTTATAAGAATAATGAATATCGAAGACATCAATAATATATTAGCCGAGATTTCAAAATTAAAAAATCAAGGAATTGAATTATCTGATGGTCTCGACAGTGAAAAAATATTATCTGATTATGAAATTATTAACGAACAATCGAAACGGGGGCGTTTTACCCTGGCCCGCGAGTACTTTTTTATAAAACGATTACAACATACGATCAATGAAAACTTGTACCACAATGACGCAAATGCATTCATTGGACTATTCACTGCCGTTGAAATAATACGAAAAAAACTCGGACGTTTTTATGAACGACGCCGGGAGATTTCTAGTAAGATCAAAAACATTAGAAGGATTATAGACGGAGCCTCCGATGACACACTGGGCGGGAAATTAGAAATTGCGGAGCAATTGCAATAATGGTAGGCGAATCACTTACTACTCGGCTAGCCAGAGAGCGGCTAGCAGCGCTTAAAAAGTTCATACCGTTACGAGACAGGGTCCGAGAACAACTTCAAACGCGGCAGCAACTACAAACCGATTTTACTGTTGGAAGCGAACAACTCTTTGCCCCGGTAACTAAAGCAACTAAGGATGATACAGCGGCAACAGAACGAGCAATATATGGGGATATTCCTAAGGAGGGCGAACGGAAAGAGGCGCCTCTTCTTCCTGTACTTGAAAAGATAGCAGCAGAGACAGAACAAACACAGCAACGGATAAAACAACTTTCCAGTGATATAAAAACCCAACGAGAGTATGAACGATTAGCTGATATTGATGATTCTGAACAGGGTGATGTTGGTGAACTTCAAAAAATTTCCACTCAAAAAGGGGTTCCCTTTATAGATAAACTCACTGAAGAGGCTATAACACAAATAAAACGACCTCAATTGCTGAAATTCGACGATTATAGGATTTTTGGTAATTTTGCCGCTCAAAGCTATTATTCAAGAAATGACTTTTTAAAAGACGAGTATAAAAACAGTAATATAAAACGAGATGACTGGGTTAATTGGTTGTATAAAACGAATAAAGGAGTTGATCGCTTGCATACAAAAGAATTGGGATATAAAGAATTTAGAAAAGGAATTGATGATTATGATATACAACAACAACAACAAGAAATACTACAACAGCAAAAAGGAGAAGTCCGAGAAAAACGTCAAAAAAAAGCTGGTTCTAAAAAAACAAGCGGAGAGGGGTATCCAAGTGGTAGTGGTCTAGTTGAAAACGCTAGTGTTACCTGTCCTGGTAGTGTTCTCAGTGATATATCACGGCTAGAGGTACTAATCGGAGGAAAACGAGCCGGAAATAACTCTACGGAAATAATCAATGAGGCCGCTGATATTTGCAAGCGGTTATTTGCAGGCGGTATTATGGACATTAATGCATATCGAACGCTCATAGACGAACTCGTGGATGATTAATTGGAAAACTGGTGTTTTTAATAAGGATGATCATACACTACAACCATGATAAACCAGTACTCGTCTACGTGGTAAACTCGCGATTGCCTGTTTACCGCGCGTACTATGGAGATGGTCTCGGTAGCACCATTGCGGGGTTATTTACAAGAATGGCTCCAAAAGTAGCGCCGTTAGCCAAACAATTAGGAATGAAGGCTATTGATGTTATTCGTGATAAGGGAATTAGTGCTATTGGAGATGTTGCCGGAAGGGCGTTTTCTGCCGCGCGAGACAAACTAATGTCGTTGGTGAAATCCAGGAGAAAAAAACAGAAACCACCGGTAATGCCATCAACGACAGTGATGCCTGCAAATGTCAGTAAAGTAATAAATAACGCCGTGGAAGAAAAACTAGCGTCGTTGGTAAACAATAATCAAGATGACATCGCAAACATAATAGCGGGAAGTGGTTTAAAACCACGACGATGATTTAGATGCATCAGCGTATTATTAAATAAAATGTTTAAACGAACAGCTGACCCGGCGTTTGATATGGACGCACCAGTGCACAAGGATGATTCTGTCCGTAATTATCAATTTTATTCCTATCATGCAGTACAACCCGACATACGATCGCGAATTTAACTTCAAGTCCATGATACCAGTAAATATTTTTTACCGTGTGAAGCGTTTATTGAAATCGAAGGAGAACTTGTAACAGAGGCCGATACTCCTGCTGTACCAGCACCGTATCCAGATGGTACCAAAGTTGGCTTAGTCAATAACGGCGTAATGGCGCTATTTGAGAGCGCAAAATATCTCATTGACGGGCGAGAGATCGAGTCTATAGAACGCGATGTTGATGTTGCTACAACAATAATCGGGCTAGCAAGATATTCCGACGATTATACAAGATCAGCGGGTCCATCTATGATGTTTGCAAAGGATACTAAAAACACTGCTGGAAACTTGCAATTTGTGGTAAGGCGACCAAGAAATAATGCTAATAACGCTGATGCTGATGTTGAGAATATGATTATAAACAGCGATCCTAATTTTAACATCGGAGCTGCAACACGCATATCAATGTTAACAGGGGCGCGTAGATCTTTCTCATGCGCGATTCCACTGCATCATATATTTGGATTTTGTAGGAACGTGCGAAAAGTTATCTACGGAGCAAAGCATACCGTGGTGCTTGTGCGAAAAGGCGATGATAGAAATGCAATTTGGAGAATTCCAGCGGATCCTACAAATCCAAATAATGACCCTGGTAAAGTCGTTTTAACTAAAATATTATTGTGGATGCCAGTAATGACTCCATCCATTACCACAGAGGCACGATTGCTATCCTTTATGGAGCAGGGAGGAAAATCACTACTAAGTTGGTTAACAACAACAACAGATACTAAGCAATCAAATATCAATGGTATATTCACATGGAACCTGGCATCACAACAAGGCATTTCGGCTCCGCGTCATATATTTGTTGCGTTGCAGGATATGACGAGAGTTGATAATCAATTATTCAGCCATATGATATTTGATCGATTAGGCGTTACTGACGTCTCGCTGAGAATAAACGGCCAGCAGGAACCATCCGAGGATATACAACTTAATTACGGTCAAAACCATGTCGCACGTGTGTACCATCGGTTGCTGTCATATATGAGTCGTGATCAAAACGTCGACACTGGTTTGCAAATATCACAATATGATTTCAAAGAACTATATCCGATCTATTACTTTTCGCTGGAACATCTTGATTTAACAAGACAGTCCGTCGTTGATATACACTTCCGAGCTAATGTAACTCGCGGCGCTATTGCTAATTATAGAGCTATTGCTGTCATCCTCAGCGATAAATCAATGCTGTTAGAAGGTGCTGGCGGACGAATGAGAATCGTTGATGCGCCAGTGGAAAACATGTAATTGAAAGCACAAAACGCGTTTACAATAAAATGTCGTATAGTGTCGTCAGTGTAGAGTTGACTGATGGTCAAGTCAAGAAATTACGATCAAAGTCGGCTAAACAATGCGGGACCACAATAACGCTGAAGCCGTCACAGATGGCAGGTGGTAATCATAAGATATCGTTGACGGCGCGTCAAATAAAACATTTCAATAATGCGATGAAGAATAAAAAGGGTGTTCAAATAGATTTTTCAGCCGCAGCAATCAAAAACATGGAAAAGACCGGTGGGATATTTCCGCTGTTAGCTGCGATTCCAGCGTTGATTGCCGCGGCCGCATCAGCAGTGGCTAAGGCGGCTGCGTTGGGGGCCGTTGGTACCGCGGCGGGAATGGCATTAAAGAAGGCAACCGGGAAAGGCTACAAAAAAAAACGACCCGTGGCCGGAAAGGGTCTAAGACTACCGGGAACCCCGTATTCATGGTACTCGGGAAAGGGTCTAAGACTACCGGGAACCGTTTATTGACTCGGGAGTCTATGACTCCTGAGTCTATGACTCCAATGTCTAATTTTGATTTAATAGACGCCGCAAACGCGCTAGCGATAAAAAACTTCAGAGGTGTTTTTATGAGGGATCAATTACCGGCGGCACCAAGAAATATTGAAACCGGTATAATTAACCTCGATGGGTCCTCCGGAGCGGGAACTCATTGGGTTGCATACGCGATTGATCCGCGTGCGATCGTCTATTTTGATTCATACGGGTTAGCCCCGCCGAAAGAGTTCATGCGGTATGTCCGGGCGTGTTCAGCCCGGGCGTGTTCAGCCCGGGTTTTTTATTCCACGCTGCCAACACAGCGATTAAGCGACCCGCCGATATGTGGCCGTGAAGTATTGAACGTACTCGCGGCGATTTCATCATCGCGGAAACCACCTCATGTGGTTGTAAACGAATACACTAGTGGGGTCGTAGAAGCTCAACGGATTTTAGAGAATAACATTTACAATAATAATGATTGATATCTGGGGACGACCGGTTTCGGCGCTGAAAGAATCCACGGAAACGGCCGCCACCGATGACATAAAAAAACTAATCGAGGATGAAATCGCTGATACGTTGAATTTAACCAGTGTTGACCCGGGCGAAATAGTTGTATTTCAAGACCGCCAGGGTAAATTGAAATCCAGTAATGTGTCACTAAATGACGTTTTAATACGACAGCGCGATGCCGCCGAGGACACTATCGCGTTGTATACCGATGACGGACGACTCAAACCGGGTGAATCCATCTTGACGATAAATGGAAAAATAAGTACACTTGGCGACAATTATATAACCATGTCAAATTCGTTAAAGGGTTTACGTAGTGAAATTAAATCATATGAAGAACGGATCGTGTTGACGCTAACGCATTTCGAAGATGTGCGACACATTGTCGATAGTTTTTTTCGGGGACCCCCGACGGCAATCGAACCGAATTTTGTAATAATAAAAAATGCTATTTCGGAGCTCATGGCGCTGTCGGCCAATTTACCCCCGTTGCGAAAAAATGTTAACAGGATCGATGACAACTTTGATAAATTCTTTGGTAAAAAAAATACCAAGCCGGATGAAATCACAATAACTATAAATGATATCACTGCGTATGGACAGGAAATAGAAACAATCAAAACTGATGTTGCAACAAACAAAAAGGGTGTAGACGCGCATGAACGGGAAATAGAAATAATCGGCGCTAATGTTGCAACGATCATAAATAATGTAGACTCGCATGGACGGAAAATAGAAACAATCAAAACTGATGTTACAACGATCATAAATAATATGGACGCGCATACACAGGAAATAGGAATAATCAAAACTGATATTGAAGCGAACAAAAAGGGTGTGGACGCGCATACACAGGAAATAGGAACAATCAAAACTGATGTTGAAGCGAACAAAAAAAATGTAGACGCGTATTGGCGGGGAATAGGATTAATCAAAACTGATGTTGCAGCGAACAAAAAAGGTATAGACGTGCATACATATGAAATAGGAACAATCAAACTTGATGTTGCAGCAAACAAAAAAAGTATGACCGAGAATACACGGGAAATAGAAACAATCAAAACTAATGTTTCAGCGAACAAGAATAATATAGACGCGCATTGGCAGGAAGTAGGAATAATCAGAACTGATGTTGAAGCGATTAAAGACGGGCTACCGAGAGTAGCAGAGCAATTCGAAAAAATAAAAACCCCTCATGAGAACATCATCAACACAGTATACACAATTCGGCATGGATCATTCGATTGGACTCCTACACAGAATACAGTAAATATCACCGCAACTGTTAAGGGCATTTATCGATTGACACTGGTTTCAATGATGCAGTTTAATATATTATCGTCGAGTTCATCCGGGTTTAACAATACAATATCAACAATTATAGACAAGAACGCAACTGAAAAGTTTACAATTTATGCCGTTGATAGAAATCTAGCCGGGGCAAACATTACATGGTATGTGGAATTTGCGGCGAATCTAAGTAATTAAAAACACTAGCTCTTTTAAAATAAAAATGACCACCAAGGAAATTGAATCAGAGGTATCACCGACGTCACATCAATATCGATTCGATACCGCAAAAGAATTCTCCGCGAATTTGAAAACGCTTTCCGAACAATACCGCGCAAAAATAAAAAAATACCGCAGAAAAATAACCACCATCGACGCGGTCGTGTACTCGGTGTCGGGTATAGTAGCTGGCGCCGGTGTTATTTTATCCACGGCGACCACGGTGACCACGATAACCCCGATCGCTGTTCCAATCGCTGTCTCCGCAATGACAACAGTTGCTGGAGTCGCCAACGCAATCACTAGGAAGATATCATCGTGTTTTCAGAAAAAACTCAACGAGTATACAGTAAAACATCAAATAGTATCCGACGCGTACTCGAAATTATCCGGGTTGATCTCGTTATCGATTGATAATTTGTTCGTATCCGATGTTGAATTCTCCACGATGGTCCAGTTGTATAGCTCCGCGATGTCAAAAATCGAGGATTTTCAACTGGAAGCCGGAACCACCTGGTTGTTGAAATTAGACACTAAAAACAACGAATAATAATAATGTCGCTGAACCCCGAAGGGTCTCAATTACTTCAGCGGATCGCGGAGAACACCACTCCGGTACAAACAAATATGATATCGATAACGTCAACGAAACCCGAATTCAGTGTGAACTTCCCGTCGCCGGTTCCAGTGAAGGAAATAGCACTGGCAAAATTGCGAATATATCACAGTTGGCCTAATATTCGAGCGAACGCATTTAACGGACAACAACCTAATAACTCGCTGGTTTTTGCACGGACAAATAAACCCGATGGGACCCCAAACTGGGAGGAGGTTACAATACCAACTGGGTCATACCAAATAGAGCAAATCAATAAAGAATTTCAACGCAGGATAAAATCGATCACAGGAAAAGAATCAAAAATCGCTATTACGGTTCATGAACCGACGTTATCGTCGACGATTGAAATAAGCACACCGGGGTATATGGTTGATATTTATAACAGTTCAATAAGAACCATACTAGGATGGCCTAAGAATCCACCCGCGGACGCCCCCCCATCAACTTATATCCTCAGACACGATACGGAGATGATGGTAGGCATATTGCCCCGTACAACGTAAATATCGCATCGGTGATAGCAATCAATCTAGTATGTGATGTTATCGAAGGGAGTTACCAGGTGGATACCAAGCAATCAAATCAAGCTCAACAGGGGTATATCCTTTATTCGTTTTCACCAACAGCCCCTCCGGGATTTTTGATCATTGAGAGTCCGATTAATCCGGTCTATATGCGATGCCATAATCGGCTTTTAACGAGAATTAATTTCAGACTTACCGATCAGTCAAATAACCTAATTGATCTGCAAGAGGAGGAGTTAGTGATCACTCTGTTTGTAAGATCATAGCAGCAGAGGGGGCGATGACATCGACGCGGTCGTCGATGTGTTTACCGGACGCTGACGACGCTGGGGATCGGCGCGCAGAAGGTGTTAATTAAACCAAATGACGTCACCATCGTGTAGGATGGACCGACGTCGTTTTTTTTTTACCAGCGCTGATTACACCGGATCCGCTGAGTGCAGAAAGTAATAATTAAGCAAAATAACGATTGGACAAAATGTCCGATTCGCCCCCTCTGCTGCTCAAGTCAACACGCAACCGTGTAACAAAGAAACACTCATATCAACAAAAGCTGTGTGAGTTTGGAACTGTGTTAGTACCGATGGCTGAAACAACTGAATTAGAGGCTTTAGACATCTCAGATTCACTAAAAGTACTGGTGTTAGCGATCATCTCCCTAGAAGTGAACGTTTGTCCTTTGCAATAGTTTCGCTTAATCTCGTGGAAACTAGCGCGCATGTACGCGCACATACACTCACACTAACCCACTACCCAAGCCTTTGAACAATTCCAAACCGGGTTGAGTCATGTGGACTTATTTTATCTTCCTTGTTCAAACGTTATTTGTGCCTGTCTAGTTGTAAAGCAGGTATCGTGAAGATAACCATTTATCTATTTCCTAAGTAGCGCTTCCTTGTTTACGAAGGTATGTTATGTCGTACTGACGATCTCTGTGCAAACTGCAGAGCGTTTCTACCCTAATAATGGTGCTCGCACATGAACTTCGATTAAAATGGATTTAGATTATTAGAACTTTCAAGGATTTTCTAAACTCCGATTCGTCTATTTACCTGCTATATTTAGATTCGGATAATTTCATCCACGTATAATAAGAGGTTGTTGGTTACAGAATATTCTCGACTTTCCTGTTTAGTTAGTAGGGAAATGGGGGAATTAGTATACCTTGCGGTGATTAGCTATAGCTGTATTTCGTATGCGCATAAGGTATATTTTAATATATTAAAGAACCTAAATTTCCACAGGATCTATAATTATCTAAAATATCTATGTTGACAGTTACTAATAATAAATTTATAAGTAAATATGTTTACAAGAAATCGAATTTTTTTTTCCATTGAACAGATCGATCAAGTGGTATCTTAGAACAATTAAGTTAAATCCTGTCCGATGCGTTAGGTCACACAAACAAGGATTTTGTAATATTAGATCCAGTAGTTAGATATGTCACGTAGGATCTATTCAGACATACAGTCGTCATTCACTCTTGAAGGTGTATATAAGGTGAGAACTGAGCAAGCAGATTCATTCCTATTTTGGAGTCATTCTTATTTATGGTCTTCTTGTTATATCATCAAATCTGCAGACGTGTTTTATGTTGTACTCACACATTATTTAGAAGGACTGCTCATTTGACGATAATATTACTTTGTATCAGTTGATAATTATTCAAAGGAGTTCTGGACAGCGGTATTTTGACAAAGTCAGGACTCTTGCCGACCTGTACACTTCCGGTTCTGAAGTTTATACGGAGCCTTTCATTCATTTGGATTTTAATAGAATTCGCCAGGATTATTTTGGATTCGCTTCATAGTGTTGCAAGTTCCTCTCACGTTTTTATTTATAAGTTCGATAATAAAATTATGAGGGGAAGTCATAAAATGGACATAAAAACTGTACATATGTGATTATACAGGTATGTCATTCACGGTTGATTATATAGTATAACTAAGTATCGTATCTTTTCCATGACATGCAACGCTGAAATACGGACATTTATTAAAAATACATATTTTATCCTAACCGAGTTACATGTACTTTATTCAGGCACCTGGACGTATATATTAGTACAATTACTGCTGGTTCAATTTACCGTTTGTAGAAGCTACCTTTCTCCTATTAGACACAGGGGCGACATGCCTGGCAAAGGATTGGTGTTGTCACAAAGATGGGGTTGTTTGTGCTGTTGTTGCTTTTAACGGTACATTTTACATTTTATTAGCTATATAGCAGAGAAGGTGAACAGACCACTTGCTGGATTGTCCAATTTTGACAAATAAGGTTTCCTACCAAAACGATAAAAAAGATCAATAATGTCAAGCCAATGCTTCTAACTTGCCGAGAATGTCTCTAAATGGGTTAATTTATCTCTGTCGTTTGTCTCTTTCAAAAGTATGTTTACCCACCGTGACAATATTGTGTTGTCCCACCCTCTCTGCTCCTGTATAATGTGATAAATCACTATTATATCAATCTTTCAATCAAATATTTTATCAATACCTATACGATATCACGATCAAGGGTCAATTAAATATTTTGTTATAAATCCGTGTGGAGCAGATTGTGCTTTTGGAAAGAAGTTTTTGAACCTAATCATATCCATATCCCCACTACACCAAGCCTGATGAATATTTCGCACCGTATGTGTATCGACTCCATTAAACACAACTAAAATAGTGCCGATACCTCTGATTACTTTGGGTGTTTGTGTATATCGTCGAGTAACATAAATGATGTATGTGCTTTTGTGCCGGCCTCAAAAATTTGCAGGATTTGATTTGTCCATCATTACATCGTCATATACTACTAATTTACTAATACATTCATCGAACTCATCTACAGATGGGGCTTCATAAATATCGGTGATAAAATCAATAATATCATTACAATCTTCGTCCGACAATTTTGCATTTTCGTTAAAATCTTTAAGTATATCGTAATATCTCTGATCATCAACTGACGGAGATACTAAATACAACTTATCCCACTTGAGCCATCTCATTATTAAATTAAGCAGTACTTGTGTTATCATTAACTGTTATCATTCTGATGGAATTCGGTAATGCTGAAATATTGTTGTTTCGTTGCGCTGAAAAATCAATGACATCATGTTACACAAATATAATAAATAATACGGATTTTTATTTGTTCGAGTTAGAGCATCAACCCCCACAAGTGGGTTAACAAAAATAATAACAAAAAATAAAAAGCGTGCACTTACAAGTAAATGTGTAAAATGTGGCACATATATATATATATATATATATATATATATATATATATATATATATATATATATATATATATATATATATATATATATATATATATATATATTTCTAATAATAAATTCGGTGGTGATATCACTACTTCATTAGGAACCAGGAACTCCATGGGCTAAATACCCAGGAGAAAACCATCTTCCAGGATATACTGAGTGTGGTCATGGAACTCGACATGATATCCGACTTGGCGAGCGAGATCAATCAAGACCTGGAGAATATCCAATAAATGCAATTGATCAAGCATGTCACGTTCGTGATGTAACATATAAAAATCAGGATTTACAACAATGACATATTCCAGATGTGAAGTTAATTCACTCGTGAAACCCTATACAAAATAAATCTCTCAGATCTGCGATGAACGCTAAACTAGTATCAAGAGCCGGTAATTAATCAACCGATTATTAATATTATTATGGAATCGATTTGTTATAGCCCAAGAATATATTGGAGGGATAGAGCAGCGATTAGTAAACTTGTTGATGCAGCAAATGTTACACGTTATGTTGTTGCAGTTTTTTTTAGCAGGACAGGCAATTTAGCAATTTTACTTGCTACCACCAAAAGAATTTTCGCTTGCACATTTTGACGTCAGTACTCCAAATGAAATTCATCAAGCAGATATTTTATATTTACCACACGATGCTATTAAAATTGGTAGACGTAAATTATATCCATACAAATAAGCGTTAACTGCCATTGATGTTGCAAGTAGATATAAGGAAGCATATCTGGTATAAACTAAAATATCAGCGTAATTTATCAACGTAGACCCTTGCGATGGTCACATTTACTTCAGGTTGATCATGGCAAGGAATTTCTTGGTGCAATATTATCTCTGATGAAAAATATATAACGTCAAAATTAGACAATGACATGTGATAAGGCAATTGTTGAACGATTTAATCGAACACATGCTGAGCGGTTATTTCAGAATGATATGGGATATCACGAACTGTTTGCAAGATTACCATGTGTGAAAGCTGCGTTAAATAATGAAATTAATCGAACATTTGCCATAAAACACATTAATGCAATTACAAAGGACAACATACAAAGTCAACGACATGACTTTTCAAAACAACTAGTGCTAGCTAATGTGGCTGTAAGATATTTATATGAACTTGGAAAGAATGAGCGACTGATCCTATTTGGAGTATTACGACACACACAATTTCTAGCGTGATAAGATCTACGGTTAGACCTGCAATTTACAGATTAGATTCAACTAATTAGATTCTTAATTGGGGATCAAGCACTCAATGAACATCAGTTAATAGTTCATAATAATCTACGAAATTCCTCAGCCATCCATTTGGAGACAATCCAACAAAAGGCGGTGGTTGACCATGATCGCCACAAATTATTACAGCAGTATTTTTGTCAATAACCAATCAACAAATATTTGTAAAGTTTCTACTGAAACAGTGTATATTTCATCGTAAACAATAATCCTTGGAAAATACTTTTCGCCCATTAGTTCATGAGTCCATTTATCTCCCTGCAATCGAAAGAATTCATGATAAGTGCATGATTTAATATTTCTTTCTTTCATTTCTCTTGTGAGTCTGTGTGTAGGTGTTAACACAAATATGTCTGAACAATCACACGATTTTACTTTAGCAGTATCTCCATGCCCATTGAGATAACCGGTTGTATATCTAGCTCCAGGATCATATAATGATGGCGCAGATGACAATTTTGATATTTGATTTATTTTTTTAATAAATATCCTTAATTTCTACGTTGGGGGATTCATAATAACTTAGTATATTTTCTTGTTTTATTCTTAATTCACCCCATGATGCTTAAGTGCCGATATGTAGTTGTTCTGGCAATTCTGTATTTTTTTATCGATCTAAAATGAAAATGTAGCAACTCTGACAGCAAACTCATAAACTATTTATCATCGGTAATAGATTTATAGAAACGTAAGCGAGAATTGAAGATCTTAAGTGAGTAAAATGTGGTGACTAACCATCAATATAACTCACAATTGTACCTAATTTAGTTCCGTCTGATACATTGTCAATGCTTCGACTTATAAATGTGTTTATATTCGCTGTATCAGCAATTATAAAATCTAGTTCAGCATCGTATATAATTAATAACGTCGTTTATGATCATTTGCGATTTTATTCTCAAATTCAATTATATCAGGATTTCCAACATCAGAGTATTTCTTTTCGTTTGGTAACCATATTTGTTCCAGCGCACGATACGATTTGATTGCTTCGTTTACAATCAACGATATCAGTATGTTTACATCGAACATATACCGTAATACCACTGATGGTGCCCATATTTATTTATAGGAAATGTCTGCCGAACTAGACATAAGAAATCAAAGGACTCGATACAAGCGAATCCAGTCAAATCAAAATCTGGTAATGGTCCATTTACCGATATATCCATCGCGTGTGTTGGATGTCAAAATCGCTTAAAATCGATAAAAATATTTAGTAAAATCTCCCATTCCAAGAAAGCTTCCGGGATAACATGCAAACATACCAGCCGAAATAGCATCCCTATATCCGTATTTAGTATTCCATAATCCACCGTGTCCGTATTCGGCACAACTGAGTCGTATTTTTTCAATAAAATCCAATCCTGTTGGTTTCCACACATTTTTCTCTCAAAACAAAACACTGAAGGAACGGTAAAACAATCACTCACCAATTGGTTAGCATCGCCATGAGTATATTTCGACACAAGGTTCTTTATTTTTGCATGGAGAGATTCACTTCAAAGTATACGGAGAGGGAGTTTAGGACCTAAATTGTGTTTCAAAGGTATTGTTGGTGTAAGAAGAAAAACGAAGATGTGTGCAATGTGGTGGTAAAAAACTACATGGAGCTGAAAAGATATTATGAAAAAAATAGGAATACTGATAATACTGAAATGTCACAAGAAATGCAGAAGATTATATTGCTAAAATCTCAAATAAATATTTAGACAAATAATATATATAAATGGAGCAAAAAGAATTTGCGAAACATCATATCATTAAGAATGATGAAGCATCCCATGATAGTCTAATCAGGCACTGTCGACTAAAAAAAAATGTCGAGACTGTCACTAATACTGGGTATCTTATATTAAATATCGGGTGAAATCAAATATATATTTTTGTCGTAAATTCGTGTACGAATGTTTTCAGTGGATTATCGAACACAGTATTGTTATCGGTCATATTAACGGAGAAAAATTCGATAACTCATTGCATAACTTACGAGTAATGGCACAGAGCAAGAATTTTAAATTTGGTAAGACTAGCTGTAACGATAAGAGAGCCAAAGCAGTTATATCTATAAATGTAGAGACAGGCGAAAAAAAATTAAATCTACATATGCAGCTGGCAAATAGTTTGATATTTGTGGGTATTCAATTTACCTTGTCGTAAATGATATACTCAAATCAGCTTATCCGAAGAAATATAAACAAAAGCTAATGAGTATGTATTATTGAAGGGAGATAACTCTATCATGCAAAGCTCTCTCCGGTAAAGTAATCAAGTGTTACAATGCTAGAGTGTTGGATTCTGATACTGGGGGTTCGGAGAACAAATATCGTGACTGACATACTGTCGACGGTGGCAACATTTCGCAAGTTTTCATTAAAAAGTGGTAGTCCAGCTCACGCTCGAACTTCAACAGAAAATAACACCCACCCCTCCATGTCACCATGTGGTTGTTGGTTTTTTGCACTCTCCCGGGGTTGATTATGGGTGTGTGTGTACAAAAATATGTTGAATGTAGAGAAGGTCCCGTGTATGCATTGTGCTTTCCATTAAGTTAATTAAGTTAATGTTGTGCCTTCCTTTGATCGTATAGTGCTGTAAATATGCTACTATAATATACTGTAAATAGCTTATTATTTTAAACAAATATATATATTTAATGAATTACGAAAAAAAAACTATCTTTATTTACCATTCCTTGTGAAATATATCTCCCGCTACCGTACGTCTCATTGTTAAGTTTGAGACTTATTAATGGTGTAAGTGTTTTTGTCATGACTCAACAATATGTGGAACATATTCATTGATAATGATGTTGAGTGTTCATTTTAATCCGTCGATATCAAATCCTGGTATTACAAACGCTGGTAATTCTGCTTCAATTAATGTATAATAGAGAAATATTTCTTTATAAGATTACTTTAAATTGTATTGTGGTTTTCTAATATCTGCATTAGTTATTGCTTCAACACTTTTTTGATTATTATAAACAAGGTCGGATACCATTTGATTTAACGGTTGTATTGTTTGAATGATTTTCTTTTATAGATCATCATTAGGTTACTCCAGAATATATTTTTGAACACAGTTAGTATTCATGCAGACATAGTTTTATGTTCATCTTTAATTTTATTAGATAATGAATTTGTTTCACTCACAACTGATAAAGTTGGTTTATGAACGATGATAACTATTTTTATTCTTTTCCTATTATTGATTTTTAATTCTGTGCTGGAATTCATCATTTATTTGTTCGATTTAATAATTACCTGTAGGAATTCTGACAAATTGCCAATCAGGAGTTCCATCATCTTTTATTTGTATTTGCAAATACAAGCGAATTACTTGCTGGTAATCCACCAAATGATTTTGATCTGATATTTGCTCAGCTGTAATTGTGCTACCGCTATTTCTTTCGCTGGTATTGCAGATGGAAAGTTAACATTAAATTCAGGATTAGTTGAGCTTGCTGATATAATCTTTTTCTTTTACGGTCTTTTGTTAACGACAATATGTTCTAGTAATTCGTTCGCAGTTGACATTAGTATTAGTTTTATCATTTAAATCAGACGTGGATTCTATCATAGTCATTGCGTCTTTTAAGATTTTAATCGTCTCCGTGAACTCAAAATCTGATGTTTTCATCACTAAGGCTCGAAGATAATAACGAGGATAATTAGGAGTATGCTAGTTTCATTGTACTTCATTGTATTATTTAATGATGTAATTTTACATTTGTGCATGTACACTTTTTTGCGATGATATCAAGAAGGCCAGCAAAGGTTGTTGCAGATGAAACACAGATTGTTTCAACTGCTGGTGAAATCACTAGCAATGGTGTTATTGTTGATAATAATACGCCGGTTCCAGCAATAAAAGCAAACCCGAATATACAATTATGTCAACAACAACGTCTTTCTACTTTTACTTTATATTCGTCAAACAATTTATTTGAGTTTTGTTTGCCATTCACGTGCTTGATTATATCTGTAATGTCGTGCTGCACGTTGCACGTTGATTGGAACGCTCATTATGTTTTTATTAGGTGGGAATCTGGCAAGTTATTAAATACACCAATAATAAATCAAGCCGAGGTTTTTCTTCTGGTCCCACAGTAAATGTTTCCTCATAGTTTATATCCAAATTCACTCATTGACATCCAGGACATCCATCTGACTGAATCAGAAGTGGATAACTGAAAATATAAATGTTTTAACACCAGGTACTGAGAACCTGTATATACCGGTAACCTCAGCACGATGTTTGATAAATTTATTAAGTGGTAACCAGACGCTACTTTATAAACAACACTGTCGGTAAATTTTTAAATTTCGGAGAGCTTAATACCAACAAATGCTGGGTTTTCAAAGAACTCATCATTAATTCCATTCATTTTTTTAGGATCAGTCAACAATATGCTCACATGAGTATTATATTCAGATCTAAAATATTGTCAATTCGTTATTAACTGAAACTAACGAGTTTGTCATTGGAAGTATGTATCTTTACGTTACAGCGTCATTGTCTAATTCTGGTTCTCCAAGATCAGTAATTTTATTATTATAAATATTTAGAGAACCATTCATTGTATAACCGGAGTTTTTTACTCGACCACGACTATTATCTAATATCGTTGACATAATACCACCGGGATTAATGTTTCCATTACTATCAAACACAGCTATGTTAATACCAGTTACTGCATTAAATCTAACGATAATATCTTTCCATAAAAGAATGCTTGCTTTTAATTTTCCTTGGCTATCTTGAAGTATAACCACTTCTTTTGGATCTACATTTGGAAGATTTAATAATTCAGATATGCCATCACTAATTTGTTTACCTATATTTTCGTCAGCTATTCCGTCACTTTTTATGTTTTTTGTTTTTGTTTAGATGAAGATCTGTTTAAAACGACGCGTATACTTGTATAATGGTGCATGACTTTATGAGGTGGTAATGTAGATGATGATACAGCGTCGAGTACAGAAATTACTTCACGGCCACATATTGGCGCATCGGTTATTGTTTCTGTTGGTAATGTTGAATACTAAACTGGAGTTTTTATTGTGTTTACGCAATTTAAAAATTCTTTTGGTGGTGTTGTGATGTGATGTGATTTGGATTTTTAACGTTGCTTTAACAATTTTTCAGTCATATCGCTACGATGTCTGCAATGTGGCAGTTTATAGTGATGTCTAGCACTGGGGCATCATGCCGCAGACATGTAGCATGATGTCCCACCCAGTCACATTATCCTGACACCGGGCCGACGAGTCCTAACACTAACCTCTTAATGCTGAGCGCCAAGCGAGGCAGCTGTTAGAACCGTTTTTGTAAGTCTTTGGTATGACTCGGAGCCGTGGAGCCAATCCATACGAATCAAAATAAATAATTCAACGTGGATCAATTGCGTATGCTACCCAACGAGTTCCAGGACCAGAACTATTATCGAGATTAATAATACCAGTTTCAATATTGTTTGGCTTTTTGGCAAGTGATCACTCATAAACACACCTCTGAAAGTTTTTATAATTAATTTTTTAGCAGAATCAAGTAAATCGAAATATGATATTTGAAAGACTGACGAAGTGTTCCTAGAAGTATCAGACCTATTCCGTATCGATAATAAGTTTCTGGTAATC
Source organism: Sinohyriopsis cumingii (assembly GCA_028554795.2). NCBI lineage: Eukaryota > Metazoa > Mollusca > Bivalvia > Unionida > Unionidae > Sinohyriopsis > Sinohyriopsis cumingii. The sequence continues at coordinate 185,701,280 of CM068824.1, read as the reverse complement.
TTAGACACCTTCCCCTTCTTTAAATCCTTGTCCTGTTGCTTTCTTAAATGCCATTCCAGCAGCAGCTCTAAAATCACCAAGTGCAGCTGCTTTTGCAACAGCTGTGGCTGTAGCAGCTATTGACGCTGGTATAACTGCAAGAAGTGGAAATAAACCGCCTGTTTTAACTGAGCCATTAACTGCATCAGCAGAAATATTGAGTCCAGCGCCTGTTTTGGATTGTTTGGTGCTATTGAAATGCCTGAGTTGACGCTCTGACAATGATAGTTTATTTTGACCACCTGTAATCTGATCTTTTTAGTGATATTTTTATTCCACAGTTTTTTGCCGAATTTCATTAAAGTTTTTTAATCTGACCAGGAGTCAAACTGACACTAACATGATGATATGTCATTATAAAATACGTTTTCTACTGGAGCATCAATACATCTCATCCGTCCATCAACACATTCAAGTACCATTGTTTTGTCTGAGAGAATAACGTTGATTTCTCTGTACCAACCAGCAGGCAGTCGAACTACACAGGCTCGAAAATCTAAATAAACGCCCCATAAATCTCACCAACCGATGATAAACACGCGCAACATGATTTTGATCACAATTTAACAAAACATATTCAGAAGGTTCTTGATGTGCTGTTTATTATAAAGAAACTCCGGGTGTGTTATAAACCATTGGATTTCGTTCCTGTGAATCTATTCTAGCATTTTCCTGAAAAGCAATAAATATATATCGTGGTGCAGAAACACCTTGCTATGTTGCTATTTTCCATGTAAACAAACCAACCGACGTACTTTGAACGCCATCTATAGTCATTGTCACCCATAATAACAATGATTTACTATCTGAATTCATAAAAGCAAGTAGTTGTTTTTCTTCAGCAAGCGATGGAGACATTACCGGCATCTACAGTGACAGTTTTGTTAGTATTACTTTACCAGCAGGAACTGAGTTGGGTCGCCAGACTGCATGATTGGCAATGGCTTTTCTTACAAGTACCACATAGTGATTAGTTCTAAATAAAACTTTAATAATATTACTTCAAAATCCAAATATATGTGATACTGGAATCAAACACGACAAATTGTCTTCTCCATTTAACATCGGTCTACGTGCGGCACATCCTCAACTGAAATTGTCATTCATCGATGCAACTTCAGTTCCGGCTGCATTTAGTCTCACGCTGCTACTCTCGGGTGATCAGTGTTATCCTTTTGCAAACTGACCAGCTGACCTCGACTAATCAAAGCCGTATCTTGCCAGACCCAGTATGGTCGTAGCAATATCAGCATTTACGAGAAAGGATACAATATTTTTTTTCGTCAATTATGTATATAGCTCTGTTTAAAAATACCATGACACCATTATTAACAAAACCAAGTCGATCTAAAGGTCTGTACGCTGTACCGTCTGCTTTCAAAGGTCTACCTTCTACTTCGGTAAACAAATATCTGCCCGTATCTTAACTTGTAATTCGATTCGACAACGCTGTTTTACGAAAAATACTGATAATCCATATCACACGCTGGTTCATTTGTCTCGTTTCTGACGTAACAGCTAAAAAACGTATTTTTTTAGCTCTGATATTATTGCAAATTTTATTGAAGTTTCTTCGCAAATGGATCCAGTTCTGTTATCGAATATTACACCACGTTGCCGAGAGAGAATTGTGTAAGGTTTTTGTGACGATTGTTTCAATATCCTTTAAATATATTCAGAATTACATAGAATGACAAACTCTCATATGTAAACTAACGTTGTTTATTTTAGTGACGTCATTCCCATAACGTCAATTTTGAAAAATATCTCTCAATTTGCTTGATTTGTTTACTGTGTAAAACCGGCTTGTTGTATAATTTTAAAAGTTCTACTGAGTGCGGCCACCACCATCACCAATTAAAATAGAATAAAGGAACAGGAAAACCAGAGCAAAAAAATAATACCAAGAAGAGGAAACGATTAGCAAACTGCCAAGACGTGATCAAAAGAATTGCACAGAACAAGGAACTCTCAAACAAAGGAACGACAGGAACACGTAACAGAAAACAAAGGAACAAAGGAGACACTTCTAGCGTAGGAGCAGACTGGGTTAGGACAAAAACAAAAGATAAGTCATCATTCAATGCTATACGCAATTTAAGTAGAAGAATGCAAACTAGGTCCAAACAAATGGCTCTATTCAATCCAAACACGCAAACACACAAGCCACCAAACAACCCTATCAGTAATCAGTAAAAAATATTAGATGTATCACAACTCCAAACAGCGCCAATAAAGCATTTAAAACCAGCAAGATTAACGCATGTCGTACCAGCCACAGCAAACTCGAATTCAACCAACATCACACTGGGACCCCTAATTCTGGTCACAAACACAGACCAAACAAGCCACAAACCAGCAGACATAACTAACACCCCACCCCAACAACAGAAACTACTAGAAATACAAAACTACACTCCTGGGAACAATATAAATACAATGCCAATACTATCACCAATCCTCTTCACGGAAGCGGAAAAACCAAACACAAATGAAGAGATAGACATCACTATTCCAATCTAACAAATGAATTGGACAGTAATCTACATACCTTAAACTCCCCAAAATTAAACCACATAACCATAACCAGCACCCCAAAATTCACCAAAAATGAAATAACCAATTTTAGAAACATGCAAACAAACCAACAACTGGAAATCAAGCAAACAACGATAAATCAAAACATTAGGAAAGAAACTATACACTCAAGCCAAATTACTGGACCATCTGGGATAATAATAGCAAGGGAACCACCAACCTATGGGAACAAATCCAATGAATCAGACACTACAAAACTACCCCCCCCCCAGCAGCACCACTAATATGGCAACCCAAAGACCCGAAACAACCCAAAACACCCAAAACACATACCTAGGTAATGGAAAGGGCCCGCTAAAACTCCAAAACAACCAAAAAAACCCCAAAAGTAAGGTTAACTCAAAACAGGAAATAAAACAACAATATAACCCCCAAAACCAAATTTACAAGTATCATTCCATCGAACACACCATGTACATAAGCAGCAGGTGCAACATAATTACTAGTCTTAGTACCAATAGTATTATGACAGCACTGGCCAAAATTCACACTGGACAATTCAAACTGATAAGACCAAGGCAAAACTACCTGACTGTCCAATGCAGCACAATTCAACAGGTGGAAAAATACATCAAAATTGAAACTATAGGTCCAATAAAGATCAAAGTAGAGAGACACCATAGCACTCAGAGGAAAACACGAGTCACTTCCAACTCCAAACACAGTGAAACCACAACTAATCTGGCTGAACCCACTAAAACCACTATCTTTAAAAAAGTAATAGCACTAAACAGATACAACAAGGATATTAACAATGAACTCCTACTTCATAAGCTCACAGCAAATGGAACACAGACCACCAAAGTATATCGTCTTAAAAATCACAAGGGACATGGAACAAACAAAGCAGTTTTAAACGCTACCAAGCCAATACCCTCAATACTAAAACTAAGACAGTCAGGAGTGTACCATAAACTGGAAAACTACATAAATAAGCCAAGATTTTGTACCAAATGACTGCACTGGGGACAATATGCCCTCAGATGTAGATTCAAACCAAGATGTAAGTACTGCAGAGGTCAACACAAAGGAGAATGCCACACAACTAAACAAATATGTGCTAACTGTAAAGAAAACCATTATCCTACATCGGCAGAATGCAGATTTCCAATAAAAGAGAAACAAATAGTGGACTTAATGAACGACAAACACCTCACTACCATTCTGCCAAAAGCATTATCTGTATAAACAACCCCAACACATCAAAATCTACCTCTGAAACAATCAATGAGCACCAAAACTGTCCACGCAGAATAAGAACGGAAAACATTGCACCTAAAAACAAAAGAATCAAAAACTACAACCCACATTGTAACAAGCCATGATCACCCCCTGATAACATTCCATATACAAACAAAATTGTCACCCCAAACATCCCCAAACCTAACACACACCCCAACATAGAATTAATACAGGAATTAATGAATCTAACAACAGGAACCCTAATGCAAGATATCAGTAGCATAATGAGAACCCTCAAAACCATTTTCACCATATTAGCTGATTGAACCACAAGCCTAACAGATAAATACAACGTCAAAAATGAATAGTACAAAAAATAATAAAATCACCATCTGGCAATGGAACTGCAGATGAATCTTTAAAAACCTATCAGAACTGCAGAACAAACTGAATAATACGGCCGTAAAACCAAACGTAATCTGCCTACAGGAAACCCTCATAACACAAGAACACAAACGCCTGCCCAAACTACAAGGCTATACCCAGGGAATCTTTAAAAACAGACCCATGGGGCAGAAAGGGGGTGGACTAGCAATTTTTTTAATAGATACGCTAATCTACTATGAAATAATAGAAGTACCCTCTAACCTAAACATCAATAATAGCATTGAAATAATGTCAGTAATGATAAATATAGGAACCACAAACATTCAAATAATAAATGTATACGACCCGGGGGTACCTTCTGCCCTACCAACCTAATCTCACTGAAGGCAATCACTAATAACAACAACAACAATCTAATGATATGTGGCGACTTCAACGCACACAGTGAATTATGGGGAGGTAAAAAGAAAGATCAAAGAGGGAAAATGTTGAAAAATGGATAATTGAGAACAATCTGGTCATCTTAAATGACGGGTCGAACACTATATTAAATCCTAAGGATGGCACTCTCTCAGCCGTAGACCTAACCATCACTACCCCAAAAATGGCTCAAATCACAAATTGGTGGGTGGATCAGGAAGATACGTTAGGAAGTGACTATATTCCCATCACAATCAATATTCAAACAAAAACTCAACACATTCCAAACGAAACCCCACCTAAATGGAGGTACCAACAGGCAGACTGGGACCAATTCCAATTATTACTAGCTAGAGTAAATCCAGATAACTTAGAAAGCCCAAGTATTGACATCTATTATGATAACATAACAGATACAATTATTGAAGCAACTAACCGATGCATACCAAAGACAACTAATATCCAAAATAAAAATCTTGTACCATGGTGGACTAAACAGTGCACCACAGCACATAAAGATAAAAAAGGGCCTTAAATAAATATAAACGCAACAAAAATTCTATCTACTTCCAGCAATATAAAGATAAAGTAAAAACACTAAAACAAACTATAAAAACTGCTAAAATTAATCTATGGCAAACCTTTTGCTCTTAACTGAGTCTAAATTCAAACTCAAAACAAATATGAGACAAGATAAAAGCCATAAAAGGGACAGCAGCTACCTCAGCCCCAAAAATTAAAAATGTCATAACAAATAAAGATAAGGCAGACCTCATAGCGAGGCATTTTTCGAACATGAGTAGCAACAATAATCACACCAGAAACTTTCAAGAACACAAAAAACTAATGGAGGGAACCCAACCTCAAATGTTTCAAGACCAAGGAACAAAAGAATCTCACCTAAATAGCGACATCACAGTATATGAATGGAAGATAGCCCCACGATATAAAAACGAAACATCCCCTGGTAAGGATCAGTTAGGTTACATTATCTATAAACTCTTTAATAGGATATGGGATAAACGCCAACTACACACCAAATGGAAACAGGCCATAATTCCTTATAGTAATACCAATCCCCAAGTTAGGTAAAGATCCCAAAAAACATAAATTCGTACCGACCCATCTTCCTTACAAACAATATTTGCAACATAATAGAGACAACACTCGCAAATAGGTTAGAACACCGCTTAGAAACCAATAACCTACTCTCCATAAATCAATGTGGCTTTCGGAACAAACGGTCCACCAATGACCAAATTCTCAGATTGGAAACAGACATCAAACTCGCTTTTAACGCACATAGGAAAACCGATCGCAACCTTATAGCGGTTTTTTTAGACCTAGAAAAAGCGTTCGACCTAGTATGGACCCATGGACTAATGACCAAATTAAACCAATTTGGAATAACTGGACGCTTGTTCAACTGGATTGGCGATTTCATCACAGGCCGGAAAATTACCACAAGAATAGGCAACACCCATTCGGAAGAATTTTCACTTGAAAATGGAACACAGCAAGGCAGTATAATAGGTCCATTACTATTTAACCTAATGGTTAACGACCTTGACCTTAATGCAGCCTCCGCAAAAATAAACTTGTCACAATTTGCTGATAATAGTGGCATATGGAGGAATGGAAATCCTGCATATATCACAGTAGGTAAAGAAATCCAGCATAGCCTAGACAACATAGGGAGATGGGCGGACAAATGCGGTTTCAAAATATCTCATGAAAAAACAGTGGCAATCATATTCACCCCCAAACGGAATAACAACCTAGTCTATCCAAACTTCTATATACAAAATCAATTAATAAAATTCGTAACAGTAGTACAATTCCTAGGAATGTTCTCTGACAACCACCTCACATGGAAACAGCACATTGAACAACTCACCCAGAATTGTAACAAAGATCTCAATTTACTCAGGAACATCACAGGGACTGACTGGGGATCCAACCAGGAAACCCTCCTTACGATATATAGAGCCCTAATTAGATCAAAACTGGATTACGGTTGCCAAGCATATAACTCGGCTAAGCAACCTGTACTACAAAATCTTGACACTATCCTGAAGCTGACAAGTTGTTCTCATCAACGATCCTTTTTCTAAAAATGACCATTGGAATACTTGTCCCAACATTTTATTCTTAGTTATGAGAAAATAAATAGCGTATGCTACTTTTCTATAAGGTAAACACACTATATAACTCATAATATATTTCAAAACAATTATTTTACTCCATGGAATTACCATACAGTGTTGTGGCCCATTCTTCGCAACGTTAATAAGTTAAAACGTGAAGCAGATCGGCTAAATTAAATTTTCTTTTGTGTACTTCGGCTTTGAGCTTACTATAAGGATAACATCAGCTGTGTTTTCAGATTTGTGTCGAAATACACTGCAGCTGAGTCCGCTATATCTTAGCTAATTTCTCCACATGATGATTGGTCTCATAACGTACTGGATAGAAAACCATAAATCCTTTTTGATACTTCATTTGTAATCTATGTTCCTATTAGTTATTACAGCTTTTATGTTATAAACTGGCAATGCCCATGTACGTTATACAATAAAATGTTACGCAATATAGACGCCGCACAGTTTATGTTTCCTTTTATTTCCAGTCCCTGCTGGTATCTCCATAAATTTGCGCAGGGTGTACAACACAAAATTGATATTTTGTAAGGATACAAATGTAAGGACGAAATGTTGTTGTTCTTCTTCTTCTTGTAGAGTTTAACACCATTTTTCATCACAAGATAGGCTATAATTGGCGGCCAGTATAAATGGTGGCGGAGGAACCCGGGAAAACCGCAGTAAGAACCAACAACCCACGAGTAGCTACTGGCAAGCTTTCCCACATACCCACAGTGGCCGAACCCAAGTCTCTAACTAACCCAGACAGAGGTGAAATAGTAATGATCCGTATCGGTTAGAGTTTTAGACTACTCGGCCACTCGTGGCCCCAAGGACGAATTGAATAAGATTGTCTAAAACATCTTTCATATGAATGCCAGATCTCGTAAAACACATTTAGACAAAGAGTCACGAAATGTAACAATATTTACGTTACTAAAATAACGGGGGCAGAAAGCACTCTTTGGTCTGTATGGTCCTTTGAAGAGATGAAAAATAAATTTGTCTATTTGGAGTCCACACTCAACCAGATACCTTCAAGTCATGTGGCCATGAGTGCGCAGCAAAGTAGCATGTGTGGATACACTAGGATCGATAACTGCAAAGCTTGCATCCAGGCAGCTCATTGCGTAGAGTCATTTTTCACTGGGCTGAAGAAACGGTATAACTTGATAGAATACGTCATCGTTTGGAGAAGAGACAGGCAGGATTTCTGATTCATGAAGGCAATGAGAAGTGCAAACTGATGGACTGACCACAGGCCTACAGTCCCAAACAAGTTCAATAACCAGATTCAGGCTAGAAAACAACCGCAAGGCAAAAAATGGCCCAAAATACTAAATGCCCCATAACTTTAGCAGATGAACTGTGCAACCAACTGGAAACAAATGATGCGAACTGCAAGACTGTCGACAAAAACTGGGCATCATTCAGATGCTTTGTGTACAATCAGCATTCAAATCATTAATCTCATCAAGGGAACCGTGCTGCTAAACAGACTGTACTGATGATAGACGAACTTTTGTAATGGAAAATCACAATAATGATTCCAACTTTCTACATACGAGGACTACGGTTGCCATTAAAGTAGAAAGTTAAACTTTGGTGCATCTCTTATTGCTATTATTTTCATTTCTTGGTAGGTTTATCTAACAATGAGAAGTGTAGTTTATATCATATGCTTTTCTTCCGTTTCGGGAGCAATTTATATTTATTGAGGTGAAAAGATTTAGGTAGGTAATTATTTTAATTGCAGTATTATACGGTTAATTTATTTTTCACAAAACTGACATTAAACTTTATTTTTCTCCCCAAACATGGATCATTTATTTGGATGGATATTATTTAAACAAGATTACTTATAAAGGCATCTATGTCGCTAAAATTATTGATTTTTGTAAATAATAATGATAGAAAGTACTGCTTTATATTACGTTGAGACAGGTGTTGCAATGGAACACATCAATGTTATACAGGTGTACAAAGGTCAAAGTTACGTGCGTATTTGAGTCATGCAAAGTTGATAGGAAACGACACGATCAATGTTCATATATATTCAGTTGGCCTACATGTATGAGTTTATTTAATTTCAAACATTCTTATTAATTTTTTTTAACAGATTACAATTCAATACGTTCATAAACAAGTAATAATATTATTCTATCTTGGTGTATTTTAAATATATATCAGTTTGTAACTTTAAGAGAAATATTGTTATCAATATATATATATGGCTTTATCGCGATTGTATATTGTCATCCCCAACACGAACTAGTGCATGATGTTCAGCCAGCAATACAGCAGAGATCTGAACAGTTCTTGACTGGATCGGTTGGTAATAATCGTGTCATGTTAATGGTGAACCTACACACACACACACACACACACACACACACACATATATATATATATATATATATATATATATATATATATATATATATATATATATATATATATATACGTTTAAATGCATCATAATCATTTGTTGAATCAGTTGACCTTAATGGTCCAGATTCTTTATATATTGTTGCAACGTCACGATGATTAACGCGTTTTATATAGTTGTCTTGTTACACGATCATCTGGAGGTACATGAGTTCAACCCGATAAACCTTATTTTATAGCTGGGATATCAAACCAACTGCTTGATTACCTTTTGGCACACGAAGTTAAATTTGCCACAATACTTGTCTGACTAACCGGTATCGAGAAACTCTATGTGTCACATTTGCAGCGCTTACTAGATTTTTTCAGCAGCGGCTTCACCTGTCCAATAAATACGTGTATTGGAATATAAATTAGATAAAATCCTATCAGAAACATGTTTTGTTTTGTTGGTTGGTTTGTTTGTTTATTATATCAATATATTTTACATTCAATGGCCACCTAAAACAGTCTTGCCGCCTTGGATGATCCTTCTAGCGATATGTTATCCTAGTGTAGGACAGGTTGCATTCATTTCATGAATTAGTTCTATATCAGCGCTGACGTTCATGAATATCATTCGCTGTTTTAAAACAAAGCCATATCGGTAACATGTGGCTTCAAAGCGTATATTAAGTGGTTGACCTGGCTTTGTGTAGTCGTTAGAATGAAGTCATATATCAAGCCGTATACTAGGCCCGCTATGGTTGAAACCAGGAATATGAACCACCTGAGTACCGACCAAAATTGTAATCACCTGTTCAACCATTTAATGAAGAGGCACGACTAATTATCTTTAAGGATTCCCGAGGATTTTCCGCAAGTATACATGACTCAACACAATTAAAAGATTATATCTCAGCGATGGAGACCAGAGACTAGCATGCATGGGTATTCAGGAAGTGGACAGGATTTTATTTTTAAAAATATCCACTAGTATTCCTATGCGAATTGATTTCTATACATTTGCTGATCTATATGGAAACACAAGTAAAGAAATTGCTCTACCGAAATAGGATCGTTTACATTAAGCATACCCCAACAAAACTGGAAAAAAGGATATGGGGCGTCGCTGACCCAACAAAAACAAACGAACAACAAGAAAATAAAAAGAAAAGTGGAAAAGAACTTGACAGTCGTGGACGCAAGCCTAATTCAACGAAACAATTTGATAACAACCGGACAGTTCAAGTGCGTATATGAAGATGAATTTGTGGATCGCTTTCAAACACTTATTAGGGCAGTTCATACGGGTAGCAACGAACCAGAATGTATTAATTAGGCCGCATTGATTTGCCAGCATTTGCTCACTAAAGGCAACACGGACCGAAAAAACATATTTTGCATTAATTCATGAATTTGTTGAAGACACTGAAAATGTAAAGTACGAATCCAATGATCAGTTCTGATCAAATACGCTGTGTTTTATACAAGATCAATGCAGAGAGTCAATGTGTTGTTGAAAATACAACCCAAAGAGTTAGCTCGATCATCACAATCTCATCAATGAAACTGGAAATTAATGTGACCTAATGCACAACTCTTACCTCTGATGAATAGCGCACACTTTCATCTGCACTGGCGTCATTGTAGGTTTCTTAATGAGTGGTCTAAAGCGCCCACTGTTACGTATCAATGATTATTAACATGTCACCTCCATCTGCGTGGGTCTGAGCATCAGGTTCGTCCAGTGTGGGTATTTGAGAAAGCTTGCCTGTAGCTTCTAGTGGGTTGGTGGTTCTTTCCGGGGTTTTCCCGGGTTCTTTTTCCATTATTTATACTGACCTCTATGTATTGTCTATCTTGTGATAAAATACTGGCGTTAAACCCTACAACAACAATAACAACAAATACGTTTCTTACAGTTGGTATACTATCCGATCACAAACGCCTGGTTGTCTTGATGCAAATAACTCATCTGCGTTGTGTGAGACAGTGGCGCCACCTGTATTAATTTTTTAACTCTTTTGCAGGCGCGTATGACATGGAAACGATCCATGAAGAAATTCAGTGAAGAATCTCTTTGTTGGCCGACAAAGACCGTACAATTTCCATACGTGCCCATGAAACCACATTCAAGTTCTGCAATTTCGATCGAATGAGAGCCATATGCGGTTGATGCTAATGTGTCATCAATAACATCAGTTTCAGGTTGCCCTAACAACATTACAGATGACAAGGTTGCCCTAACGACATTACAGATGACAAACGATTTGTCCGCATGGATTACCATATGATGCTTTTCCTCAACTATTCAACTTAATCGAACCTATGATGTCATTAGCGACACATATGGAAGAGGCGCGACTGTTCTGGGTTAAATATTATTAAGGTTTTAATCAACAGTGGCATCGCGTGATTTTATATCATTTGTCCTGTGTCGCCTGCTTATATTTCAGGTCATAATATTCGGTTTAGATATATTCATTTTACTATAGTTGATAAGGACTAGAACATTATAATGCTTCGTGTTAAAGCATTTAAGACAATGATACAACAGTGATCGACCGGATATTTAAATCTTGTGACATTCGTGCATGGACGTGCCATACCATTATGTAATGTTAGTGCGAGAAAACCCGTTTACGTAACATTATAAAACCGGTTTGGGTGATGTTGATCATGCGTTGTTGCAGAGGAACCAAATGTGCTAACATCAGTATCATCAACAGCTGCAGCAATTGCTAGGCAAGTCGTAATGATATTCGTTTATAGTACTTAAAACCTCAGTGCTGCTTGATTAAAAAAATTCGGATTACGGACGTTTCAATCGTTTTGAGATCGATTATAACGATTAGGGACGCGTACAGTACCAAACAGATTATGCGACTAGAAACACTGCAAGCCACGTTTGGTAAAATTATTAATAAATCACTCAGTGACTATCCAATTCAGTAACTGCAAATGAAACCGCCAATAACGTAAAGACTATTCCGCTATTGCAAATTTGGTAATAGTAAGTGGCGTTTAAAAAATATATTTGACAAAAGCAGTAATGCATATATAGTTTCACCTTGGCCCAATTCAAAGATAGATCAGATTCCGCGTTTGAGTGCGCCCGTAGAAGTTACGATTCATTACACAAATAATCCGATTGCACGATATAACTCCTTACATGCGCATAATGGCTATGTATGTTAACATTACTGTTTGAAACAAAGAAAGATTTGATCTTAACTTTTAATTTGTTTAGTATATTTTACTAAAGGATTTAACTAAAAAAATGCTGTGAAAGAGTTGAAATGCTATTAGTTGCAATCATCTATAGATAAAAGCTTCGATTTGGGCGTAGTTTGGAGGTCGATACAACCTAGTCAATGACGTGCGTGTGAAGTGGTCTATTTCTGTGACAGGAGATCTCCGCCCATAATATGCACGACACATGAGAAAGTAGGTCCATTACGGAGTCAGCCCACAAACAAATTTGGTCTTATGTTTGATCTTGTATGGCTTCGGAACACTTGTTTTTAATGAACAATAACTAGCAAAGAATGCCCACAGACGACACATTTTTTTTAAAAAATGGGAAATGGACTATTCTAGAAACAGTTACGTCTTTATGCTCTTACAAAACGTAACAGAAAAAAGTGAAGACAACAAGCTATGTAAAATTTAAAAAATACATTATTTTCCTAAAAGAAAAAAAGGTAAAAATAAGAACAAGAACTTACGGTTTTACGAATCAAATCCAAAATTAATACAGGAATAAAAATAAAAATATAAGTCCTAGTAATAAAAGGTCCTAAATGAAACTAAGTTCGAATCCCGATGAAATCCAAAATGGAAGATGATGACGTCTGTTGTAACCTGCAAAGTGCTGCAGTGTCAGCAGTCTCTTGTTGAATCACAGAAAATAGTATTCCAGTTTTTGAGTTATGTACAAATTTCGATAAATGTCCTTTTCCAATAATTGATTTAGAGCAATTGTATTTCCCGGGAAAAGAAAGTAACTTGATGAATATAAAATAATTAGCCGAAACTGGACACAACATAAAACACCGGGGCGTCTCCAGTTTTAAGGCACGAATGATAATTCCTTCTCAAGACATCAGAAATAAGTCTGACTACAACGCAAAACAGATTCCCTGACGGAGGTCAAGAGTTCATCCTTCTAGGTAAAACAAAATTCGCAACAATAAACACTTTTTATTTGTCACACCCTCCAAGTATGGCCTTGACTCTACCTTATGAATCTTACTTTAAGAGAGAAGAACAAAAATTAAAACGTTGTTTACTTCAACTGTCACTGGTTTCTGAGTCAAGGTCAGGAACAAGGTCAGCATTAGACACAATGTATCTATAAGGTTCTTTACGTCCAAAATAAAGAGAATCAGAACTGAACTCTATTCCAGTAAATAAAGTTACATTACAATAGCATGTAACTGAGAGAAAAAAAACAATTAAAACTAACAAACAATCAATTAAATAAAATCAAATATACATAACAAATACCCCAAAGGACAGTGAGCAGTCTGCTTGCTTTTATTGAGAGCTTCCATTTAGTTTGAAACGCGAATATGGTGACAGAGTTAAGGACCCTTGCGACGTGCAGCTAAAAAGTTATAAACTGATGAATGAAGCAATTAAGTTTTGTGAATTTTTATATCCTTGATGCTTTTCGTTTTTAATCGGTAAGGAGAGGTGTAAAAAAAATGCGAATACTATAAATTGGGACATGAACAGAGAACGTCGAATATTTACTTATGATATAAATCTATATAAATAAGAAATTGAATTGTGATATTAATGAGGGAAGGAATAAGGCCCGCCCCGGGTGACAGCCAAAAGGGTAGAGGTGCATCGGTAGAGTTGAAATACCAACTTGCTTATGACAGCGCTGTACTGTTTACAAATCTACTTGCAAACACAGTATATTTTTCTGTGTGTTTACATTTTTAAGTTAAGTGTTGGGGTGCCAAAGGAAGGATCCGCCCCGAGTGCCAAATACTTTAGGTAGGCACATGTGTATAGTATATGAGGTACCTAATCTGGGATTGTGTATTCCCCAGTATTTCTACTACAAAAATATATTACCGTTGATGGAAGCGTACAGAGACTTTTAAAAAAAATTAAACGAACGTTGAAAACAGAACATTACGTCCACATTACTATTATATTAATCATAACTGCAATGCCAGTAGCTGGTACAGGAAAGTAATATTTCCATTGGGCAGAATGTTACCACGTGATCAAAACGAATTGCGTTCATTTCTGTATGAACTGTAAGGAGAACTACTTTTCCACTTCTATAAATAGAGTCACGTGTACAGCATAAGATAAACACCGCCAGTTAAGGCAGACATGAAGTAAGCATTAAAGAAAAATTTCATTCTAACAAACAAACAAAAAATAATTGAAATTTTTTGGCTTCCATTGTTTGAAGGACATGTATTATGATGACCTTATTGCGATCAAGCTGGACATCCCAAGTGCTATAAATAGCTACGTAACAGAAAAACCACAAACATGTATTACTACGCTCAATTAAGCTTTCTGTTTTTTAACAATGCAAACAAAATAACATAACAAATAATTACAATTTCAATTATAAGAGTTTAACGTTGTTTTTTCTGAGTTCATCGTGGTATAAATTGTCAGTTGCCGACTCACACAGCTTACATAACGCCCTTCGTTAAACTCTTACGTGAACTGATAGGCCCAGAATGTATTGAGTCGAGTTCCGTTACGGACCGATTTGGGTAGGATGAGTTCGTCGTGAGCCGACAATAATAATGGGCCGACTCTGGTAAAGGGGGAGTAGTCCTAGAATCTTTTGTTTTTGCTTATGCAGTCCACAAAACTCTGACAATGCGGTCCGTTTTGCCAACATGTGAATTTCTTTGATCGAGATGACACGTGGTATTTTATGCTTTGAAAGATAACATGTTTTATTTCCTGATAACAGAGGCACAATTAAAGGATGTTTTCCGTAGTAATTTAAAATACTTACTTTGAATGAAGACTTTTTTTTACAGTTTATTTTGTGGGTGGACGTGTCAAGCAATCCCTGGTTCTGAAGATGTTCTTACTGCTGCTCATGATGCGATGCTGAATTTCCAACTAAAGATAAAGTAGACTTGAAGACAAACGTATGGTCCATCTCTGTATCATAACAAATGTATCAGTTCAGATTGTTAATCACCACGTTCAAGTTTTGGATGATGACTCATATTACATCAACCCTTGACCGTTCCGGTGGCCTAGTAGTTAGAGCGTCCGCCTCTGATGACAGAGGTCACGGGTTCGAACCCCGGCCGAGTCATAGCAAAGACTTATAAAACTAGCAATAACAGCTGCCTCGCTTGAGTGTCAGCATTAAGGGGTTAGTGTTAGGACTGGTCGGCCTGGTGTCAGGATAATGTGACTGGGTGGGACATGATGCTACATATCTGCGGCATGATGCCGAAGTGACAGACATCACTATAAACTTCCACACTGTTAAAGTTAAGTTAAAATTACAAATCAGACACACACAAACACATACACACACACACATCAAACATTACCTGGGCATCTTCATGATGATGAATGCATTTTAAAATTCCAAGTCTGAAGCGAACTGTAAAACATTCCTTCTTCATAAACATTTACAGTTTCGATTTAAATTCTTAAGAAGTTCTAATCGACCCAAAGGAGCATCCCTGAATAACAATGTATAAACCTGTCGCAACAAAATACAATCCCACCATACATATCACAATTTACATGGGTCACATAGTTTCCGTGAGTCACTGTCTACGCAAGCCAGCTAACAAGGAAATTATATACCGCCATTTTATCTCAACAGAAGAAAAGGGCGTACAGATACGAACATGCAGTGATGTCACATCCGAATATCTACCAGGTGTTATTACTCGTTCGCCCGTATCAATCAAACATATTTAATGGGGCAATATAAAACAATATAACTAATAACTACACACATTAACCTAGTACTAATATTGGTACCCGTGTTCGTACCTCGTGGACGGGGGGTATTAACATGAGCAATATGTGTCAATGGAGTAAGCCGGGTGTGCTTCACACCCGTTGTTTGAATACGTATACTTTAATCCTGTGCGCTATGAATGAATTCAAAAACGACGCCAGAGACGTTTTAAAATCTGAAATTTTGACTTCAATTATCTATGCATATCCAAATGTTTGACAAAACCTTTTGGGTCAGAACAGAATGTTTTTACAAGGACTAGAATCCCTTAAAGTTTTCTGGGATTTAATATTGTTTTCATAATATGAACTAGTACACATTTAACACCGCCTTTACTCATCCCATATGTCTCATAACATAACTACCAACTTTCCTTGGCATGATTTTCTTGCATGGTAGTAAATAATGTAAGTTAGCATGCAGAAGCTCATATCTCAACATTTTAATATAATGTATGTATTAAAGCAATAAGGCAACAAAGCCTCGCACAAAGTAAATGTAAACCTAATTATAAAATTAGCTTCTCCTGAAAATGTACAAAGAAATCTCTCATGCTTATTACATATATGACTCAAACTTAAAAACATAGGAGGAGTGGCAGGGAGTCAACATACGAAACTATCCAGTGCGATCTAAGATAGCGGGACTAGGATATGAATTCATATCGCGTTTTGGTCAGGCGGTTGGATTTACAGGATGTAAGGGATAGCGATTCAGAACTTTATTGTACTAGGGTGATGGGAACATTCATACCGTGTTAAGGTCAACACTTGCGATTCAAGCGATGCAAAGTGTGTAGAATCAGATTTACATGGTGATAAAAATACGGAGTCAGATTAATACAGTGCTAGAATCGGATTTATAATATGCAAGAGCTCGGAACCCATATCAATGAAGTGCTCCTTTAGGGAGTCAGATCAGTGCACTGCTATACTCGTTTAGAGAGTCTGATCAATGCATTGCTATACTCCTTTGGGGAGCCAGATCAATGCAGAGATTCTTTACGGAGTCATATCAATGCGCTGCTATACTCGTTTAGAGCGATCAATGCACTGATATACTCCTTTAGGGAGTCAGATCGATGCAGTGCTTTACTCGTTTAGCGAGTAAGATCAATGCACTACTGAACTCGTTTAGGGAATCAAATCAATGCACTGCTATACTCCTTTTTGGAGTCGGATCAATGCAGTACTATACACGTTTGGAAAATCAGATCAATACAATGCTATACTCATTTAGGGAGTCAGATCAATGCACTGCTTTGCTCGTTTAAGGAGTAAGATAAAAGAACTGCTACTCTCGATTAAGGAGTCAGATCAATGCACTGCTATACTCGGTTAGGGAGTCAGATCAATGTACTGATATGCTCCTTTAGGGAGTCAGATCAATGCACTTACATGATACTTTAGGGAGTCGGATCAATGCAACGCTATTCTCATTTAGGGAGTCTGATCAATGCACTGCTATACTCGTTTAGGGAGTCAGATCAATGCACTGCTATACCCGTTTAGGGAATTAGAACAATGCACTGCTATACTCGTTTAGGGAGTCAGATCAATGCACTTTTATGATACTTTAGGGAGTCGGATCAATGCAGCGCTATTCTCATTTAGGAAGTCTGATCTGATATTTCGGGAGACAGATCAATCAGTGCTACACACATTTAGTTATCTTTATAGGCATTAGGTTGCTATGATCAAGAACTTAGTTTTATAAGATAAAGTGTCCATGGAACCAGGTCTAAGCTATCATGGAGCTAACGATACAGATTTCCAAGGTACTAGAGGAAAGATTTAGAGTGCTAAATTAATGCGTGTGTGTGTGTGTGTGTGTGTGTGTGTGTGTGTGATTTTGATTTTTAATGTAGCATTAACAGTGTTTCAGTCATATCGTTACGATGTCTGCAGTGTGACAGTTTATAGTGATGTCTAGCACTGTGGCATCATGCCACAGACATGTAGCATCATGTCCCAACCAGTCACATTATCCTGACACCAGGCCGCCCAGTCCTAACACACACCTCCTAATGCTGAGCGCCAAAGCGAGGCAGCTCTTAGTACCATTTCTACATTCATGGTATTCTAGGGTGAAGGATTAAGAGTTGTGTAATAAAATTAACTAGATGCTACACCCACGAAGTCAGAATCGAATGAATATGACTCACCGCTGTTTTCAAGTGTCTGAATTTGACTCCTGACACCTAGCAGCCTACGAGTCTAACATAATAATATCTTGGTAGAGTTTCATAAATTATACCTTATGGTGAAAAGGTACAAATCAGAAACCTGCACATCATTGCTGTGGTATTGTCCCTGCAGTCAAGAACGTGATTCGGGTCACGTTGGCTTGTGATGTTATTACCTTAATGAAGGTTTTATCAAGACACGTTTCTTCTATGTGGAAAGTGATAGTTATATTTGATACTTTAACGAATAACAACCAACTCACTATGAAGGATGAAAACGAGATCTCCAGCATAATGGTGCAATACAAGCCCATTGGAAGTTATGAATGAAGTCTCAGCCATCCAGACACAACACAGAAAACAACACGAATAGTGAAGCAAATTTCAGTTTACACTTCATCATCCAATAGTGATGGTAAATATCATAACGCATGGAAATATCAAATTATGTTAAAGGTCTCATTTTTATTTCGCATCTGATGCGTCTGTGATGGAAAATTTTGTCTTTTGCATCCCACATGCCATTTTACGTTCCACCTGCTATATCAGTCAGCCTGAATCCTCGATACGCTCTATGTACATGACATTTTACGTTCCACTTGCTACATCAGTCAGCTTGAATCCTCGATACGCTATATGTACATGACATTTTACGTTCCACCTGCTATATCAGTCAGCCTGAATCCTCCATACGCTGTATGTACATGACATTTTACGTTCCACCTGCTATATCAGTCAGCGTGCATCCTCGATACTCTGTATGTACATGCCATTTTACGTTCCACCTGCTATATCAGTCAGCCTGAATCGTCGATACGCTGTATGTACATGACAGTTTACGTTCCACCTGCTATATCAGTCAGCCTGAATCCTCGATACTCTGTATGTACATGACAGTTTACGTTACACCTGCTGTATCAGTCAGTCTGAATCCTCGATACGCTGTATGTACATGACATTTTACGTTCCACCTGCTATATCAGTAAGCCTGAATCCTCGATACGCTGTATGTACCTGACATTTTACGTTCCACCTGCTATATCAGTCAGCTTGAATCCTAGATACGCTGTATGTACATGCCATTTTACGTTCCACCTGCTATATCAGTCAGCCTGAATCCTCGATACTCTGCATGTACATGACATTTTAAGTTCCACCTGCTATATCAGTCAGCCTGAATCCTCCATACGCTGTATGTACATGACAGTTTACGTTCCACTTGCTACATCAGTCAGCCTGAATCCTCGATACGCTGTATGTACATGACATTTTAAGTTCCACCTGCTATATCAGTCAGCCTGAATCCTCGATACTCTGTATGTACATGACATTTTACGTTCCACCTGCTATATCAGTCAGCCTGAATCCTCTATACGCTGTATGTACATGACATTTTACGTTCCACCTGCTATATCAGTAAGCCTGAATCCTCGGTACGCTGTATGTACATGACAGTTTATGTTCCACCTGCTATATCAGTCAGCCTGATTATCAGCCATCCTTTGGTCCAGTCTGTTCTTATGTTACAATGCATTTGACCCCCATTTACACTTAGTCTGACAACCTTTCCACTAAGCAGTCATATTATTGCATCCCTTAAATGACTAATTTTGGAAGGTTGCATTTGTATTCCAATTGTTTGGTGTGTATATTTTAACGACATCATTATAGATATAGTTTTACTCTATATTTCATAATGAGGTATGGAAGGCTATCAGTGGCAGACAAATAATTGTGCCACAGAGTCGATATCACTTATATCGCCCCATGGGTGATAACCGTTTTGGACCTATCTATTTTCAATTTAGGAATTATATCTGCCCCCACGTTATTTAAAGTTATATTTCCATATTTAGGATAATTCGGATTTCTTTTTATCCCCTTTTCTCTCCCCCCCCCCAGTATAAACAGATCATCGATTCCATTACTGATCTTATCTTACGTCAGTGTTGTATATTTATATGATCAACTAGGTACCATACAAATGACAATAAAAGTACATCAAACAGCAAAATTAGGTTTAAAATCTTAACTTGCTGAAAATAAAATTATTTAAAAATAGCCTTCCATATGAATGTTTCAAATTTTCAGAAATTGAACTTACATGACTTGTTTCTATTTGTAATTAAGTGTCACCCATACAGTGCCTGTTACACTGTACGGCAAAACCTTTAATGTAGAACTAAAAGTAGAGGTTTTAATTTTAGTCACACTTACATTCATATGTGAAAGCGATGGAAAAATCGAAATAGATAATGTTGATTGCCAAACGAAATTACATGACAGTCGAAATTCGGGTCAAGCGTCTTTTATCGCGCTAGACTATAAGCTTTCTAAGATCACACAACTCACGTTTGAATGCACGATGAAAATAATAATACAAATCTTTATAGGTAAACTTACATTCAACAATCTTTCGTTTAACGATGTTACGCTCTGACGTAAGTTGGATACAACCGGTCTGTGTTGATTCTACATCACTCGCATTCCAACAGTATTTAATGTATCGATCTGCGCATGAAATGTAGCAGAGAATTTAAGGATTTCTTTATCTTTTATGAAAACATTAATTAATCTGACAAAATACATAATGTGAAGCACACAGTTTTGGAGGAACATTGTAAAGAGTTACAATCCTAAATAATGTAAAATCACATTGTTTTTATTGTAATAGAAATAGAAAAAAGAAGAACTAATTTCGTTCATTCTGACTCAATTGCACCTTTTTCTTGCTTCTCGTATAACAAAGTCCCAAATTATTGTCGATATTTTTGGTAGTTTAACAAACAATACATTTAAAAGCTGATTTTCTTTACAAATGAAAATGAAAAAAAGCAATTATCATTTTAATTAATGGAGCAATTTACTCAAATAACATCGTTCTTCAGCACAGAATGTGGATGGATGTTCCGTATGATGTCACGTGGCTTGATTCATTTAGGTTAAATGATCTATGTAACAATGTTGATACCTAAGGTATGTAACTTTCATTTCTGGATGTTGCTGGATATCCATATGCAAGAGTTACTACTCAATGAAGAAATTCTTTGTTTACTTTTATGTTTACTTTTATGTATTTGTGACCGGCTATTTGTATTATTCTATTTGGAACAGGAGACAGTCTTATTTTGACCAATCGTAATTTCATAAAATGATATTTTAATGAGTTGTAAAATAAAAAATATTAAACTGTACACGGTGTATATAAAATGTACAAACGTAGGTATGTTTTATATCCAATAGGGACAACACTGATGCCCAGATGATGGTTGGTAAATCTATGTTAAGTATCTTCAATAACTGCCACCGTATCCAGCTGAATGTTAAATACGGGTTGCCATTAACATAAAACTGTCACGTTGACCTAATTTCTTTCCCATTACTGATTTTAAATTATATGTACTGACAAGATTTTATATAAGTCAACGTGCTGAATGTATGTGCCAAATGCGATTGTAGATAGTGAGACACACTACTGAATGCAGTTTCAAGATTTGTATTCTTGATTTTACGGACTTTCATACCGGCCTGGACTGCTGAATATCTGGGTAACGGCAGTTTGAAACTAGCCAAGGACCAATCCATTATTCTTGCCAGCAGAAACAGGCAGAGACCATAAAAAGAGATAGGTATTACGCTACATGTTCAACTCGCTTTGTCCTCGAAAATAAGTCAGTATTGACTGAATATGAATTTTTATTATCCGACTATGTTCGTGAATTTTAACACCCTCGGTCTGACTCAGAGACATAAGGGCACCAAAATCTCCAGATTAGACAATAACAAAACCAAGTGCACATTCATTCGAGAAAATGAGGCTCTGAAATTCAATTTATTGAAATAAATACGTTAAAACAAAAGAAAACGTGTTAGAAATGCAGTCATGCCAAATAGAAATGAAGGTGGTGCGTGTGTGTGATTTGGATTTTTAACGTAGCTTTTCAGTCATGTCACTACGATGTCTACAGTGTAACAGTTTATAGTGATGTCTAGCACTGAGGCATCATGCCGCAGACATGTATCATGATGTCCCACCCAGTCACATTATCCTGACTACAGGTCAACCAGTCCTAACACTAACCTCTTAATGCTGAGCGCCAAGCGAGGCAGCTGTTAATACCATTTTTGTAAGTCTTTGGTATGACTCGACTGGGGATCGATCCCACGACCTCCCGCATCCGAGGCAGATGTTCTAACCACTATGCCACCGTGGCGGTAAATGAAAGTGGTGATGAGAATAAAGATATTGACAGCAAAAATGTGAAGACTGAAGGTTTTAATATTTTCATACAGTAAATCCACAATCTAAATCTGTGTTCACATTATTTCGCTCTCACTTTAGCAAGTACTCGCCAAAAGCATTATAAACTGTATTTAACCTGGCATAATTAATGACTATTTTGTTATCATACCTATCGGTCCGATTGATGTAATAATGTTTACCTCGTTAGCATGCGAGATTAAGGGTCAAAACATCAAATATACTGAACTGACTTAACCTTTCTACCCATTGTCATATCTCCACTGACAGCATTTGTTTGACTTATAACTAAAATATTCCACGCTAACCTGATTCTCTTCCTGTTGATTCAGTGCAGCCAGACCGTCAACCTGTGGATGACTTGTTCGCCATTTTGGCTCCGATATTATTCCACTGTAAGTTTTGTTTTCACATTAAATATGTGTCAAATCATACAAAATCCATGTTCCTAGATATTCCGTCTCTTTCCGATGGAAAACTAAAACCTTCCTAATTTCACTTGTACTGAGTATAATAGAACTAAATTCATCAATGGCTGCTACTTTTAATTACGATCAAGGTAAGCAACTAGGATCACACTACCGCAAGTTGTTCACCAAATGTGTGACCAGCCAGCCAGAGCGATTGCGAAAAGTTAATTAAACTGCCTTTAAAATAAACGGAAGGAATCTAGTTTACTGCAAGAGATAAGTTCTATCAGGTGCACTTTCTAACCAAAACAAATTGTTTTTCGTATGAATCTGTTCTTCTTATAGTACCTGCGATGTATATATAAAAGCTTTATTTTATTATGCGTCAACATTGACGCCACAACGTGGAAATAATAAGTCAAAATATATTATTTGTAGAAGCACTACGATGTAACTAGGCGAATCCAATACAGACGGAAATCAAAACATGGAGTTTTAATGCACATAAGCTTTAATAATCTGGATTGCTCGGAGTTTCGAAAATTGCACAGCCTAATTGATATTTCCTGAAATTATCTTTAAAGCCTTTTCTTCGTTTTTCTTATAACTGAGTACCAACATATTAATGACCACATTGTGCAAGGTAATTAGAGTAGAGTTTCTTGCCTGGAGACACACCACGGCTGTGACCCGGCCGGTCTGTGTAATATTTCAATTCACACCCTTCGGATCGTGAATCGGGTAAACTGACCATTGACCCATCAGGTTTCCTTGTGTAAAAACATATATAATCAACACGTACAGTGTGTTACATTATGTGTAACCAAAGAATAAATGGAGGATCTAATCTGGGTAATGATTTAATATTCAATTTATGAAACGAGTTGAATAATGTTCAGCTTTTGTAAGCCTTACACGTGAGAGAGATTCTGCTTATCACATAGTTTGTATTTTAATAGAAATACATTAGAGAGAAAGAAGAAGAAATAAGTTTGTTCATTATTTCAATGGTTGCACGAAAAGTGCAACCATTGAAATAATACATAATACATAGTTATACATACAAAAAATAGTCCAAGAGCTGTCGGAAACAATGACGTGTAGTTTTATGTCCAGTAACATTTACACGTAGCTTTTATTGCAAGTTATAATTCAAAGAGCAGCTGTACTTCTAATTCAATAGAAAATATGACACGGACAACAACATTTTCAACACTTGATCACCGGTGTAACGTCCTGTTTGATGTCACTTATCTAGAACTGTGTTAGGTCAGACGAGCTGTACACATAGATTTCAGTGTGGCTTACTTACAATGACTCCACTAAAGCGTTTCTATTTCACTACTAAGCTTTCCAACAGTTGGGGGATATTCGTGTGAAGAGATGATTTCCAGATGCATAACTTCCTGATTATCCTGCAATATGTGTGACTGGATATTTGAATTATTTACAATACAGTAGACATAGTCACATTTCATTTATAGTCTGAATTGTATCAAATAATATTTTTTTAAAAAATGTTATCTCGTTGGAGTCACTGTATTGCACGCACAAATTAGTTTTGGATATCTTTCTATTTGTTGAGAGAGCGGCGAATTTCCCTATTTATATCTAAACATATAATTTATTTATTCCTATAAGTTAACGTTTAATCCACGCTTGTCATAAGGTGTATTTCTTGTCATAGGCTATAACCCCCACCTCTCTACCCATTGACCGATACCTTAAGTTTTATTTGCAACTTGACCATTGAATATATTCAGACATATATGACCTTTTTTCCTAATGCTGTTTAGGCAACATATTAAAGAAATAGCCGCCAAAGTGTTGATAGCAATGGTAAAAATAAAACGTTACAAAAGGTAGTGTAAGAAAAATTCCCACGTTAGCACCAATCATAACAGAGAATAATGCGTAAGAATTTCATATGCTTATTTTGACCAAGCAGACTTACATATAGTGATATGTTAATATGCTGTCATATCAAATATAATAAGCTACACATACTATATGTAAAATGAACCGACTATGTGATATATGTTAGCCACAGGTGTGGGGTAGTTTTATGGCATACCTTGTCAACTCGTGTCCAGCCGCTTTCTTTTCTTGGAATTCTAAATATAGTTTGTCACTGATAATTTCTCCCTTGAGTTTAGTACCAAACTAAACAGTTGTGAAAATGGAGATTTTAGCCAAACGTATCCATGCTGTCTTAACCATATTTGATGATAAAAGCCGTTATTACATGATTACTGTTAAAGTAATGTTTTAACTGGATGACCGAACTTTATGTCGTATGAGATTAATCCTCTTAAGGTAGGGATGCGAAGTAAATGAGTGTGCGTGATGTCATGACGTCATGTCATGATGTCACGTGGGTAGAATAATGTTTCTAAATTGCAAAATAGAATGGATGATCAGTGACTTTTGTGTCAGTGGTTTTAACGATCAACATATTGTAAGTGTTGATACTACAAAACAAAAAGCTCCAAAACAAAACAGTAGAATAAAATGAAGTCACATGTGCGAGGCAGCATCCAAAAATTATGGTTACAATGTCATATCTGACTTTGTATAAACATATGCGAGAGGTTTGCATAGAGATGCTACTGGTCAGTATATTCTAAAAGATAATGCAGTTAAAGGCCATTAAAATTCATTTTGAAAAAACTTTCATAACCAAGCACAACAGTTAGAAAACTGGATCGACCTTTATTAGAGACCCATGGCAAACGAAGATCAGATAAGTGGCAAAGATCATTTAAATTATATTTCCAGACAGTGTGTCTATGTTGCTACCTGAGTTGAGCTTAAACAAGGGTTGAACCTTTGGGGACTTCCAACTGTCCTGGTTCTATGAAGAAAAGTAAAATTTCAGGATAGATTAAATAGTCTTTGAAGCACAGAAGAAACGGAATAATATTTGGAGAGTTAATTGCTTAGTAGCATTGACGGTGAATATTTACTAATAGACAATTCATACAATTACCAAGGAAATAGAAATGCATATAATAGACACAACTGAACATTTGACCAACATGTGAGGGAAACAAAATCTATTATCGACTAACACACACACACACACACACACACACACACACACATATATATATATATATATATATATATATATATGTATGTATATATATATATATATATATATATATATATATATATATATATATATATATATATATATATATATATATATATATATATCAATAGAGACACAGAGACATATTTCACTTTTTAATCTGTTTCTCTTATTAACTGTTGGAATTTTAAGATAATTGTTTTATCTGTGTGGTAACCTTGTTTTCCTAAAATTAATCTCTCAGTCTCAGTCAACTTTCTCAGACTGTTTGATACCGCCGGAACTAACTGAGTAGCAAATGTTCCGTTTATAACCTGTGAAGGTTATTTATGCTTGATACATTAATTCACTCTAAATATTTGTTATTTGTCATGCCATTACCGTCTTGCAGAAAGTAGTATACCCATCATGTTGACACTTCCCTGTCTGTCATTTAATGGATTTCATCAGCTTGTAACATTTTGCCAGTATTGAAAAGTATCTACCCTATAGCTAAATTTACGTTTGCAAGCTGCTAGCATACTAGCTGATGTAGGTTCGCCAAACTTCTTGGTGTACAGTGTTCCTTCATCCCAGTATTTGCTTTCGTTCTTGATGTATCTCTGTTAAGGCATGGACAAGTTTTGAGATTGTTACTGATCAAATTAAATTGTTTCAAATGAATACTCTTGTTATTCGATGTGTGTGCATCGTCATCAAGCAGTTGGTATACATGCAACATTCTATTTTCATATAGCAAGCGTCACATCTGGAAGTATACCTGCAAGTTTGCCAATTCTCGTATGGTCTTTTGTTCTATCAAATGTCAATATTATGTTGCCGTTCATACTACCCAGTCAATATTATGTTGCCGTTCATACTACCCTGTCAATATTATGTTGCCGTCCATACTGCCCAGTTCAGCTAATTATGCAAAACTTTAATATTATACTGTGATATGTATTAATTCAATGAATCATCACTTTAATATTTTATAGTGTTGTTTTAAATGTCTTCAGTTGTGGTCTGTATGCAAAATCGTGTAGTTTCAGGGCTGTAAACTTTTGGAACTGGTTAAATATTTTAGAAATATCCTGTTTCACCGGAGAGTTAAACTGAAATTCAGGTATCTTGCTGCATTAGTTATGGTTTAAAACTTTGTTTTTTACATGAGAAGTCCATTACTTAACATACAAAATAGTATGAAATTGATTTGTCTTCAGGAAACACACGGATCCCATATTTACTATTTTCCTCTAGATTGTGTTTAATCCTCTGTTGATTTCGATCTCTAATCTTTTCATTTCCATCACCTTAATATCATAATAATCTCATATATTGTAAGCTATCGTTGTATCTCTAGTAGGCTTTACTCAATGTGTCATTTTTACACACGAGATTTTACTCTGTGACAGTTGTGTCATTTTTGCAACTAATGGTACAGCTAATTATTCCATTTACTTCAGTAACTAAATATGAATTGCTAATCAGTCTATAAAATCTAGATTTTCAAAATATCCACACTGTTTGAATGGTGTACGGGTTTTCCCTTAATGGTATGAAAATGTTTTCAAAATCAGTTAATTTTCATTGATTCTGTACCAATTAAAGGTTTAATGAATGTACCAAATTATCTGTTGAATGTGCTACATAATATGTTGATTTGACTGCTCCTTCGTTTGTTGTTATCGTAATGGTGTAAAGAACGAAAATTATGATGGGTTTATGATATTTCTAATGCCATAATAATAAGTATTTTTGGGCACAAATAAAAAATACATTATAAATAGAGAACATATAAAAAATACATTATAAGTAGAGAACAAATAAAAAATAAATTATACGTTTTGTATTATCAAGTAGCATAAATCTGATAGAGAGGTAATGAAAGAATCGGTCTGACCTAAATCATCTACCAATGATGTTTCGTCAAAAGTTAATTAGTCAGTTGCGACCATCTATCATGTGACATATCTGCGATAATCTCTCCCCAAGATATTTCCTTGGATGGGCCTTATTTCCACTTTATGTCAGTAAGATAAGCAGCTTGTAATATTATTCACATCATGAAGACAGAGTGAGCACAGTTAAAAGGTTTAATATGTCTATCATCGGGTTTATCGCGACATAAATATTCACGAAAAAACCCCAACATATTTATCAAGTAATATAAACTTTATTCCCATCTTGGCTCGACAAAATCCAAGAGTATTGATTGTACTTTATTTCCACATTCAACTTATACAGAAGATAAAGAAGAGAATGCGCCTTTTTAATAACTTCATCCGAATTTGAAAGAAGAAATATTTTTGCAAATGCGATACAATGTAAAACAAAAGTAAATGAAATTACTTTACGTTGGACATGTAGATGCTTCTTACAAATTATTGAGACAATTCACACATTCATATTTCACAGCGACCAGGATCCTCTAGAGTGACTTTTCATCGAACTTTGAGCATCAGCTAAATCTTGTTGAGAGATTGTTCAATACTAGTGTATGTTGAATAAGCGATAACGCAAGCGTCACCAGATTGGAATGTTTTAGACACATACAATCTTCGTGTAATTATCGCAGGTTTTGTTCTTTGTTAAGTTACAAACAACCACGCACTATTGTAGCCTGTACAGAGTAATTATTGAAATGATATTCCATTATACAAACAAAGAAATGGTATGAGTATTTGTGGGTTTACAGCCATTTATCGACATTTTATAGGCTATACAAGAACCAACGACCCACGGAAAGCTACTGGCTAACTTTCTCATATATCCACGTGGACCAAGCCTAGACCGAAACTCACGTGGATATAGTTAAGATTTGGGTGATCTGTAAACGTGCGCTCCTTTACCACGTGGCCATTAGTGACTCCGACAAACGCATTTAACGTGCACTGTCATCAGGAAAGACCTCTCTCTCTCTCTCTCTCTCTGTCTGATTTAGATTTTAAACGTAGCTTTAACATTTTCTCTTCAGTCATATTGCTACGGTGTCTGCAGTGTGGCAGTTTATCGTGATGTCTAACACTGGGGCATCATGCCGCAGACATGTAGCATGATATCCCACCCAGTCATATTATCCCGACACCAGGCCGACTAGTCCTAACACTGACCTCTTAATGCTGCGCGACAAGCGAGGCATATGCTAGTACCTTTTATTAATTAAATTTTGGTACAACTCGGTCGGGGTTCGAACCCATGACCTCTCGAGTCAGCGGTGGAAGCTCTAAACACTTAGGCCACCGGAGCGGTCTCAGGAAAGATCCGATCTCTACAAAGTGATGACTAGATCTTAGGATGGTCTGGTCAGTTCAAACTTTGACAAGAGTATTCAAAACGTATTAGTACTGAAATACTATTAATAAATATATATCCTGTCAATGTTATTTGGTGTAAGACAAAGTCCCTTCGTGACACCTCCCAATCGGATAAAATTCCCCGAGGACAAAATACCACCTCCACCCGCCAGAAATGAAAGATAGGACATGATGCATATTTTGGTCAAATCATGTAATATGGCTTTTCTTTAACAGAATGAGACCGATATATATGCTCTACAGTTGGTTTAACTTCCTTATAAAATAAGTGTTTTCTACGTAACTATGTTCTCCTTTCTATTTTATCTTTGTTTTTAAACTATTTAAACATACATAAAAATCACAACAGTAAAATTTTCCCAAATTAACCCCAAAACAATTATTTGTATAACATTTGTTTCTAATATAATCCCTATGCAATCACATTCCAGCTGAGCAAATCTAATGGAAGTTAACACACTACTATCAAGCTACAATCATTTGAGGATAACATATACCAATATTGTAAACCCTAAATACTTTGTATCTCTACAGTAAAGTTATTTCTCTTCATATTAACCTCTAGACTAATTTTCATAAATTCAAAGTGTACTGTCTTGATTTTGTTGGACTCTACGAAACCTCATATTTCTGAGGCATAGTTAACTTTAACTAACATAGGTATCAAGCAGCTGAATTACTGGTTAGGATAAACACTTATTTCGTTTGGTATTGAAAAGTAATAAATGTTAATAGATTGCAATTATTCCATCACAAGGCAATGTTCTGCTACATTGAATGTACCACTGATGTGAAACATAAGTCCTAAATATGTCAGATTATTAACACTTATAATTCAGTAATTTCACGATAGTAATTCTGTTTTTTCTTTTCCGAAGTAGTTTCATAAATTTTCTAAAAGCCACTAATTTGCTTTCTGAGATATTAACCTTAAGAATCCTATTATTACCACAACCCTTTTAGCCTGTCAAGTTGACCTTTGACTTACGCCACTGCTTATTTACCCTAACCCTTGAATCCATATAGAAAGAATAACTCCGGGCGCAATGGTCGTCAAATGATAATGAGAAAATCCTAACTAACCCCATCCCTTCTTCCAACAAATGCCCCCTCCAAAAAAAGAAGAATAAAAAGAAATTAGAAAACCACTAGCTAATTAACCCCAACATTTTGGGGCCCCGAGTGGCCGAGTGGTCTATAGCGGTCTCCGTCACGGATCACTGCCATCTCAACTCTGTCTGCGTGGGTTCAAGTCTCGGACTCGGCCAATGTGAATATGTGAGAAAGCTTGCTGGTAGCCTCTCGTGGGTCAGTGGTTCTTTCCGGGGTTTCCACCATTAATACTGGCCACCATGTATAGGCTATCATGTGCTGAAAAATGGCCTTGAACCCTATAACAACATCAACAACAACAACAAATATTTAAAAACGAGCTGTCTCACTAACGTCCAATATGATTTGAAAATTCTGATGATTCAGTGGTCGACAAAGATGTTAACAGCAAAACATCCAGATCACGGTCTTAAAAATAGTTGGTTCAACAACATGACAATCATTCAATGTGCAAGAAATATGGGATAAAACGGTCGGCGCGTATCGTCCACAGTAATTTAACTATGCAGATAATTCTACATGGGTATATACGGTAAATATATATTCACTATGGTTAGATAGACAAGGTCAAGGTTACCTTTACAGGTAATACCTGAAGTAGCCGCATTTGGTCTACGTATTGTTATTAAACTAAAAACCTATCTGGTTATTTAAAGATTAATCTTTAAATCTGTATATGGAGGTACTTGCAACAATTCTTAATTATGCCAACAAACATATACTCATTGTATTGATATAAGATGGATATATATATATATATATATATATATCGTTGTGATTTCGATTTTTAACGTAGCTTTAACAATTGTTCAGTCATATCGCTACTATGTCTGCAATGTGGCAGTTTATAGTGATGTCTAGCACTGGAGCATCATGCCGCAGACATGTAGCATGATGTCCCACCCAGTCACATTATCCTGTCACCAGGCCCACCTAACACTAACGTCTTAACGCTGAGCGGCAAGCGAGGTAGCTGTTAGAACCATATTTGTAAGTCTCTGGCATGACCCGGCCGGGGATGTAACCCACGAGCTCCCGCATCCGAGGCGAACGCTCTAACCACTTGGCCACCGGAGCGCTTATATATATATATATATATATATATATATATATATATATATATATATATATTACAACAGGATTTTAAATACAAACTAAAACATTTCAGACCTAGATTAAAATAATCAGCTTAGTCTCTATAAGTTAAAAAGGTTGATTCACACTACAGAATAGTATATGGGGTGTTTCAAACGAGAGAGAGAGACAGATGATCCTATATTTTGCATTTACACTGTCGTACAATCATTAATATTAATCACTAGTGGAAGCAATATAAAATTTGCATAGTGAAAAATGTACAAAATCCGATAAACTTTAAATACTATAAAACACCATGTGCATAGCTGATAAATATACTACTAACACGTTAAGCACGAAGAAAAAAAAACATGATTTCCGTACATAAGGGTTATTGTTCGTCACTCAGAATCTCATGAGCAAATACAAGTATTGCTGACGGTTATAGATATATCTTTTACAGTGATGGATGTTTAGGCTAAAAATAAAAAATAAAAGCAATGGTATATTGTATTATATATATATATATATATATATATATATATATATATATATATATATATATATATATATATACATACATACATACATACATAGATAGATATAGATAGATATAATGCCTTTAGATAAATATGAAACGAAGCCAGACATTTTTAGAGCGGTAAATTATTGGAACAAGTACAGCTGGAAAATTTGTCCACTTATAAAGAGGGAAAAGCGTCTGCAGTGGAAAGATTTAATCGAACTCCTAATACTAAAGTTGGAAGCATCATACACAAATGGGAAGCAAGAAAAGGGATAGATATTTTACAAAACCTTGTTGAGTGATATAGTAAACCCAGTCATCGATCTATAGATATCTCGCCAGTGAAGCTAGAAAAGAAGAAAATCGTACGGATGCACCTTTTCGCCATCATACAACAGATGTCTATGGAAGACAAGTGAAAAAATGGTGAAAAAGTCAACGTATCAAAATATAAACTGTGTATGTGTATGTGATTTGGATTTTTAACGTAGCTTTTAACAATTTTGCAGTCACATCGCTACGATATCTGCAGTGTGGCAGGTTATAGTGATGTCTAGCACTGAGGCATCATGCCGCAGACATGTGGCATGATGTCCCACCCAGTCGCATTATCCTGACACCAGGCCGACCAGTCCTAATACTAACCTGTTAATGCTGAGCGCCAAGCGAGGCAGCTGTTAGTACCATTTTTGTAAGTCTTTGGTATGACTCGGCCGGGGATAGAACCCACGACCTCCCGCATTACAGGCCAACGTTCTAACCACTAGGTCACCGGAGCGGTTCAAAATAGAAACATTGTCTTTTTTGGGATAGGCTATCTTCCTAATTTCAAAGAAAATATTTTATAAGCAGAGATGTAATTTTACAAGAATCTGTAATATATAAAGTAGAATACTTTAATGGAGAGAATACTGAGGTAATATTTTACGGGAAAGGGTTCTCTTTCCATGACAAACAAGAAGTTGTTTTCATAACTGAGAAATTATTGATACCCAAATGATGAATGGTATAAGATATGCGCTGGTAAACTTGGCAGGATATGAGGAATTGTCATGGCGTTCGATGCAGTCCTGCAATTGATTTTGATTAATAGCCAAAACGTAGTATTCATTTGCTAATAAGTTGCATCATATACATGAAAGCAATTGCATGTTATGACTACCATCAAATTAAACGTACCGATGAAACGGGAACTAGATACACGCCATGTAAATTTGTTTAAATATAATGAAATTTCGAGAATAATACAGTAAAAGAAATGAAATTTGAAAATACAGCCAAAAAATATTATCAAATAAGAATAGATATAAATTTGTTTCAATAAGGTGTTGTATTTAACTTTACTTGATGAAAACGTGATTCCAATAGCAAGATTATATATATATATATATATATATATATATATATATATATATATATATATATATATATATATATATCACCCGTGCGACAGAGAAATCTGCTTATTTTGCTAACCTTACTTTTCTTGTCTCAGTCTAGTCATTTCAGACCAGTCGTCACAGTTAAGGTGTCCACGCGCTCAGAACTACTTTTAAAAAAAAAGAACCTTGTTGTCTTCTGCTGTGCCTGACATAGCTGTACTAAAATCAAACAACAACAACAACAAATATATAACAAAAACATAGTTACTTAAGGTAAATCCATCTTTGAGAACACAGCTTAAAAAACATTTCGAGAGAGAGAGACAAAGACACAATGCATAATATGTCGATCTTTTTTGTTATTATGCTAGTTCGTTCCACACAGCATGGTCAATTTAATCCTATAAGCACGCCTAGCTCAGTACATTTTTCAGGTTAGTGCCATTAAATGTAGTTAAAGCTACCTGACTAGTTTTAAATACTTTGTGTGAAACAAATTAAGCTACATTTAATGACGCTGACCTGAAAAATGACTGTACTACAGATAGGGTACAATTCTCAATGCTGTGTGACATGAACTATAACAGAAAACACTGATCCATGTTCATAGACTATAGACCTATACACTTCATAGCCTCCCCATTCTCTTAAGAACTACGGAACACTTAGTAACAGCCAGAAAGTGTTATATAAAACATACTTTATTCTAATTTTGTTAAGCATCTCCATTGTGCCCAGGTTGATTCAAAAAGATAGCTACAATATTTAATGACACATATTGCACTTACCAGCCAGAAGGAATCATTTATCCGTCAACACTTTAATCCTTAAGCAAATTTAACTGTAGCACTTGCCATAATTTCAGGACAGAAAAATAAATGTTCAAAGAATCCGTGAACTTGAATGTTTAGCACATGGTTATCCGCTAGAGTCGGTTTTTGGATGATCTATTATTATACACGGGGGTAATTTTACAATCAATATTAAGGACAACACAATCATGTCACAAACAGTTTGACCTCATCCCCAAAGAAAGAATAGTCATATACGATAGTTGACACAGATCTCTAATTACCCATGAATAATCTAAAGCAATATAATACTCTTTGCTACATACAGCTTGTACTAAGTATAACTACAGTAGAGCTGAGTAGCCAATATCTTGTTATTATTTACAAAATAACTTTCAAAATTGGAACTGATGGAAATAAAACAATTTCTTGTAATAAATTTTAATTATTTATTGTCAATTTCATATAACATCCTTATATCAAATGTAATAGTACCTCATTACTATGCGACGTTTTATGTTGTTATTTCTTTTGCTCACGCGTATAAACTGTGTACTTCGGGCAGAATGGTCACACTACAGCCCTCATTAACATATTTATATTCATGCGCCGCATGTAAACATTGGACGAGAACGCTAGTGATTGTTGTTGTTGTTGTTCTAGGGTTTAACGCCATTTTTCAGCACAAGATAGGCTATACATGGCGGCCAGTATAACTGGTGGAGGAAGAACCCTGGAAAACCCAGGGAAGAACCACCGACCCACGAGAAGCTACAGGCAGGCTTTCCCAGGTACCCACGCTAGCCGAGCCTTGGACTCGAACCTACGCAGACAGACGTGAGATGGCAGTGATCCGGAACGGTGAGCGCTCTAGACCACTCGGCCACTCGGGGCCCCAGAACACTAGTGACGAATTATTTTTACTTTGAAGGAAAACATTGTGTGAGAGAAATAATCGACGTTGGGGTTGAGACCGAGAAAAGGAAATCCCAATCGCGGGGTTACATTATATGTCTCCACACTCGGGAAAGCCTCGTGGGGAGACAAATAATATTACACCTTGACTGGAATTTCCTTGTCTCGGTCCAAACCCCAATATAGATATATATGTGTGTGTGTGTGTGTGTGTGTGTGGTTGTGGAGAGAGAGAAAGAGAGAGACTGTCCTAGCGCACAAAAGAGAGACGATATATATTTTGAATACAATGCAATAAATAATATAACTCGCACATATATCAACCGTATGGACAAAAATATGTAACGTTGATAAATATAAATATTATTTAATAAATTTGCAATGAATACACAACATATTTTTCAAATGTAAAAATTAATTTAATATATTCGGCAATGTATATGAACCAACAGAAAGCTTGCAAGATCAGCTAGAAACGTGGAAAGAGAAAGACACAAACATGTAAAACTTTTAATCATATTTGAAGGAGACAAATGCCAATAGAGGGTTATATCCTTAAAAATAGGAACCACAAAAAATCAACTAAAGATGACGTTTATTCTATAGTTTTATTATGAAAGCTTGATTGAGACAGTAACTAATTTTAATCAGGACTAAATTACCTTAAATATAGATTTTTGACAATCAAACCAGAAAAGGCATGTATAAGCCGGATTTTATCTTTATATTAAATCGATGCACAAAGTATTAACCAATAGTTTACTGAAGTAAAGACTGTATGAATAAATTTTATGAATGCGTAGTATTAATTGCAAGAACTGTTTATCAAGCACTAGACCAACAACGCTACTGAAACGACATTCAGTATAAAAAAAGCAAACATCAGATACAGTGCATTATAATGCTAACCATATAGGCTGTACATGTAAAAAACAGATCGGGTTCGATGAATCCAATTACAAATTCTGACAATCAAAGTCTTAGTTCAATTAACTTGAAAGAAATACAATCATTAGTTCCAATAACGAGGAAAAATATTTCGTTTAGTGACGATTTTATAGGTAATAAATTTGAAACCAATGGCGACAGCAACCAAGAGGAATTTATAGAAGCAAAAAAAAAAACAGTCATATTTAAGTGGGCCAATCATTACAGCATTTGTTGAAAATCTAAAGAGTTCTAAAATGAAATAAACAATGAAGTAAAATTATTTTGGAATATCTATGGAACCTAGCTGTTCTAAAAACTAAATTTATCCATGCAAATTTACAAATATAACGATTGTTTTGTTTAGAAGATTTACTGAAACTAAATCTTCAAATTAAGTTCTTTCGACTACATGAGGTGTTCTATGTATATAAAGCTGTTTTAACATAATGTGATATTAATGAAGGACTTAGATCTGCGTGCATAAATAACTGTGAAATGGACCCAGCACATTCATTGTGCGCATCCGGACAGGCGCAAAATACCTGTTTAAAAAAGGTGCGTTAGATCTTGAATTCCTTTCTGAATATGAAATGTTTTAATGATTGAACTCTGGAATCATAGGAGTCATATGTATGGTACATAACGAAGACGAAAATACAAATCTTCAGCCTTATAACAAAGTTAACGCTACAAATATTGGAGATAATGCAAAGTAGGAATTATCAAGGTCAAGGATTATACATTATGCACGTACATGACAACAGTTTGTATATCTGGGTTACGTATCAGTTAGAAATGTAATAAAATTGAATGGAAAGAAGAAAAAGCATAAAATCTCTTGGAGTGATCAAATGCATTTGGATAAGTAAAATTTAGAACCAAAATATTTGCTCTGCTATGTTAAGATATTGAATGTTTCACGGTTTAAAAAATTAACTCCTAATGTGGATGGTTTATTGCCATTACAAACGAAACTGATATAAGAGAAAATGGGTACAAAAACCTTAAGTACTAAACTATTATTTGCTTTGAAACTGTTTCTT
Source organism: Sinohyriopsis cumingii (assembly GCA_028554795.2). NCBI lineage: Eukaryota > Metazoa > Mollusca > Bivalvia > Unionida > Unionidae > Sinohyriopsis > Sinohyriopsis cumingii. Next base: position 185,664,135 of record CM068824.1, on the reverse strand, counting down.
TTATCAAAATGTACAGTTTCATCTACAGTTTGGATTTAATTAAAAAAGATACCTACATCTGTTATACTTGATTAAGACCCGTGGCTAAAGTACAAGATATAATATAATACATATTTGAAACAATATTCAACTAATGGCTTTAAAACAATTTTTCGAGTTATACATAATGCCGTCTTTGGAAAACAAATATAACGTTTAAAAAAGGGATAAAAAAAATACGTACTTATGACGAGAAATGATAGAAACTTCAACAGGATATTTTATCCACAAAAAGAACAATAATAGATGTAGATATTGTATTGTATTGTATGTATGCTGTATCACGCTAAGCATCCAATATGGTACCATAATGTAGTTATTAAAGAAGTTACTGTGCGTAAGTCTATGTTTTTCCCTCATTCTTTGATTAATATTCCTTGAATTTGGAGCCATAATGCTGTTACGCGTAGTGGTCCGGAAATGTTAGCGATTGTATTCATCATTGTGTTTTGTTGTAGCATCAGCTTTATCAACATAGCCTTTATTAGCACAACCGACACACCCGCGTCTCCGATTCCACCATTTCAGTGACCTCATCCAAGTTCTTTTGTGACAGCACATATCACAATAATATCTTGAATATCCACGTTAGTCCTTTCAAGTACACCTGGGCCAACATAAACAACACGAGTAGTAAACTCAGACGCACCAACAACTCCTCTGGAGCCAGTAGATAATCGTTGTGCCGATCAGGGTATACTGGAACCATTTCAAAGATGTATTCGTAGCCACTACTGATATTATAATTACTAATGTACAAAGTGTGCGAGTCCATATGTATAGGATCAATCTGCTGAAACTCACCAATCGACAAAGCGTGTATAATTTCTCAGCCAACAAGGGTATTTTTAAGCTCGATGCACGATGTAACCGTTTGGTCTGTTGGTGCACCAATATCTAACCATGGAAATCCCTCCATAGTGAAATCGCGCAATATACAGATTATGGTCAAATTCAGAAGCAATACCAACTCGATTATGGTTTTGGACAACTTTGCATCCCAAGCCATTCCCAGTAACGAGACGTAATGTGTAGGATCTAACTTGTTAACGTGCATGCAGTGTCACGAAATTTCTCAAACACAGCCAGCAACAACAAATTAGTGTGCAGATTTAAGTCATGATAGTCACCAATGTTTTTACACTCGAATGCGGACCACACATTGGTTGCATGTTCATAAATGATTGTTGAAGTCCTAATACTGAAATGTTCTAACGATTCCAAGTTTGATTCCCGACGAAGAATCCAAGATGGAAGGCGATCATGTATACTGTAGCCTGTACTGTGTTGATGTATACAGTTCCTCATGCAAACATAATAATTAATCCTCCGGTCTTGGAAATCCAAATAATTTTTTTAAGAAAGGTGCTTGTTCAGAGTTCTGTATAAATGCAATAATATTTCCAGAAAAACGAATTCATATTTTAGAGTCCAAGTAATCAGAGGAAGAAATTAATTAACATATAATTAAAAAAACTTAAAATATTCAATACTTCAATTATGGTAAAAACAGAAGAAAAGCACATGACGTCAAGTGTTTAAAAGCTATGACTCTGTAATCTCTCTCTTTAAACATCACTATTATTATTAAGTATTTCGCAATTTCTGAAATGCCTGTTTGCGAAATATATTGAGAAATAGAGGATGACGATATTATGTTTACTTGTAAAAATCACATAGCTCTTGAACGTCCTTGATAACAACCAATCATTTTACTCCTAGAAACAAGTTGTTTTCTTGACCCTCAATCAAGGCCGATAATTAGGTCAAGAATAGACACAATTGTTTCTATTATTAGGTATTTATAGAAACATTCAGGTCCAACTGAATTTTCTGGAAAGGATCAAATCCCTAGTAAACAAAATTACATTACATTGACATGTAAAGAAAATAAAAAGATTCCCAAACCCAGAAACAATCAAATTCAATCAAACACACATTAAATCAAATACAGATTAAATCAAATATATGTAACAACTTTGATCATATTTATTATTTCGTTTATGTCAGTATCTATCTGTGCAATCATAGGTGTTTGTGCAGTCATATGTGTTTGTGCAGTCACAGGTGTTTGTGCAGTCATAGGTGTTTGTTCCATCACATGTGCATGAGTTAGGCGCCTTGCTTCACAAACAGATCCACATGGTTGGCATAGTTAATTACGCAATTTGAGTCCGACGCCGCATTTAAGACATGGTTGACCACCTAGACCAGCAGTTAACACAACATATTGTTTTACAGTATTCATAATGGTATGTTATACAAAAGAATTCATATTTTTCAAGATATATGCCTTTGCATTTGTTGCGTCCCAATGTCGCTGAGTTTTTGTTATGTCTGTGAAAGAGGCTGTAAATACATTGATCTCAATCTGAAATACTACACGATGATGTGTAAATAAACCAGTGCTTTATCTCAATAATCCATAACAGACTAACCCGTAATCTAATGGATAATGTGTCTTGCGTTCATTTCGGCCCAAAAAAAGGTGAAATGATAAATCGCTGGGTATTGCACTACTCATAGTACCGTTTGGAGCATCGCAAAATATGTTTGATCCCTTGTTTATCTTAGATATGATTTGAGCTTCTCTTGACTTAAAAAGTGGTTCACAAAAACCTGACAATTGGTTAGTCGTTGTCATTTATTCTTCCAGTCACTGACGCTGTATCTCATTATAAGCATGCAGGGATTATTTTATACGAAAGCCCCATGGAGCCCGTCATCATTAACACAATTATAAATCATGTCTTGCCAAATAATTATGTATGCCAGTTTCAGGTTTTTCATAGCAAACTTCTTTTGCGGTGCTAGATAAAATACTTTTCAGAAAGAAGTCCGCATAAATAACATCAAACGACACACCACTTAGTACAATAACAACGTTAATTTTGTCCTACTATCATACGTACCCAATAATATCCACTTTTTGTAAATGTAATAGATACTTTTGGGTAGTTTACATTTGACAACAGCCATTACTAATTTACTCTTGTGCTCTCGCTGCTTTTCTACTAAATTAAGGCGTGTCATTTGGTATAGAAATGCTGTTCAGATTGAACGCCGATATAATAACCAAAAACATCTTTTTCATTAGCCTGCTTTTAGAGATTTTCACCATTACAGCTAGAACTTTTGCTAAAGTCATCGAACGTTTCAGAGACTTCAGAGGAATTGGGTGCTTAATCAGAGACTGTACTTTGTCCTTCACTGTCTTATGAAAATTCGTTTTCTTCTTGGTCTCTTCCTAAATCTGCTCTAGATTATTCCCATCCATTTCTAAGGTCATTCTCAAGTTAATCAATTTATCAATGTGTTCAAGATGTATGTCTCTGAAAAGTCCAAAAGCATCTTTTGCGCCACTTCGATAAATCGATATGATGCATTCAAACGATAAAGCGAATGAAGTTTCTCTGCTACAATATTTGTATCCCAGTCGTTTGGTGATAGTTCAAAACCATTTCAAGAAGCCGCAATAAACTCCTTCAAAATATTATTAGCGTCAATCTGAATTTTCCCTCATCATCATCTTTATCATCATCATCGTCATACTCATCAATTTCGTATCACAAGAGCTAGTTGTGATAACAAATATGACTTCACAACCAATTTTCCCTATCATTCCATGTCTTCTACTGAAATTTAGGAATCTCCAAACCCAATGCCTGTCCACTCTTTAATATTGTCTTCCCACCTCTTTTTCTGTCTGCCTCTTATTCTGCACACTCTCATTATGCCTTGTGGGGTTGTTTTTCCCAGTCTAGATGACTGTAACAGGATTTGACCTGAATGGATGATTGGATTAAATGACAACACAACACAATGTGAAGAAAGATGGAAGTTTCTGAAATGAATATCACTAAAAATATGTATATCCGCGACAAATACAGAGTGATTATTTCAAGCTCTAAACACACGACTCATTCAATTGCTTTATTTCAATTACTTTATACAGCCATTCACAAATGGGAAAACACAAATGTGATTCATATATCCTCATGTAATAAAAGCAAGCTTCATATTATTTCATGTGATGAAGGCAACTCAGTTGTATTCATTTGAAACGCACTATATGTTGCACGTACTCAGTTGAAACAACATAAACAATTGAAACAAATATGATCAATTGTAATCAACATGACAGTTGTGCCAAACATATAACTCGTGATTCATAGTCATTTGTACAGTCCGTACGATTCATAACCACGTACGATTCATACAAAAACTTGTATAAACTTGCAAACGAAACATTTTGGCCTGGTTTATATGTCCATTGTCAAGCCACACAGTTCTTCTGAATCAGCACTTACATCCTTGTATGGCCTTATGGTAGCACCTGCTTTCATCCCCATACAGACATACAGCCAGCCAGACCGAAAGACTGATAACCCGCACACATACACACACACACAGACAGCTAAATTAAAACTAAAATGGTCATAATGACAGGTACGGAATTAAAATCTATGGACACTTGCAACTAAATTATACTCTTAATAGCAACTTGGAACAGTTCAAACGTTCACAATATTTCAAATCCGTGTAGTGGTAAAGGCAATAGTTCACGCTACGACATTAAAACTGAATATGCTTCACATATCAAATAACATAAAAATGTAACACTTACCACATGGCTGTGGAAAAAAATGGAGAACGTACACTACTTAACAAATTGCCAAAAGACAAATGTGTCAGTTAGAACCGAAACTTGCCTTAGATTTACAGAAGAATGAGTATTAGTATGGGTAACATTTCCTTGCATACCGTGCTTCTTGTGTCTCTCACCGCAAGCAATCTACGACCAGACACATGCTACTTCAGTCACTTAACTAAAATATTTTGTTATCTACACAATGTAACGTTGTACACATGTACGAAGAAAACTGATCAAATAGTTCTAAGGCGAAACCAAGTTATTTCGTGCCTTATTCTGTGACAATGATCTTGACACATGACCGTACCAATTCAATTTGCATTTTTTACAGTGGTCAAGAGGTTTTCATAGAGTCCGATAGCTCGTTGAATCCTATTGTGGACTTCTTTTTGGTTATAAGGTCAATGCATAAGATGCCCAATATCTTCCAGTAGTATCTCATTTTGGAGGTTCGAATCCTTTTTTGTTAATCAGAAAACGATATGACAATCGAACGCATCAGTTTTATTTTGGAACCAAGAACAATGTTGGTGTCCTTCCACATTGGTCGCAAACTAGTTATTGCTGCTGTTGTCTGACCAATCCTGCAAAGCAGTGCTAGTTTGAAACCCTCATCTGTGCTAATTGATCCCAAGTACTTGAAACTATTGACTGTTTGCAGCTTCTGTATCTTTACCTTTTTTCCTGCGCTGATGTCATTGATGTTGTTGTCATTAATCTGTTTTTTTGGCGCAGATCTCCATATCGTATGCTCTTCCATTATATACCAGATTAATTCTTTAATATAACAGGAGATTCCTCTGTCCAAGATGTGCTTATGAATTAGTTCTTTGAAATTTTGTCACGCGATTAATGGTAAGCCGCTAATGTGAGGTTTTACAATCAACTGTCACAACTGTCCATGACTCGTTGGATAATGCTGTATCAGATATTAAAACTGATAATTCTGTTTCTAGTGATTTACCTGTTTGTAATTTTACAAATATTTTAAACATGTGAAAGCTGTTTTTGAAAGAAACAAATGTCTGTAGAATATAATGTGCCTTTCACTGGTCTAAACGACTGCGTTTTCAAATACATTGAGTATAATAGTGAATGTAGGTACAAATTTCAAATTGTTAAATGATGAACTTGGGAATCTTCTATACAAGTTGTAAACATAATTCATGATATCGATTTTATAATTATGTTGTCAATTAAAATATAGTAATAAAAATTAGAGGTCGATATCTTAACTGTAGAAGCTAAACAGGCTGATTTGCACTTAAAGAGAAGCAGCGATGAAACAATGGCTTAATCATGGAGTAGCATTTGCTATGTGAAAATCATTGTCAAATCTAGTGAACGTTTTTAGTGAAATGTTTTATGCTAGTCAGGTGATCCTGATTATGATAAATGTATTACTTTAGTTAGCTGTATGCTTAATTTATTTACAATGTGAGGAATAAGAGAATTTGTGAGTGGCCAAACAAATTCAGACTCAAGTACATAACAGGCACTGATAATGCAATGTATATATTTTATATGTCTGCATGTATCTTTTCTTAAGTTTACGATTGCAATGACTGTGTTGTTGAAATGGATTATGATACAAAATTCCAGACATCCTCACAACATTAACATCAAAGGAATTAAATAACATTTATTGATTCCGTAGATAACTGAAGTAAATGTAAATATTGTCTTTATGCCAAAGGTGAAAATCCATTAATCCCGATAGGGTTAATCACAGCATACAGGAAGGTAGCGAACGTGCTAAATGTTCCCCTAATAACAAGTGTTGTAGAGGCCAAAAGTGTAGGATTCCCTATGGAAGTATTTAGAGGAGTTACGTAGAAGAATGAATAATAAATTTAAAGTTACGACAACACAACAAAGGCCCGCAGCAGTTTGGAAATAACCCTCAGACGTATAGGTCTGGCTCGTCCATAATAACCGTCCTAGAATAGACGGCAAAACAAGTAACTATCTAATTTTAGGTAATGGGTTTTACCTTCAAATTTTGGTACCGGAAGTGTGAAAGCGACTGACGGGGTTCGAGATGCCACGAAACGGGACATGCCCCAACCTCCAAAGTAAGGGAACATATGAAACCACGATTGAAAATGGGACCATGGCGGGCGAACAAATATCGGTGATACTAGAATATATTCTTAAAATAAGTAACAGAAAAGAGTGAAAGACAACAAGCTTTGTACATGTTAACAAACAATTTATTTCCATAGAATACAAAGTGAAAATGAGAAGAAATAAAACTTCCGGTTTTGCGAAATAAATCCCAAAATAATCCAATAATTACAAACACAAGTCATGTTAATTTAAGGTCCTTAATAAAATCAGTACAAGTCCAGAATGGACCCAAATACTAACAGTTATGACATGTCTGTGGTAGTTTGTAGAGTATTAAAGTGTCAACAGTCTTTTGCTGAATCAGATTAATATAATTCTAGGTTTGAATTCATTATAAATTCCAGTGAATGTCTCTGTCCATGAATTTTATCAGAGCACTTTGTAATTCTAGAGAAGAAAATGAATCACTTAAATTCAATAATAAGAAGAAATAAATTTCCGGCCCAAAAATGAAATACTTAACATATAAAACAACTTAAAAATGATAGGTCTTAAGGCACAACTAAAACACTCCTCTCAGATACAAGAATATATAGTTTTCTAATAACCTTATGTCACAATTCTCATTTTCTAAAACCCCGTAATAGGTTGACCACTGGGCCGGGGAACCATCCCAAGGTCACATTACAATCAAATATTTATGGTTATCAGTTAATCTAGGGCTAATAAATATACTCTACAGATTAAAGAAAAAACACACACGCATGCCCACATGCATCAGGCACACAATCTAGGTGACATGGACTTTGTGATATTACTGTATTTTGTTCCTGTTTACCATCAAGTCAGAGAAAAGTTACACGTTCATTATTGAGGTCTATTTTTGAAGAAATGTGTCCTTTTTCATTTACCTTTGCAGTGTATTTTTCAGTGTTTGAAAGCAAAAATAGAAGGATTTTTCATATTGAATTTGCAAGTATGGATATAATAATTTGCCAAAATAAGCAGGAGATTACACAAACTGTCCAGTTGTTCACTTCCTAAGAATGTTTCTTTTTTGGAATCATGTACAATATGTGGGCAAAAAAGTGCAAAAACTTCAATAAAACGGTACCAAAACTGTGAAGTAATACTGCAATCATAAAAGAAATGCTCAGTACTATCATTTTCACTCTTACAGAAAGTACATTTATTGTCATCTAATATGTTAATTCTTTACAGAAAATCATTAGTAGCGATTATTCTATGGATTAATTTAAAGTTAAAAGAGATCAACTTGGTATCCTTGGTACAGCATTTCGCCTGGCTATAAATCTCAGACCACTCCTCACTACTTATATTTTTATGAAATCCTTGTATCCAAGTTTCATGCTTCGCAGTGTGTTGCCTTTTATCTTCCTGTAAAAGATCTTTGTAAACAAACTTGAGTGAATTTTGTTTTTGCAAGTTCATTATTTTATCCTCCTGCTTATCAAAATTGTTGTGTACTAAATGATTAAATGGGGGGGGGGGGGGACAAAATTTAAAATACTCATGTATAGATACTCGTTAGGACTTTGCGGTTATTTTTTCTAATTAGATACTGCCAAAATTACATCTCTCCAAAAGCTGTTTTTAATGAACTTACTAAATTCTTCTAATTTCCTTCTCCCTAAATTCCAAATATCCTTTTTATTTCTGAGTATAGTGTATTGACTAAATTATGCCACGTTCCATTTTCCTTTTCCGGTAATCTTTTAACCAATCTTATCTTAATATACCTAATGAATGCAAATATGTATATCATACTTAGTCCTCCCTCGTTTTCTGAGAAAGTAGTATATCACGTTTTATTCTCTCTACTTTTCCACCCCATATAAATTTAAATAACGTGCGATTTAGTTCTGCTTCAACTTTTGCTGATGGGTTTGGAAGTGCTGAAAAAGATATATGAATATGGGCAGAATAAGAGTTTTTACAACAATTATTTTACCAACTATTGACGGATGTCTTTGACTCCAGCTTGCCAGTATTTGTTTTGCCTTTGTTAGTTTCTTCATATAATTAATTTCCAACATTTGTTGAAAATCTGTAGAAAATTATATGCCAAGGAGTATAAAGTTAGAAGAGGACCAAATCAGGCCCATTTCGGAACATATTCTTTCAATAGAAAATTTCCTGTTTCCAGTTCAAATAGCTTTTGTTTCTGTTATGTAACATTTAGGTCCAGATAATAGAAAAAAAAAAACCTTGCAAGATATTCATAGATGCTTCAAGAGAAAAATGAAATCCATCAAGAAGAATAAAAGCGTCATCAGCATACTGACTCACTTTATATTCACTGGCGTCAAAGATAAGTTCCCGTACATCCACATTTTTCTTTGAAGTTATAGCTAAATTCTCAACCCCAATGATAAACAAATAAGGTGCAAGGGGGTCTCCTTAACGACACCCTCTTTCAAGTCTATAAAAGGTGACATATGCCAATTATTTATAACACAACTTTTAGAGTCATTACAAAACAGTTTAAACCACTTACAAACGGAATCACCAAAATTAAAAGATTGTAGAGCTTCTTCCACAAAGATCCAGTTAATTGAGTCAAATGCTTTTTCAAAGTCTATTAACAGTAATAAACCATATATGTTTTCATTCTCTAGTTGGTCCATGATATCATATAATAGTCTGGTATTTTCTCCAATGAATCTACCCATCATATATATATTCTGAGTATCACTGATTATTGATGGAAGGACCTTTTTAATCCTAGCTGCAATGGCTCCCGAAACAATTTTATAGTCAACATTTAAAAGTGATATAGGTTTTCAGTTTTTAAAATATCTTCTGTATTTTTGCTTCCTTTGGTAAACATTTGATGACTCTTGAGTCTCAAAATCTGAAAGTTGTCCTATAGTATATCCGTAATTTATTGGCCTACATATAAATCCCCCAAGAGACTTCCAAAATAATTTATAGAACTCTACAGTGAATCCATCCGAGTAAGGACGTTTTCCATTTTCCATCCGTTTTAGAGACATACCGAATGCATTGATTGTAAGCAGACCCTCGCATGATTCTCTTTCCTCTTGACTAAGTTTAATATTGAAATAAAAAATCTATTTCGAGTTTCTTGAGTAGCCTCATCATCAAGATTGAAAAAGTATTTTGTGCTTTTTTCCCCAAATTCATACCGTCTCGCTTTAGATCATAATATAACACCTTCTGTGTATCTTTTTCTAGAATCATCTATTTCTGCTTTTTTTCCTCGAAATTTTCCAGAGTTTCCCCCATCCATGTTATTCGACAGTCCCGCCTGAATTTCTATTGTTTGCTGCTCAATTTTCTTTAATTTTTCCTGTTTCTCTTTTGTTTTCCTAAAAGAACAACATATAGTTTCAGATCTTATTTTCATTTTCAAAATTTCGAAGAACATTTGATCATTACAGGAAAGAAAAAACATGGAGAGAGTTATCTTTATTTCCCCTACATAATATTCATTTACAGTGTCAGTTATACACTTTTTGACCAAATAAGTGTACTCAGTGTTCCTCAACAGTTGGGCATTACATTTCCAATATCCTTTTCCCCCTGGAAACGTTGAAAACCCCACACTCAAAAGAATAGCTGAATGATCAATCTTATACCCTGTTAAGATACACCCATCAACTGTATTCATATGAATGTCATCCGATACAAGAAAGTAATCTACTCTACTTTGTTTTAAGGGAGATGTTTGCCTCCAGGTATACAACTTTAAGTCTTGATTGGAATTTCGCCAGGGATCAATTAATTCCACTTCGTTTTTCAGGTCTTGAATCGCTGCCCTAGAGTGTTGATGTTTGTCATGTAAATTATTATAGGTATCCAAATCTAAGTCTTGAACAGTATTCCAGTCTCCACACATTATAATTAATGATTTCTTAAAACATAAAATCTCCTCCTTTAACTTTCTAAAAAAGCTAGGATTATCATTAGTATGACCATACAAATTCACAAGGGTTATTCTGTTGCCATTAATTGTAATATCTAAAATAATAAACCTCCCTTGACTGTCACATCTTTTTCTATGAATTATGAATTCAAAAGTATTTCTAAAAAATATTGCAACTCCAGCACTATTACTAGAGCAGTGGCTAAATATACATTTTTATCCCCATTCAGCTGCCCAATATATTTCATTGTTCTTTGTACTATGAGTTTCTTGAAAACAGACTATATATACATTCTTTTGTTTTACCCAGTGGACAATATCCCTTCGTTTAAAGACTGAACCTTGCTGGCCTCTAGCATTAATAGATATAATTTTTATGTTATTATCCATGAAAACAGCAGAAACTTTACATATACATGTTATTGTACAGGAATCTATGAAGTAATTATCACCTTAAGTTTATCATATGCATGGCTTTCACACTCACACTCACACGGAATACAAACGTCCATAATAAAATCACGCATGGTATTACAGTACATGCTGTAGATTTGGGTACATTTCACATTAATACAGTATACGATGGACAACAAGTGAAGCAACTCCATTTGCGATAACTCTTATATACATCTGACAGACCTTTCCGGAGCTAAGACAGTTTTGTAAACCAAAAGGCACAGATTAATAAGAGTATACAGTACAAAGTAATGAATGAAATAAGGTGTAAAAGGGAAGAAAAAAGAAAGTATGAACGAGTGCATGCATGGAAGTGGTGGGTGATTATAAGAGTGAGCAAGAATGGGAGACTGAAAAATTGAACGTGGAAGAGTAATGTTGAAAAAGGTGAGTAAACGACTGAGTAAATGTGTATATTAGTGTATATGAGTGAAAGATTATTTATAAACAAGTGAGTGAATTGATTAGGGAGAGATATGACACAGTAGAAGAGCGAATAAACAAATATATTAATTAAGGACAAAACTGGTGAGGAAAAGAAGTGTCTCATAAAAAAATATTAAAACAATCTAGAGTAGAAATAGGAGTATCAAAATGAAAGTTCACATACCTATTTGGCCAATTTCATAAGTTCACAGAGTTGCATGTTACACTTATATTCTAATTTTCTCATCAATTTCATCATATATGTCAAATTGTATCCTTTTTCCTGAATTAGTTTTACCATGTACAGATCCATTAAAGTACCATGACTGTTAATTTCTTGATGCCTTAATTATTTATTGATAGTTCAGAATTCATCCTGGTCACATCCTCTACCAGTCTAATTCCTTTGTAATGTTTAAAATCCTTCCGCTTCTTGATACTTGGAAGTTTACAATCCAGACTTAAAAAGTTGACAATCACTGGCCTTGGTTGTCCCTGTAGGCCTGGAATCGTATGCACAGCCACTATGTCCCTGTTGTCTAAATTAATCTTTGTGACTTCCTTCACCAATTTCGGAATTCTCTCTCTCAAACTTTCATTTTCCTCCTCCTCCAGTCTTAAAACTGTAACGTTCAGCTTCCTTGAATATTGTTCGATTTGGTTGGAAGCCGCACTTGCTTGATTCGATCTCCTGTCAGAAACTTTCATGTCAATCCTCATTTTATGATTCTCCTTCTTTGTTTCTTGTAATTTTTCTCGCAATTGGTGGTTTTCGAATTCCATTGAATCCACCCTATCCATCAACTCTCCTGTCCTCTCCTTTACTACCCTTTCACTTTCTAAACTAACTCCTTTCTCAGATCTTCCTTCACACTCTCTAACAATTTCCTCACAATAATTGAGACAGTTTGTCTTAGGTCATCTTTTTTCACCACGTCAGCAATAGCATATGTAAGATCTGCTTTTGAAATGCTCCCTCTGAGACTTTGCTTTAATTCATCCAAGTCCAGCTCATCTCAAGCTTGATTCACTCCCACTTGTGTCAGATGTCTCCATTAGGGCGCCACTCTGTAATCTGGTTTTTCTTTGTTGCTTGCCTTAAACTTTCGTTCCACTCATGCTTGTAGATAATCTTGTTTGGACTAATTTGTTTCTCACTACTCAGTTCTGACACTAACATTTATTACTCACCATATGCAAAACAATTCTTACAATTGAAGGCAACATATGGACAGGACACTACACTGAAATAAACAAATGTGTCAAACAAATCAAGTAGGAAATGTTTCAAAACTGCACCACAAAACTTCTATCTCTACTCTATCATAACCGAATTTTGAGTGGAAAAACACTTTTTTTCAAAATTGATTATGATGTACCAGCTATGTTCTATACCCTGCATTCCTTGAATATTTACACATCATCCCAACAATGTATGAACCATTTCACTGTAAAAATAACCACTTATAACCGCCAAAATCTACAGAACACACTTTAATAGCTTCCGCCTATAGCCGCCATTACTTTACACCTCTTTCTAGAATGCTCCTGATGTTTACAAAATGAAATATATAAAATCTCATAGAAAATTCACAAACCTAGACCTAGACCCGAAAAACATATTAATAATAATAATGATTATAAACCCATACACACTGAGAATAATTTGGCTATGTATTAGTTGTCTACGCAGAATAAAATAAACAGCAATCGATTCAGGTCAAACAGAAATGAACTCAATTTTGGACATAAAGTCCAACATACAATGCTATATTACGACAGCATGCAATGAAATTAAAAATAAAAAAACTAACTAACAAACAAATAAATTAAATATACATAAGACTTCTCCTGATTAAGAAAAAAAGATTTACACAATATAGCTTTCTTTTTACTATTAATCAAACATACATGTGGTACAAAAATTACATAAGATGAAATCTCGTGAATGACGCAAGGTATACATGAAACAAACTATCATATTACATCAGTGATCTATAACTGGATGACAGTTTGGACAACTATTTTGATCCGAAACCAAAGACCTGACCTTCCATAAAAGTGACAAATACCAACGTCAAGTCATGATTATGATGTACTGTTATATAAAGTTTTATGTCATACTGCATTAAGAAGTCAGCTCCAAACAAATATAGTAATGTCAACCTCTGACCTTCAAACAAGAACCATGAAAGTAGCAAATAGGACAACCTTATCTTGCATATGTGTAAAAGTTTACAGTGTTCATACTAGTCCGACTGCCTAAATAACTGCATTTTAAAGCATGTTCTCCAGTCATCTGACAGGAGAATGAAAGACCAAATTTGTAGGAATATCTCACACACTCTGCATCCCGTGCTGACACTTTTCTACAAATTAAAGGTGTATTGCTTTAGCTGGACATCACTTATTCTGTCTTCTTTTCTAAAAAAAATTCAAAATCTGACAGAAGAAAATGGACGTGTTTTCAAGTTCTACTGGCCTAAATTTATGCTGGCTGGAATGCGATGGAAGCCCCGAATGCTGAAATTGGATTAATTGAAATATGTTTCTTTAACAAAACAAATACATATGTATTAATAATGAAGAATGTATTTAGATATATTCCTTTGTTGAACATGTCAGTGTTTATACAACTTTTTCTCTCAGATTGAGCGTTAAAAACAGCCTGTTTGAAGTAATTTCAAGTCAAAATAACAACACACTCTAGTTCTGAAACATAAAATTGCGAAACATCATCCAAACAATGGGCGAGTTTCAGTAAACATCATAAAAAAATAATACTGGAAGAAAAAATTACTCGTGTATCCATACACATTGATTCCACATTTTCTTCAAGAAGTATGTGTGGCACTTTCGCTTAATCAGTTTTCACATTGGACGTTTGTTTCATAACCATCGGTGTAATCCAAAGGAAAATATTTTGAACGAGGTAAATGACATGTCATAGCATATAAGCACGCTTCAATATATATGGCTAGGAGTACAGCTTGGTCCAGAGGAAACATTTTCACTATTGTAAATGTGTATTTCTCTTTATATATCCAGTCAATGTATATGTGGTTATAAGGTCGGAACCTTGACAGTTACCAGTTTATGAGCTAATGACAAGCTCCATCTTCTATGGGCATGATGCAAGATATGTGTTTGTTGTACAAGTGCATATATGTCCTCGTGCCCATTAATGTATGTACAGTTCTATAATGGAAAACCGTGTCAGGGTCAGTGTTGGACAGATGTCTAATTGTGCCTCCTCTTGCTCTTCAATCCTATATATTCTCATCAATAAAATTGAAACAAGATAGAATACTGTAAATAAAGTCATTTACATCTTGAAACAGAAACATCCTAATGTCAAGCATCATTAAATGAAGATTGTTCTCCAATGATGACAAAGGTATATGTAACAATGCATGGTAACTTTCAACATGTGCTCATACTGGGTAGCATACAATGATGATAGAACTATCCTCCTCACCATACCGTGATGCTGCATCTAGATTTGAGAATTCTCTCACACCCAGTGTATAACGTGCAGAGTATTATCAAATACAAGGAAACATGTAGATAGGTTGGTACATGCCTGTTCAATCCTTGGATTCTTCTAGTTTTCTTTTCGATGTTACAATCATATCTATGGACACCATTTTACTATCTTCATCTTTTAATTTCATTTTAATTACCACATAAAATAACGAAAGACCAATTTTATCTGAGAAAATTGAACATGCGTTATTTGACACTTTACAGGAGGTCAATTTAAGTGTTTCCAAATTATGTAATGTCATCACTTCATCTCCTAAATTTGACAAAAACCCATCTTCCAAATGGACTTCCGTCATGTCAATAAGTTTTACTCTTGATAAGTTGTGTACTTTAACAAAACAGTTCTTTATCTTCAAGTGCGCCAGTGACAATTCTTCCAACTCTGCAAGTTTTGTCAAAATGTTAAACAGTTCTCTCCATGATGAGTCTGGCATGATAATTTTGGAAAGTGTACATTTCTTTAGCTTGCACAGCCCTTTACAGCCATATAATGACACAGGACGATCTTCAGCAAGAAGGCTACAAACAGACAAGTCTTTAAGATCTTTACACTTGCCGATTCCCCGGAAGAACTCATTCACAACCCGAGATGAATGATGGAAGTGCTCTACATGTACAATATGAGGAGAAAGACACTCAAGTTGCGCACTCAGTATTGACCAGGACTTTTTAGACATTGCATTCTTGGTGAGCCGTAGTGTTCTGCAGTTTTCGTTTCTGTTCATTTTCATTATGTTTGAAGTTTCCGAATGTTTAGCTTCCTGGTGTTTACAGCCATAAAAATCTTGATCTTTGGCATTTACTTTTGATATCTCTTCTGTATCAATCTCATTTAAATTCATAAGGTCTAGCATTTCAATTGTTGGACATTTGCAAAGACTCTCAAGAAGAGCAGGCAAATGCTCTCTAATTAGCAGATTATGCAATCGGACTGTGTTGAGCTTAGTCATATACTTTATGCCTTTTACTAAACATCCCCAGCTGTTGCTACTTACTTCTTGTATCTGTGCATCCAAATCATCTTTTGGACAAAGCTCCAGCGTATTGAGATGTTTACATTTGCTAACCGCCTCTATAATGTATCCTGTTGTTTTTACATCTATATTTACAGATCTTATGACCAGTCCACGAAGTTTTGAACAGTTTCCTTTGTTCCAGTCCTGTTCTGCATCTAGCACTAATGTACAGTTTTCAATATCTACTTGGAGTTCTTGTAACTTCGGCAATATAGGTAGTCGAAATACAAGATCATTTTTATTTTCAGAAAACTGCAAACGAAAGACTGTTAGATCTTTTGTAAATTTCAACCCTGCAGTTAGAATTGAAAGTTTGGCATTGCTTAGTCTATCCATATACATTAATGTCATAAGCCATTTCACTGGTGCTGGTCGATGTACCTTTGGGTCAATGCATTCTATATTGCAACTTAATTTTGGGTCTGATTCCTCAGTTTTCACATTTTGTTCATTCTCATTATCTTTGTCAAAAATCTTATTTATATCCATTATCAGTTCCTTTCCAACAGTTGGAGCAACTTGACAAAGTATGTAAATCATGCAACTATTTTGGACAACAGCCTTCTTTGTTGTAATGCATCTTCTAAAAGGTTCTCCATTTTCTAAGGTGATTGATAATGCTACAAACAAGTCAAATAACAGAGGATGACTGAAGATAATCTGTGATCTTGTTTTTTCCAATGTATTCCTAAATGTTTTCAACAAAATTCCAGTTTGAAGACAAACTGTAACATCATTCCCAATGTCCATTGTCTCGGATTCCCTTTCTATGCTTTTCTTGTCAATGTCAGAATCCATTCGCGCATACCAAACATTTTGGGCTACATTACTGATAACCTTTAATAGATAGCCGTGATCTCTAAGATATTGTGCATTCTTTGCCCTTGGCATCAATCCCGAAAGATCAATTTGTTGCTGTTTCAAGACCTTGTCAATATTCGTCTTATACCATTCCCTATTCATGGCGCGTCGTAGGTAATAGTCCACGATCATTAGAAGCACATCTGTTACATCAGCTGAAATAGCTTCACTCTCGATCCAAATGAATATCAATGACAAGCACATAAAAGGAATGTGACACATGCTAAGCACTTGGGTGTGACTTGCAAATTTCCAAAATTGATCAACATTTAGTTTTTCACCACGAGTCCGACAGAGAATGTCTACAACCTTCCTCGCATATTCTTTAGAACTTTCAAGACTCATCCCATTAATCTCGAACAATCGAAGTGATCTTTCAACTTTCTCTTGCAAACATTCTAAACCACATGGCCTGGAAGTAAGAACTGTGGAGCATAGAAAGTTTTCTTCCTCTTTTAATAAATTCACAATCGGGTCAAGACTGCACGTCACTTCATCCAAACCGTCAATTAATAGAAGAACACATTCTGTGTGTTCCAAAATATAATTCATTATGTATTCATAGTAGTTTGTAGCATTGGCAAATAATATATGCCTTACATGTTCCATGAAGGATGAGTCTTCTAGCTTCTTTTTCAACTGAATGTACAACAGAATTTCAAACCTGGCAATATCAGGAATATTGGAATCCTTCATGTTTGAATTGGATTCATTATGATCATGATATTGACACCACTGGTGAACAAGATACTTGCACCAAGTCGTTTTCCCACTTCCACATTCACCAATAATCATAACTGGAATAGGCCTAACATTTTCGGCACCAATACTGCTAAATAGTAAGTTCGCAGTTGTAACATTCTGTCTGAATTGGTCTGCTCCTGTTCCTAGACTCATAATTTCTAATTCACAGAATACCTGTGATATATCCACAAGGTTTTCCTCATCGCATGGAGAGATGGCTACACTCATAGTCTTTTTGTATTGGCCAATTAGATGTCTTTTGGCATCTCTTAAACCTAAGAAAACAAATTAAGTCTTAGCATTATCTTTAAACGTGGAATACTTACAAATTTTTTTTTTTTCATTATTGCAATTTTAGCCAAAGCATAACTGGCCGTATACTTTACTTGGCTTGTGTTTCTAAAATATATTGTGGTAAATTAAAGTTCAAACATGGATAACATTTTCATAACTCTATAATGAATTTTAGACCCTGATTCATTAATATAAACTTAATCTTCATTACAATAAGCTACCACTGAATTTATGAAACTTGGAGATAAAGTTTCGACATCGAGTCATATTCTTTAAAAGCTAATTTCCTTTGGGAGTGGATATGTCTTTGTTACCTTGAACGCATAACAAAATAGGACGAGCCGCTTGACTCCAGAAGAGTGATTATAAATTGTCACTATAAATGTAAAAGTGTTTTTATTGTCTTTTGTGTGCCACATTTTGTCCGAAATTGGAATTTCAAGAGGAAGACACGTACATTTTCAATGTAATGCAATCAGAAGATAATTTATTTTGTACATTTATTTTGCTTTGTGGTGTGCATGCTAGATTAGAAAGTAACGTTCAAGATTGTGGACCTTTTACCAATGCAATAGGCTACACTCATTGATCATTTGAAGTTTTGCTCAGTCATGTCCCGATAGGAAGGTGGCCAATTGGCAGATTATATTGAGCCATTTTAGCCATTTCAGTTTCCTCTACATTTCTTCATTTCATAATCTAAGTAAATTACTTTAAAACAACCCTTATTTTGGTGACATACATTTTCTACTGCTAAGATATTTGTCATTTTCTCCATATGGGTGGTCTAGTGCGCATATGGGAGGGTGTGCACGATTGTTGCTGAATGTTTAACAAAAGCAGTAATTTTACATTTGTGAATCGACTTATGGCATAGATTGTCACAGGAAGAACGAACATTAAGTTTCCGGGCTTAACATGGTAGAATGAGAAGATTTCTTTAAGGTTTCACAGATGCATATTTGTCTACGGAAATGTTTTAATTTCTTTACTATTACTATGTTTACGGTCAAAGGAAAACGGAAATGTTTTTATTGTTCTACTCTAAACAGTCTGCCTACAATTTGTTTTATGATATGCTAGGAGTTTGACTGTCTTGCTGATATCCAATGCTATATGTCTACCAATGAAAGTTTTGCTAATCATACTGCTCTATTTGATGCATTATCATAACTCTGAAATAGCATAAATGTTTTTAAGATCTTTCAAATTAGAGATTTTTAGGCCAACATTGTAAACACTACTGAATATATCTTTCAAATGCACTGCATGTAGCGCACATTGTGTATTTGTTCGTAATGTTAAAGTGCCACAACTTACCAGGTGAATACATGACTGGATGTAAATTGACCGTTAATCAGTTCATTACCTATAATGCACTTATGCATTTCTCCTATGGATTAAATGCCCTACTTATGACAAAACGAAATGCATAGTAATTTATTTCAACCAATTTATGTTCAATTGTTATACTTTTCAGAGTAGAGAGAGCCTGTGTACCGTTAAGTTATATTCCTGTCATCTGAAAATAACTTTCATTTTGTGAATGGAGCAATAAAACGTTCATCTTTAAATATAAAAAAAAATTACAAGAGTTCTTGATTAATAACAGTTAAAAAAAAGAATTTGGGTGACAGTTTTTCTGTAAAATGTCTTTTCTCGATGTTTTAAAATCTGCCTTTTACAACCATTGCTTATAATGTTTCTTTTATATTATTTTTATTATTTTGTTGTTATTTTTTACTTGATTGCTGCGCGTTCCACCGTAAAACAATTTCAACACAGACACAGATTCATTATCACGGGTTCTCCATAAATTTCCTTAGCTGTCTTACATGCGCGTCCACATTCTCTTTTGTTTCATATTCTTGAGACAACTTTGATCTATTTTGTTCTATAGGAAGTTGCGAGTGGAACCAATTGATGAATTTGTATATCATCACTTAAATCGCTTGCGATTGTGTTATGGTCAGCAGGCGTAATTTAATGAACCTGTATTCGGATGGAAGTGTGTATCTAGCTTCGGATTTTATTCTTGAAATATTTCAAAACCCCTTTTCAGTATTGAGCTGGGCAATACGTTCTTTGTCAATCCCCCAAAAAATCAGATCAATAATTTTGTGAAAACTGGAGGGAAAAAACTTTTTCTTCAAAATCACTACTTACAAGAAGAGAAAACAGTACCATGAGAAACAGCTAATCCGCGTCAAACCCACTACATCTGCATGAAAATTAAATGTTTGACATATTGAATTATGGGTGTAGTTTGTCAAAATGCAGATAAAAGGTCAAAAACATAATGGAGCATTTTACCTCTAAATAGCAAAATAAATTAAAAATAACCTAAGAAAAATAACGTAGAATTAGACACAATACAAACTAAGTGTACGAGTGGGGCATTTTAAGGAGAAATTTACACATGCTTCGAAAATACAATATTTTTGTATCACACCAGAAAAGCTGTGACTATTTTGCTACAGAAAGGAATTTGCCTTCCAATAGGATTCAGTCCTTCCTTTCTATTCTCTATAATGTGATTGAGAACATGTATGTGCTATGATCAGAGAATCAAACGATTATTACTCAGCTAAAGACAAGTTCATCTGTACTTAATGAATGCACTCCAAATCATAAGAAACAAGCAACTTATGTACAATAAAAACTATATCATACATTAAGAAATAACATTTGCAAACAAAAATAAGCAATAGATAATCAAAATATGCTCATGTGGTCAGCTGAAATGTCTTTAACAAAATTGCAACTTTCTTTTAAAAACAAAATCATAATGCTTTGAATTTCAGGATAACATCGTACACTTTTACGATGGGGAACACTTGAAACATAAAATATAAATGAATCATAAAGTGAAATGAAACTACACATAAGGTTCATAAACATAAAACTCTCATGATAGATGTTTTTCTATCAGAGGAAATGTAATTAAAACACTTAACTGCGCCATGACATATATACATAATTAGCAACATGGTATGATAGTATAAAATGATTTAGTTCATGTACCTTAACCACAGTTTGCATAGGGCCTGAACTTAAGGTATGGAAACAGCCTGTTCTTTCAGTAGTTAATGTACATCTTGACACTTTGAGGGAGACTGCTCCGGTGGTTTATCTGTTAGAGCGTCCGCATCGAATGCGGGAGGTCGTGGGTTCGATCCCCGGCCGAGTCATACCAAAGACTTACAAGAATGGTACTAACAGCTGCCTCACTTGGCGCTCAGCATTAAGAGGTTAGTGTTAGGACTGGTCGGCCTTGTGTCAGGATAATGTGACTGGGTGGGACATCATGCTACATGTCTGCGGCATGATGCCTCAGTGCAAGACATTACTATAAACTGCCGCACTGCAGACATCGTAGCGATATGACTGATAAATTGTTAAAGCTATGTTAAAAACCCAAGTCACACACACACACACACACACAAGAAAACGCATTAACAAACCATAAATAACCCTTGCTATAGAAACAATTATAATCACATACAAAGTTGTACAAAAACTTAGGACAATCTTTGGTTAATGTTGCTTTGTGAACCTGTTCAAGACATTTGGGACTCGAATGGTACATTTATGATTATAGCAAATATCACGTGCATTCTGCAGGCATTTCTGAGTATCATGGACACATATCATGTACATTTTGTATGCATATGTTTTTTTTTTAAAAGTTCAAAAATAACAGCTTGCATGGAAATTAAATTTTATCACGTTATTAAACTGGGATATAACGGAACTCTCTCTAAAATGCCTTTTAACGCTGAGAACACGCGGATTTTTACAAAAGGTATCCAAAACTCCATAGATATTATATACAAAGTGTGTATATATCTGGTTAGACAGAAGAGCAGAAATATAACTCTTCTGACGCGTGTAATGTTTCATTCAGGCTTGATGTTGCTTTATCTTTTGAAAAAATACATTAACTCGCTCAGCTGGAAAATCCTGGTTGAAACCTAATACAATAATGGATGTGGTCAAGCTGAGCCTAAAATGATTAATCGCTTTTGAGAGCAAGTTATTATTTTTATCTACATTACTGGTCACTCAAAGTAGGATCACTTAATTTCATAGTCATATTTTCACATATGTGATGCAGTTTCATAGATTTTATTAACACTTATGCGATTTTTACTTGTGTCTTTCATAAATACTTTCACAGCAGCCTTCACAGTAGAAACCTGAAATGCATATGAAAGGTCCAGATCTATCAAACTTGAATTTTGGCTCAGGGTTTATATAATTGTGGCAGCACCAGTGTTTGAAAAAATCAGCCTGTGCATAATATATAAAGGAAATGTTCTAAAAAGTATTTCAACCAAGAGTTATCCAACTTGAAAAAGTAAAAAATCGATTTTCCTTCCAATTTCTATTTAGGCCATTCAGTTGCTCAGAAAGTGAATTTGAATGTTTTGTAGAATTTGTCAATTGCAAAATTCAAATAGATAAAGTTGGCACCATCATTTAACAGAAAATTGCTAAAATGGGTTCTCCATCTGGTTGCTGTGAAAGCTGCAATTATTGGCATGAAATCCACCCACACAAAACTTTTGATATAATGTCTTGAGGATCGATTCTATCAAATTTCCTCCATTAAAATTAGGAAAAAGCATGATGTTGAAAAACAGGCTGTGAACAAATATATGTGTCTCTGACACATCACTATGTCATAGGACACTTTACAAGAGATCAACTGCAATTGTTTCAGTTTGGGCAATGTAATAATTTTGTTTCCTATCCTTGTCCACAATGCTTCTACCAGCTCAATTCCCCTCATCTCTAAAGCATCAGTTTTGATAACTTTTGTACCTTGATAAAACAAGTCTTCATCTCCAAATGAGTCAATGATATTTCATTTAACTTGGCTAGCTTGAACATTATTTTATACAGTTCCTTCTAAGATAATCTGGTAATGTAATGTGCAAACATTCACAAAATCTTCTATCACTGATATTAATATTTGTCACATCTTCTGTGTCTATCTCTTTTAAATTCAAAAGATCTAGAATTTACAGCTTTGGACAATTGCACACACTATCAATTAGTGTAGATAAATGCTTTTCAGTTGTACGATTATGTAATCAGACTATGCTGAGTTGTGTCATACATGTAATGCCATTTGCTAGACAACAATAGGAGAAATGCATTCTGATCACCCAATCAAGTAACTGTTTATCAAGATCATTTTTTGGGCGATGTTCAAGTGTACGAAGCTCTTGGCTGGTGCCAAGTGCTTCAACAATGTATCATGTTGTTTTTACATTTATCGTTACATTCATGTAGCAATAATATCCAATTTTCTATATCTACTAGAAGAGTATGTAACTTGGGCAATATGGGTAGTCAAAAGATAATTCATTTCTATTTTCATAAAGCTGCAGAAGAAAGACTATAAGTTCTTTTTTAAATTTTAACCCTTCAGTAAGAATTGAAAGCTTTGCACTGCTTAGCTCATCTGTATACATTAATGTCTGAAGCCATTTGACTGGCACCCCACCCTGTAACAGGGGGTCATTACATTCTATATTGCTCATTATATTTTGGTCTAACAACATACGTTTCGTATCCATATCTTTCTCATTATTTTCATCAAAAATCTTAAGCTCACTTATACCCTTTATGACTTCCTGTCCAGTATTTGGTGCATGTTGACACAGCACGTGAATGATATTGCTGTTCTCGACAACAACCTTTGTCGAGGTCATATATTTTGTATATGAATCTTGCTTTTCCAATGATACTGATGATGCCACAAAAAAATCAAAGAACGGAGGATGACTGAATGTAATGTGGGTTCATTTTTCATTTGTTCCCCAAATGTTTTTCCAAAGTTCCCATTTCAACACACAACTCAACATTAATCCAATTGTCCGTTGTGTTAGGTTCGTTTTCTGCACTATTCCTGTCAGCATTGACCTGCATCTGTGAATACCGGAGCTTTTCAGCTATGCTACTGATAACCTTTAACAGATAGCCATGGTCTTTCAAGCCTTGATTATGCTTTGTTTTTTCTCACTAAATATGGAAATATCGAGGCGCTGCTCCAAAGTTTGGCAAATATTTGCCTATGTGCTTTTCCCTGGTCATGTCACGTTTCAGGTAATATTCAATAATAGTAAGAAAGACATCTGTTAGGTCAACTGAAAGAGCTTTACTCTCAATCCAAAACTTTATCAAAGACAAGCACAGTAGAGGGATATGACACATGCTGAGTACATGGATATGTTTTGCAAACTTCCAAAAGATATCCACATTTAGTTTTTCAAAACGTCGTTCTGGCTGAGAATGTCTAAAACTTTCTTGGCATATTCCTTATATCTACATAGACTCATTCTCTGTATCAGGAATATTCGTAGTGGTTTCATTTGCAAACAATCTAAACCACTGGACCTGTATGTAACAAATATGGAACACTGTTTGTTCTTCCTTAATAATTTCAACCTTGGTTCAAGATCACATGTCACTTCATGAAAACCATCAATCAAAAGAAGAATGGATGACATTGGTTACGAATTACAACTAATGATAAATTCAAAGTAATCAGTAACATTCACAAATAAAGTATGCCTTACATATTCCAGGAAGGATAAACCTTCTCCTTTATTTTGTAACATATTATACAAGAGAACGTCAAACTTCGTAAGCTCTGGTACACCCAAGTCGCTATCTTTCAGATTGGCTTCATTATTGTGATGAAACTGACACCACTTGTTAACTAGATTCATGCACCAACTAGATTTTCCACTTCCACATTCACCAAGAATCACGGCTAGAATTGACCAAACATTGTCTGCAGTACCTACATTCTTATCAACATCACCTAGCATTTCCTTGCAAGATGCAACTGTTGGATTGATATATTCTATACCTTCCACATCTTCTCCCAGGCTAATGATGTCCAAGTCACAGTACACATTTGAAACATCTTCAAAGTTCTCTTCATAGAAAGGAAACAGGGATACATCTATCTTAGTTCTATATTGTTTAATTAAATGTCTTTTGATCACTTGCACGCCCGTAAAATTAAAAACTGTGTTCTAACTCGTTCTAACTTATTTATACAGACATCAGTGGTCTCAACCTTGAAATATCCTCAACGTACTCACCACTGGGGTCTTTTCATTTTAGTATGAAATGGGGATGGAAAATGCATTTTGGGGGTAACTACAGGATGTCTTTTAACGCCGAGAACACACGGATGTTTAAAAAC
The DNA here is from genome assembly GCA_028554795.2 of Sinohyriopsis cumingii. NCBI lineage: Eukaryota > Metazoa > Mollusca > Bivalvia > Unionida > Unionidae > Sinohyriopsis > Sinohyriopsis cumingii. The sequence goes on along the minus strand of CM068824.1, from coordinate 185,638,891 downwards.
TGTTTTGATTGGCTATATCTTATCTGTGCATGAAAAAACCTAAAGAAATACTTTTTTATTTTATTTGGCATATTGAACCCAGGATTTTCATGTCCTGGCCACTTTATACTCTAAATCTCAAACTTATACTACTTATTGCGATGAGTCATCTTTAGTGTTCAGTCTGAACTGGTCTATTTTACATCTAAATCCAGAAAGTCTAAAATACAAACGCAAAATCTGGTTCAAAATCAGACAATTTGTTAATGCAACACAATTCTGTTTAACAAATTACAATGTTTCTGCTATATTATTTAATGTGTGTAGAAAGTCTATTTTATTTTGTGTCAATGCTGAACTATATTTTTCTCCTTTTCTGTAAGACTACTTTCTTTGATGTAATGTAAATGATGTTGATATTACAGAACCTGGAAGAAGGGTACATCCTCCGGATGCATACATGTGGCACCTAGGGTTAAGGAGTTAAATGTTTCATGTTATTCAAATCATGCTCTTGACATATATATGCCATTTAAAGAGCAGTGTAGATACAAGTATATGACATGTGTGTGTCATTTAAAGAGGAGTGTAGATACAAGTATATGACATATATGTGCCATTTAAAGAGGAGTGTAGATACAAGTATATGACATATATGTGCCATTTAAAGAGGAGTGTAGATACAAGTATAGTACATATATGTGCCATTTAAAGAGGAGTGAAAATACAAATATATGACATGTGCCATTTAAAGAGGAGTGTAGATACAAGTATATGACATATATGTGCCATTTAAAGAGGAGTGTAGATACAAATATATGAAATATATGTGCCATTTAAAGAGGAGTGTACATACAAGTATATGACATATATGTGCCATTTAAAGAGGAGTGTAGATACAAGTATATGACATGTATGTACCATTTAAAGAGGAGTGTAGATACAAGTATATGACATATATGTGCCATTTAAAGAGGAATGTAGATACAAGTATATGACATGTATGTACCATTTAAAGAGGAGTGTAGATACAAGTATATGACATATATGTACCATTTAAGGAGGAGTGTAGATACAAGTATATGACATATATGTACCATTTAAGGAGGAGTGTAGATACAAGTATATGACATGTATGTACCATTTAAAGAGGAGTGTAGATACAAGTATATGACATATATATGCCATTTAAAGAGGAGTGTAGATACAAGTATATGACATGTATGTACCATTTAAAGAGGAGTGTAGATACAAGTATATGACATATATGTGCCATTTAAAGAGGAATGTAGATACAAGTATATGACATGTATGTACCATTTAAAGAGGAATGTAGATACAAGTATATGACATATATGTGCCATTTAAAGAGGAATGTAGATACAATTATATGACATGTATGTACCATTTAAAGAGGAGTGTAGATACAAGTATATGACATATATGTGCCATTTAAAGAGGAGTGTAGATACAAGTATAGTACATATATGTGCCATTTAAAGAGTGTAGATACAAATATATGATATGTACCATTTAAAGAGGAGTGTATATAGAAGTATATGACATGTATATACCATTTAAAGAGGAGTGTAGATACAAGTATATGACATATATGTGCCATTTAAAGAGGAGTGTAGATACAAGTATATGACATGTATGTACCATTTAAAGAGGAGTGTAGATACAAGTATATGACATGTATGTACCATTTAAAGAGGAGTGTAGATATCTATTGTCATTTATATGCTTTATGTAACACCATATAAATTTTCTCAAAAAACAGTATTCGAAACTGCTTGAAAGCTTCATTTTGACCATGTAATAGGTCAAGTTATTCACATGTATCTCATACATGTAGATAAATTTATAAATTATTAAATCAAATTACGTAATAACGCCAAACATATTTACACATGTGGTAAATTTTTCATAGTTTTTCCAATGATATTAGATAACAACAATTTTCCTCACATTTAAAGATTTCAGTGAAAAATGTCATTCTATATAGTTGTCAATTTCATTCATCTTTTCCTAACATGGCATGAGGAGAGCATGTTATGGCAACCAATTTGTGTGTTGCCTTTGCCGTGATAAATATATATATGTTGGGTTTTCAACTAGTATAATGAGTCAACTAAACAAACGTGAACAGCGGCCCTGACTTGGACTTTATTATCTGCATCCATGAACACCCGCTGACATCTTTAGATATAAAGTAATGCATGGATATGAGAGCTGATCAATAAAGTACTACTCTGTTTAATGTCTAAGTCTTCTTACAATTTTTGCCTTTTCTTTTGTCCTTTTAGACTTTAATTATTAAACAGTGAATTTTGTCTTTATGAAAGCTATCATAGAAAATCTGTCAAGTGTTAAGGTATGAGAAGATAAATGAAAGATTCAAACAACAGCCTTGAAAAGCACATTTTTTCAGTAAATTATGTTGCTTCAATAATACATGATTGATCACATTAATGTTAGGATATCAGCCTGCTTCCTCATGAACACAGCCCTGATAAAAAAGATGCAGATTTGGCATTCGTGTTTGCATCATATAAACAATGGGCAATAACTCTTGCCCATTACCTCCTCTTCTCACCAAACGGTGTTGCTAGTTTTTTGAGCTTAGTGATATACCACTGTGGATGTGTACATGGCAGGGTTGATGGCAGAGTTTTCAAGCAGGAAAATATTCTCTAAGAAACATAATTTACTTCAAATTGCTTTCTCATTCAAATATATTCTCTCATCACATTGGCATTAGGACTGGAAGTTTTACAAAATAATTACAAAAATAAAAAGTAAACAATTTTGGATGAGTGAGTTTAAAGAAAGTTTAAACATAAAAATACATACATTGGCTAGCTGGTTGTTTTGACATCTCCTTCGTTTATAATTAGCAGATTTTGGTTTTGTTTTCCGACAGCAATCCAAGCCAGTTACCAAATTGTTAAAACCTTGAAACTGGCTAGAGTAAGAGAGAATTTTGTTCTAAGTTCTTTGATGTTTCATTTCAATGTACTCCATATCATTAGCATGATTACCATATCTGTATCAATGGTTATGGTTGCTAACATCAAAGCAAACTAACATTGAGTTTTCACAGTATTCAACTATTTTCGAAACATTATTTTTGAAATTTCTTCATTGTTTATTTATACATCGATTGATTAGCAACCAATAAAGTATTGAAAGACTTATAATACAAAATGAACTTCTATAATTGTGTGTCCCTACAGTGATAGGTCATAAATAAAGTAGTTCAGAAAATAATTATGGGTGTCCAAAGACTTATAGTGTCCCAAGATATACAATCAATATGGTTCAACTATGTCTGAGTGGGTTCGAGTCTCGGATTCAGCCAATGTGTGCATGCGAGAAAGCTTGCCAGTAGCTTATCGTGGGTGGGTGGTTCTTTCCGGGGGTTTTCCAGGTTCTTCTTCCAACATTAATACTGGCTACCATGTATAGCCTATCGTGTGCTGAAAAATGGCGTTAAACCCTACAATAACAACAACAACAACAACAATCAGTATAGTAAGATAAGATTTTAAAGTATTTTTGTTTATCTTGCTTATAAGATGACCGCTACTCTGCATACATAAATTTTTTATTAAAAAAGTTGACTTATATTCAAACATATATGGTATTTAAGTCAAACGCACGAAGGAAAAGGAATATGGCACAGTCATATTAAAATATACTTTAGATTACTTTTCAGTAAGGTCTCCTCGTCCACCAAGGCATATTTTGCACTGCGCTTATACAATATAACTTCTGCTAGTGCTAAGAAAAAAATTAATTTCACTTACAAGCTTTCCTTCTAAATATTTTACAAGTAAATTTAGAGATCAGATATATATGTCAAGGTTTCTTTTGTTGTGCATTTTTATGGCTATTTAATAAATCTGCAGCCACTCCAGCAAGCAAGTATCTGGAAGAATGAGAATAAATAAGTCCTACAAGACCCATGACAATCTAGAAACAAAGTTCTAATAGCAAGTAATGTCATCAGTTAATTAATCTGAGAAATATAATTTACTTCAAATTGCTTTCTAACTCAAATATGTTCCCCAATCACACTGGCATTAGGACTGGAATTGCTAAAAAAAAGAATTAACAAAATAAAAAAAATAAAAAATTGTAATTAGTGACTTTAAAAGAACGTTGGAACATAAAAATACAAACATTGGTAAGGTGGTTATTTTGGCATCTCGTTCATTTATAATTAGATTTCTGTGTTGTTTTCCAACAGCAATCCAAGCCGGTTACCATTCGCATTTAAACCTTGAAACTGGCTTGAGTAAGAGGGAATTTTGTCTTGTGACCAAGTACTTTGATGTTTAATTTTCTTGTACTCCATAACATTATCAAAAAGGCTGACTTAAAAGCAAGTATATATGGTATTTAACTCAACCTCACAAACGAAAAGGAATATGGCACAGTCACATTACAATATACTTCAGTTTACCTTTCGGTGAGGTCTCCTCAGCCACCACAGCACCTTTTTCACTGCGATTATACAGTATAGTTTCCACTGGTGCTAAGAAAGAAATTAATTTCTCTTACAAGCTTTCCTTCTAAATATATTATAAGCAAATTTAGAGACCAGATATATATGTCAGGGTTTCTTTTGTTGTGCATTTTTATGATTGTTTAATAAATCTGCATCCACTGCATTAAACAAGTATCTGGAAGAATGAGAATAAATAAGTCCTACAAGCAAACAAGTATCTGGAAGAATGAGAATAAATAAGTCCTACAAGCAAACAAGTATCTGGAAGAATGAGAATAAATAAGTCCTACAAACAAACAAGTATCTGGAAGAATGAGAATAAATAAGTCCTACAAGCAAACAAGTATCTGGAAGAATGAGAATAAATAAGTCCTACAAACAAACAAGTATCTGGAAGAATGAGAATAAATAAGTCCTACAAGCAAACAAGTATCTGGAAGAATGAGAATAAATAAGTCCTACAAACAAACAAGTATCTGGAAGAATGAGAATAAATAAGTCCTACAAGCAAACAAGTATCTGGAAGAATGAGAATAAATAAGTCCTACAAGCAAACAAGTATCTGGAAGAATGAAAATAAATAAGTCCTACAAGCAAACAAGTACCTGGAAGAATGAGAATAAATAAGTCCTTCAAGACCCATGACGATCTAGAAACAAAGTTCTAATAGCAATACCAGCTATGCTTTCATTTATTTCTATAAAATCACACAAACGAATAGGATACTCAAAAAGCATTATTTTCATCAACCTATGCACAAAAGTACATCCAAAAGAATCCACTATTCTGCTATCTGACATTTGTCTTTTTTCAGTCATGGCTAACTGCTGATCGCCCTACAGACAAGTCATTTTTATATCATCAAAGACACATAACCTGTAAGTTTAGTGACGGTAAGTTTACAAAAATCAAGTTATCATACAGAAATGAAATAGCCTAACTTTGGCTCACCTCGGCTCCAAATTAAAATCGACTTCTTTCAGTCTTAAAGGTAATAGGTATATATGCATGGTTTAGTCTAGTAACATGCAGTAAAATCATCCAACCAGATATAAAACCATATTACGTCATCCGATGACAGTAACCATGTCATCTAACATTCACTCTAAATTTCAAAAGTTTCAAGATGGATCCCTTACATTCTTTTAATAGGAAATGACCTCTTTTGACACATAGCAAACATAATAAAAGTAATTTTTATAGATGTGTTTCAACATAACAAATTACAGATGTAGTAAAATAGTTTCTGATGAGAACCCACTCAAAATATTTATTTTCACAACAATGAACTATGAGAACATTCTCAAAAATTACAAGATAAGAATTTGGGAATGAACGCAAACATGTCTTTTAATGAACACTGCCAAAGGATTTGGAATAATCAGATCATGTTTCCTTAAAAGATAAAGAACAACACTATCAAACAGAGGCTACAAGCTAAAAGGTCTATTTTAACTTGTATAAATAGTTTATTTATTATTTTGTATTGATTCCTTTTAAAAGGAAAGGGATCATTAGCTAAAATAGGGCATGGCCCTGAGTAACTTAACTTCAAATAAGAAAATGCATATGTCACAACCATCTTACAATATACTTCTGATTACCTTCAGCTGAGGTCTCCTCTCCCATCAAGGCATCTACTTCGTTTGGATTATACTCTACAGTCATTTCTATTGTTGACACTAAAGATAGAAATTCATTTAATTTACAGCTTAATCTTACTGAAATATTATAAGGACGTTTATAAGGGGTATTTATTTTACTGTGAATTTTATATGGTTGTTTAATGCACTATATTCCCACTATGCAAGTATCTGCAATAACGGGGGGTCTATATCTACTTTATGAGTCAAAATGTCTGATGACCTAGAAACAACATTCTGACACCAACTACATGTATGTAATGCAAGTAAACATGTTCTTGGAATCTGATGTCAACAAGCTGTAGAAATACAATTCCTGGAGTCAAGTTGATGAATAGACGAGTTATATATTAGTGCTTACCCTTGTTTTGTCAAAGGGGGCTCCGCTTGACCGAGTGGTCTAAAGCGCTCCCCGTTACTGATCGCTGCCATCTTACCTCTGTCTGCGTGGGTTCGAGTCTAGGATTCAGCCAATGTGGGTATGTGAGAAACCTTGCCAGTAGCTTCTCATGGGTAGGTGGTTCTTCCCAGTGTTTTCCCGGGTTCTTCCTCCACCATTAATACTGACCGCCATACATAGGCTATCGTGTGCTGAAAAATGGCGTTAAACCCCACAACAATGAGAATGACAATGTTTTGTCAAAGTTACCTTTTTTCAGTACATTATATATCCTCTAACACTTTCGTTTGGGTGTTATGATAATCATCAGCAGGAGAGAAATCAATATCCTACTGAACTACAGTCATACAATGTTAAATCATTAGCACAGATTAAGTTCATACTTAAAGAAAAGAATTGTGGAATTTTTTAATTAAAGGAAACCCTAATCTTTCATTTTGTGGAATGTAATGATAATTCCTCAAAGAATTTATTTTTAAACAATTCTCAATTGTCTGGTATATTTGTCTAAATTTTAGCATATATACAATGCTGTAAGAATAATATAAAAGTTAAATATCTGGAATAAAAATGGAACTGAAAGAAACCAGCACCATTAAACTTCTGAGGTCATCTAATTACAAAGGTCACTTTTGCCATTTCCTATAGATGGATCATGTAGGCAAGTCTGACTTTATAAAGCTCTGCATTAATTGAGAGATTTTCTTGTTTTGCTTCATTTGCCAAATGAAAGACTTGATGTGTAATGTCAAGCCTATCACTCAACGTCATTCATGACAAAATTATGTACTATGAACCAAACAGCATTGTCATTATTAGTAGTAGTTTATCATTATTATTATTATTTCACATAATTGTATGCTATCTAGATACATGTAGTTTTAGCTATTTGGGAAGAGAAAAAAATAACAAAACTGCATCAATTCCACACAAGGATACTGCATCCTCACTTGGCATTTTACTTCCTAATGACAAGACTTGTTATCTTCTCCCTTGTAGAGAAATAACTGTAAACATTTATCAGTAGCAGACTCTGCTTGTCATTTAATGTCTCATTAAAAGACAATCTCATAGTTTAAATGCACCCCTATCAAACCAAGAAAACTGCAGCTGTGTACATGAACTAATATATATATATATATATATATATATATATATATATATATATATATATATATATATATATATATATTCACACATGTGCAAGCACTTACCTCATTATCAGTTGAAATGGCTAATAAATAAATTACCGATTTACAGCTTACATGTAATTGTGAAACACACAACTGATTTTTTGTAAAGACAGTTGGAATAATTAGGCATGAAAACAGTTATTCACACTTTAAGCAATTGACGGATTACGCAGTTGCTCAAAATCATCGAGATCAAAAGAAAGTCGGTTTTTGTTTGCGACCTTTAATGACTTGTAAATGAAGCTGCGTGGGGCTATTGTTAGCAATACCTATACCATTAGTCAGAATTTCCTCTGACCTTTCATTTTTGATACTTCAGCATTTATCTTGGTGTTTAGGGTCAGAGTAACTACCTATCTATCTGAAAGGTGAAATGCACCGCCACCATGCAGTGGCGGCATAGGATAGCCACTTACCAGCAGGCCTAGCAAACTTAAATGATGTTAAATTGAGTCACACCTGCACGAAAGCAAAAGGGAAAATGATTTATTAATTATGTCTTTAATCCGCTGCTGGCTGAGATGACACTACAGCACTGATGAAATATATCGTGGTCCTCACCATTTACACTTCACTACATAAACCTCGCAATCTACATGTCAGTGATATTAGGGGTCGAATAATCCCATTATATTAGAAATAAACTCCTTTCCCCTTATTTAGCGTAACCAAGCTGAATAAAATATATTTACCGCCTTTTATCTAGGCGGAAAAATTCGGGTCTACTTGACCTTTCAGGTTTTCGGTATCTGGAAAATTTTCAATTTTGACATATCCACTATGAAGTCTAAATCCCTAATTGCCCATCTCATAGTTAAATAAATGAATGCTTACTCTAAAAATCCCTACCACTACCGACCAGACATTTGGAATCGATTAAATTATAGCGATTTAACAAGCGCCTTTACCCATGAATCTAAATAAGTGTTCTCTGGCCCAAACTATGTGCTTTTCGTAGATCGACAGAAATGTTTCCCATCACATTTACAAATAATGCATGTTCTTTGTATATTTGATTTAATTTATATTTGATGTAATTTAATTGTTTGTGAACTTTAAAATCCTTTAATTTTTAATTTTATTACATGTCAAAATAATCTAATTTTGTTCACTTGCAGTTGTTCAGAAAATAGTTTGATCTTCACTGTTCAGTTGTAAACACCTAAAGTTGACCTAGTTCCCGACCTTGATTTAGAAGTAAACAACTTTTTATTCATTTTAATCCCAGAGTTTTTTTTTTTTCTTAAAATCAAGGTCATACTACGAGTACATGATTTTTTATATGTAAACAGTCTCTATTTCGCATTTCTGGATTTTCCCTAATAGCACATTAGTCAGTTTTTATGTCAATGTCTATATAGATATTTCTCAGTTTGGGCTTTTTTCTTTACACTGGAAATTGTAGCAGTTTGAAGTTCTGTTTAATTCTTATTAAGATTTTATTGATAATTTTTTTCCCTGGATATATATAACTCTTGAACACATATATTGATTTAATTTTTTTTCGGATTTCAAACACCAGGATATTATTTTATGTGGTTCACAAAAGAATGTACACATCAGTTCTATTCTGACTATAGTATACGTCATCGCCTTCCACTTTGGATTTTTTCATCGGGAATAGAAGCTGAATTCATTAGAACATTTCATAACTAGAACTTCCAAAATTTATTTCTTGTATTATTCTTGGATTATGTTTGGATTTGATTCTAAAAACAGTAAGTTTTTATTTTTCCATTTTTACAAAATAAAAAAATCCAGGGAAATAAATTATTTCTTAAATTAAGCAAGCTTGTTGTTTTCACCTTTAATTTTGTTACTGGTTATTCGAGCCTAATCACGTAACATAATAATTGGGGTCTCGTCAGCGGATTGTGTTGAATTTTGGCTAAACTATTTCAGAAAACGTTGGTTTTTGAAACACGAATTCCCCTACTTTTTGAAATCATAAGTGAAATAGGCAAGTTTTTTTCTAAAATGTCATCAAAAGTCGAAATCTTTCTTTCAAGTCCTACCCAGGACGAATTAGACCTTTTCAAAAAACATTAATTAATTCAACTTGCCAGAAAATATCATCTTTTTGAGGTAAAGGCTTCCTTAGCAAAGCAACAAATAAAACATATTGTGGTCCAGTATTTGGTAGAAAAGAATGTTTTGGATAAAAGAGCTTTGGTTTTGATCAGTAAGTCTGTATCAGAAGCTGAAATAAAAGTAAAAGAATTATAATGAAAATACAAGATAGAATTGGAGTTAAGGAAGCTGGAACTGCAGAAATATAAAGAAGAAAAACAAAAGCAGTTACAATTGGAAAAAAAAGAACAAATTAAACTGGAGAAATAGAAAGAACAAATATTACAAAAAAGAACAAATGCATTTACAAGCAGAATAAAAAGAGAAAGACAAATGCAGTTACAATGAAAAAAATTGCAATTACAAAAAGAACAAATGCAAATGCAATTAGATAATAAAGAAAGAGAGAAAGAGAGGGAATATCAATCTACAATAAAAGAAATGGAACTGGCAAGTGAAAAGCATATTTCCACTTCACAGACAAATTTAAGTTTCGATGTTGCAAAGAATATTCCGTTAGTGCCGTCTTATAGAGTAAAAGATGTAAATATATATTTTCCTTATTCTGAAAAAGTTGCTGAAAATTTGAAATGGCCAAGGTAGCATTGGACTCACTTGTTACAATGTGTACTCACTGGTACAGCTAGTGATATTTACTGCTCACTGTCAGTTCAATAAAGTGGCGACTATGATACGGTTAAAGAGTGCATCTTAAGGGGTTATGAGTGAGTCGCTGCAGCTTATCGGTAAAAAGAGCAGTTATTTCATAAATGGTGCTTAGCCACAAAATTTGAACAAGATAATGAAAGTCTCAGGCAACTTGTATTACTTGAAGACTTCAAAAACTGTGTCCAATAAGACGTATCTTGATGAACATCAGATCGAAACCTTGGAAAATGTTGCTCGTGCTGCTGGATAGTACTCTTTAACTCAAACAATTCCTTTTCTAAATAAGATTTCCACTCAACAGTCTTCTGCCAGGAAAATAGTTCAGCCTAACACAAGCCCTTCTAACTCTGAAACTGGCATAACTTCTAACAATCAAGCTTCAGATAAGCTTGACTAGAGATCCTTGTCTCTTCCTACGTGCACCTGTTCTAGTTGGAAACGACACGTTAATTCTGATTGCTACAAACTGAAAAAAGGCATCAGACTCAAGACAAACGTATTCCAAATGCTCTTATTTCTAAGAAGTCAAGGTCATGGTCATGTATTGAAAGCAATACATATTTTGGTTCCATTAAACCCCAGTCTGAGTTTAGTATGGAGAATTATAATGACATTTTAAATCCATGGTAAATCCATGAATTCAAGTATAGGTCACATCCCAATACAAATTGTTCAGAACGATACAATTCACAATGTCCAACAATATATTACATTCCATACATCTTATTAAAACAACAATTAAATTTAAGTCCACATTTCTGTTATTCACAGGATCATGCAAATGTCATGATCTTGCCACACAACTGACATATGTTCATTTGCTGCCTTTAATCGATTTCACATACAGTATAAGCAGAGTCTCATTTCAGACCGCAGTCTGTACATAAGCATCTACACAGGATGGTGCAAACGTCTGAGTTCTAACGTTATCTGGTATAATGTTCAAGAATTCATCAACATTTAAGTTTTGAAATCCTCTATCTCATGTAGTCGTTGTAAATCGTCATCATCCAGTCAAAACTATCACACAACTAGGCTTCCTTGGCTTCATTGTCAAATGTAGATGCTTATGTACAGACTGCGGTCTGAAATGAAACTCTGCTTAGACTGTATGTGAAATCTATTAAAGGCAGCAAATGAACATGTGTCAATTGCGTGGCAAGATCACAGGGAGTTACAATAACCACATCTGTTACTTGGCACTGAGCAAGAATCAAGCTCGCAGCTCAATCTATGAGTTGTCACATGGAAAAGGAAAGTAGATATTGCTTTTACTGACTAAGGGGTTAAGCTCAAACATGCGCAAAAAGTCGTAAAACTCCACTACTCACTACTAACTTGGGAATTATCAGATGGGAATTAATTCTAACTTATGGTAAAGGAAAATAAAAATAAATCAAAGCTTCTGCTGCATCAAAAACAGTGTTTTACAGCAAAACATGAAATATAATAGAAGTACAGGTTGTTCGGACATGAAGGAAACAGGAAGCAATATACTTTCTAGTAGACACTCACAGTAAACAACAGATAGATGCTCAGGCTACATAATATTTAATTATTCAGTAATATTTTCAAAGTATTACAATCCTGATAGCTGCAGATACAAGTACTATCCAATGAATACGTCATGAAACTGATCAACAAAGTGCAGACCATAAACAAATTTCTGAATGGGTATGAACAAGTAAAATTATCGAATTGACAGTACTTTTTGCATACTACAAACCCCTCTCGGGCTACTACATTACCCCTGGATGTATCAAAGTTTTGTATATGTTGTAAGATGACCCCTACTTTGTAATAATACAATTCTCAGCATAAAATTATGACCTATAAGCGAGTATTTAGGGTAATTCATGTTACATCAACTGTTACAACATAAAACCGATATAATTTGTAGGTGAAGGTTTATTTCAACCTATATGTGTTGTTTTCTATATAAAACTGTTTTATTATAATTATATTTTATTCATTTAATTGGGAACTGGACCAGTTATTACAAATAAATGATCTTACACATTTCGAAAAATGCTTTGTTCAGTCTTTTGAACTCGAAACTTTCTCAATTAACCAGCTTTAATAAATATATCTTCCAAGCTACTTACAAAACCTAGTTTTCTGAATTAAAATAATCCTAGTAATTGGTTTGCAATACTATGGAACAATACATAAAACGTTCCCATATATTGTTTAGTACGGTTGGTTCAGTCTGATTTAGTAATTTGAAAATTATGAATATACTTACTGCATAATTTCCTTCTGATGTATTCCTTCTTCCACCACACCAAAACAATGGCTGTGATCACAGTCAATACAAGGACAATAATGGCTGCTATTATCCCACCAGGCATAGAATTGCTTTGATGCTGAAGTTGTATTTCTGAAACTTTAGATACAGCATCTAGTAGTGTTGACAGAAAAACGGACTGACATGTTATTTATGTATGATTGGTAGGTAGGCAATAGATGGTAGGAAGACAGAAAATGTTGCCTGATTTAATTAATAATTACATGCATAAAAAGAGACTGATCTGCCAGTTCCTATGCATGACTGCATTGATACAATTCTACCTATACCTCACATGTCACACTGATCTGTATGGTAAGAGAGTTATGTTAAATCTCATCCAGAAAAGCTGCTGCCATCTACTGCTTTATACCTGAGGGATCTATCTACCTTTCCTGGTTACATAATCTGGATTTTGATTGCATGAAGTAGATATAATCGTGCAAATGTCTCCTATAGTTTACTGAACTCCGCTGTTCACCTTTGTCAAAATCTCCTTGTTTACAAATCAGAATCCTTTAATATATACCATATACTGAAATCCATCAGTCTACAGGAGATGATGGTGTAGTTTCAGAGTAAGTTAATGTTTTGCCTTCTTCCTGGCTCTCTTTACAGCATGCTTTATGTTCCTGTCTGCCTTGGTGTTTTGAATGCCCTGTCTGACAGCCAGGCACCTGGTGGAGCGGTTATTAGCACAGCTGTCTCAGCCATTGATGTTGATGTTGGCCGTCTTCATATCCTTCTTGAAGACACCTTTGAAATGTAGGCATGGCCGTCCATTCTTTTGCGCGCCTTCTGCTAGCTGAACATATGGCAGGTCATTGGTAATGTGGCCTGGGTCCATTCTCTTGACGTGGCCGAGCCAGTGAAGGCGCCTCTTGCTGAGAATGGAGAACATGCTGTTCATATTGGTGCTTCCCAGAACCTCTGTGCTGGGTACATTGTCCAGCCACTGGTTGTGCAGAATGTGCCACAGGCATCTCAGGTGGAAGCCGTTGAGTTGTTGAGTTACATCTTGTGTCTCACACAGGTGGTCCATATCTCACTGCTTTAAAGGAGTGTGCTTAGTACACAGGTTCTGACCTCATACTAACTAAATGTAAACTGTCGTTATCTGTGTGACAGATGATGCACCACAGTCGTGGTGGATGGTGACAGTAAAATTGAACAATTTGTCTAACGTACAGATTTCTGTTGTCGTTGAGAATTTTCTGTTTACTTCTGCCGTTTATGAACAAAGACGGCAAGTATGCCCGCATATTTCTTACTGTTCTGTCATGTGACTGAAAAATGTTTATTATATATAAAGCTGTGGTCTTAGGGTGTCCTATAAGGATCATTTAGTACAGGGCAATATAGTGTGGTACACTTTGAGGGCCTGACAACCAAATTATTTTGTCACTCCTTGGGGCCCATTTATGTAATAGTTGGAAAATATTTAAGCATTGATTAAATATTGATGTAACAAGACCGTTAGTTTACATTGATTTTGGTTCCAGTTTGCCTGCCCAATCTGTCATCGATGTGTTTGTCCACAAGCAACGATTGACAGTCAAGATAGACACTCTGCCTTTGTCTAAATGATCACGGGAAACAAATCCAAACTTTGGTGGGAGTTAAAGGGGATTTTGTATGGATGGATGGGCCAAAGGAAATCTTTTCTGTGAATAGTTATATCTTCAAATTTTGTTTAGTATGTGTGCAAGAATATAAAAAGGTCAATATGCATTTATATTTGAGGTACACCTTTCATGTATGGACTTGTTTAGATTTGACTTTAGATAGATTTTGATTTTCTTCACAGACTTTATATAACAAATGCTTGAAGATAAGAAAGAAAATGTATCACATGCCCCTCAGCAAACCTGTAAATACTTTGTAAGTCTTCATTTTCTGTGTTCCATCTTTAAACTGTACTTTTGTGCTTGGAGACTTTAAGTGTTTTTATTTGACAGTATGAGGTTATATTTGTAATGTTGATTGAGGAATCAATCTTTCGTTAAATTGTCGGTTTTTTTCCCCATAACAGCCAACATTTCATTACATACAAGACTAACTTTACATAGAGAATGTGCTCAGTTCCTCAAGTCCTGTCTGACCTTTCCTTGTTCAGCAATATGTAATTTAGCATTAGTGGTAAAACCTCTTTTGAAGACTTGTGATTGTTTTCTGATCAAAGTAGTAATACATTTTTATCTTGAGTGAAGAAAGATCAAAGGAGAATCTAAGTTGCTCAGCATGGACCTTCAGTTTTGAACCTTTGATAATATCTTGCACTGAGAGGCCTGTTATCAGCTTCGGGTTTATGCTTTATCATAGCCTTGGTAACACTATATCATGTTATCACAGCCTTGGTAATGCCAGATCATGTAATCACAGCCTTATTAATGCCACATCATGTCATCACAGCCTTGGTAATGCCAGATCATGTTATCACAACCTTGGTAATGACATATCATCAGCTTTTCTTTTCTGAATGAAATTATTATCTGAAGATGAAACACGTTAGAAATCTGCCATTTTGGTGTTCAAAGCAGCCCATATTTTAAGTACTCATTTGTAAAACATCTTTGATGCAAGGTTCAAACTATGGCATAATGCATCTTACAAGTCCCAATGTGCCAATTAAATTAGGTTTCACAGCTATTCATGTGAATCCAAAGAACCCAGATATATCAACAATTGGCTACATGAAAAAGAGACTGATGTTGTGACAAGCACTATCCTTATCACTACCTACAGCATTACTGATGGTACCAATTTAAGGGTTCTGATTTGGCATACAGTTACTTTGAAGTGTTCCCTCTGAGTGGAAATTTGTATAAACGTAGAAAATCCACATTCTGTTTGTACTGGAGAACTAAGCTGGGCACAGGGTGCTGGGGATGATCCGAGTGAGTGCCAGTGTGGTGTGGAATAGACAAATTGGATAAAGACCTTCCGTCTTCTGGCGTAAATGGTTAAATTGGCTTTGGTGATGAGAAAGTATGGTCATAATAAAACATTGCCATTTTATTTTGTTTGACAGGTTAGTGTATATTTGATCCAAAAAACTCATTTGTACTTCTGATGAGGGAAATATTATTTGACTAGGCTCGCTTTGATATCAATCTCCGCCAACTATAGTCAACCCACTGGCCATCAAATATGCGTGGTATAGAGCCTACTGATTCCACCTAAAATGATTTGTCAGTTTAAGGCGGTGAGGGTGGCACCAGAGATGTCACTGACTGAGACAACTTGGATAGCTTTATTGTAGTCCAACAACAATCATTCCAAGTGGTGCTTATCAGACAGGCCAGCTAGACATGTAGAATGGATGTCATTCCGATCTTCTTTCTACTGTTAATATAGCGTACACATTATCCAATCTGTCAAACAAAAGTTGAGCAGAGAATATATATATATATATATATATATATATATATATATATATATATATATATATATATATATATATATGTCTGTGTGTAGCATGGCATGAATTCTGCTTATGAGCTCACAGAGTGAACATACTATGCTACACACTATATGAAAATTTCTCTGTAAGGAAGACCAACATTGTGGCCTATAATGAAAAGTACTGAAACATCGCATTAATACTTACAAAGTGAATGCCAATTCTAATGAACACTTACCTGTAGGAAAAACCAACTGACCATGTATACATTTAAAATCACCAAAACATTGCTTACAATAACTACTAAGAAGTAGACACTTTGACTGAACTATGTACATAAATCTTACCTGCACATATCCGACTAGAGCAGAAAGTATACACAAAATGTTTTAGCACTGTACAGCACACACAATACATGCTCATAAAACAAAAGTCTGAGAGAGTGCCCTAACAACCAGAATGGGTATGTACAAGGAGAGTCTTTGTGTTTAGATACAATAGCTCCTTGATTTGGATATATATGGCGGCCAGACTATCTGCTGCAGGAGAAATCTAAAACCTTGGGAAGAACCAAAGAATCACAGGAAGTTACTTGTTGTCTTACTCACATTCCCATCCTGAATGAGCCGAGACTCAAACCCACGTGGACAGTGGTGAGATGATAGTGATCTGAAAGGGCTAGCATTTTAGGCCAGCAGCCCACCCTAACCTCCTTGTGCACTACCCCAATAATAATGTACAAAGGTATTTCATTAATTTAGTTCTCGTATATTTCTTTGTGTTATGAAGTATTGAATTTTAATTTGGCCTCATGAAAATGTAATACTTATAACTTGATCTAATTCCATGTTTGTTGGTGTACATAGTGACAGCTTAAGTATCTTTTTCAAACTCATGCTATAATTGAATGAATGCTGCAGAAGGAAGTAGACACTTTGACTGAACTATGTACAGAAATCTTACCTGCATATATTCAACTAGAGCGGAAATTATATACCATATTATTGAGCATTGTACAGCACACACAATACATGCTGATAAAACAAGAGTCTGAGAGAGTGTCCTAACAACTAGAGTGGGCATGTATAAGGAGAGTCTTTGTGTTTAGGTACAATAGCTCCTTGATTTGGATATACATGGCGGCCAGACTATCTGCTGGAGGAGAAATCTAAAACACTGGGAAGATCCAATCAACCACAGGAAGCTACTGGCTGTCTTTCTCACATACCGGTCCTGGCTGAGCCAAGAGCCACGACTCAAACCCACGTGGACAGTGGTGAGATGTTAGTGATCTGTAGGGTCTAGCATCTTAGGCCAGATGCCCACCCTAACCCCCTTGTGCACCACCCCAATAATAATGTACAAAAGGTATTTCATTAATTTAGTTCTAATATATTCCTTTTTGTTATTAAGCATATAATTTTAATTTGGCCTCATGTAAATGTAATACTTATGACTTGATCTAATTCCATGTTTGTTGATGTACATGGTGACATCTTAAGTATCTTTTTCAAACTCATGCTATAATTGAACGAATGCTGCAGAAGGAAAGAGACGGCGAGGATGGTAATTTCAGGACAATTACGACAAGGACTACAATTTTAAACTCATTAACATGTAAATCTTGTATAACTTGTGCATACAAGAATTGGAGTGATGGAAGGAAAGGTTCACTTAAAAAGTGTCGATAACAAAATAAACAATACTGTAATGAATGCCGCAGAAAGAATGAGACCACAAGGAAGAATATAGGTTCAGGACGGACAATTAAAATGACAAGAACTATCATTAATATATATTAAAACATAATATAAAATCAAGTAAAATGTTGCAAATACTCGACATACATTCTATGGTAGATGTCTTCGTGTTACAAAACCAATAGATTTTAGAAATGATTCAGATATAAACCATATTATTCCTTGCAGTTATTTTGTCTTATCTGACTCGAACAGTAAAGAAAATGTTTCCACTAAACTAATACATGATACATAAATACAAACCACAAATGAATTAGTGGTACCTTATCCACCATCACTTCCATCAGCAAATACCCCTCCGCCTCATTAAATTTACTGTTGATAGATGAAGGGTTTCAATAACTTAAATAATTATGGTAATTATCACAACATTTGTGTAGAACTAATCTTTAGTCTTTCCCCTAATAGTAGTGTTTTCTCCCTAATTATTGATTTTATGTTTTTGATGTTGTCTCCAAAAATAGTTTTCCATCTCTGTTACATGTTTAACTGCATTTGACTGTTTACTGGCAACGCTTTCAACGTTCTAGTAGTTTGAAAAAGGTTTGATTTTGTCATGTATTGATAAGTTGTTTATGTCTTACATCTGCTTGTACATTTAAACATTTGAATCTTTATGTTCTAATACTGATTCAACAAATGTCTCATCTGTATATGACCAATTAATTTCATTTATTCTTTAGAACTAATTAATTAACATAGTGGATTATTTCACTTTTCAATTATCCATATAATAATCAATTACAAGTGTAGTCTCTCTTTCTAGCTGGTCAAATGATTCCATCATTGTTGGTAGTTTCTATATCCTATTGTATTGCTTTTCTAACTGTAACTTTTGAGTCCAGCCGATGTTGGTATTGTTTCATCAGCATCTGCACAGGTAGGAAAGACATTACTTTCATATGAATAATCAACAGGATTGCCTTTTCTGTTATATGTTGTTTAAGAACTTCTTAATGATTGTTTTGTTTCAGATAATCTAGGAATTGCATGTTGTTTTACTGGCTTGGTACTAAAACTGAAACTTTACTGTCTAAAACGTTCATTTTGTGGTCAATATCTTCTGTCAGAGTCATCATAAATTTTGCCATATTCAAATTAGATATGTATGTTTCTCACAAGCATATTATATTAACACATATGTCTTGATTTTGGAGGAGTGGCATGTCACCAAATATTTACTGTAATTGTAATAGATTTTTGTCTTTTTAAATATGTGTCATGTCACAGTTTACTGGAATATTTAATTGAGTTTTCGAACAACAAGAAGACTCATTCCTTGTAAATTTCAAAACATAAAGTTCATAAGTTTTCAAAACATTTCATACAATAATCGAATCATAAACCATAATACACCTGCTATCATTGCAGATTTGTCTTCATGTTTCATTTCAGATTGTTCAACTGATTTCTTTTTCCAGCAACGTGTCTTTGATTAACGTGCAGAAACATTGCTCACATTATTACACTGCTCTCAGCTTAAATCAGAGGAAATATACAGTAATGGAATATTTAAGTGGTTTGGGCAATTTTCCATAATGATAGTTTCCATTTGTTTATCAGACTAGCATTAAGATAGCGAGTCTAAACAGCTGCCATTTTGTGCTAATCCAACTGACCTGTGAAAATGATAAGGCTGTCTATTGATTCAAACAGATACTGCATTGGTCAGACACAAGCTCTGCTGAGCAAACGAATACCTTCCTTCCTTAATCTAGCTTATTTACTGATATGCTAGATAACTTTGAAAAGTAACAAATTTATATTTGTATAGTATTTACCAATTATATACTCAAGCAATAAAATGGAGAAATCAAAATGAATTGAACTATTATGTTTTAAACAAAATATTATAATATGCATAACTTGTGAAGTAAAAAATAATTTCTTTACTAAAGTGTAATGTATCTTTTTCAAATAAATATTTTCATTTAGTTACTATTTTTTATATGATTTTCTGTTCCAAACCAGCTAATTAAATATCTTTATTCTAACTAAGCAATCACGTCCTTTATTAAATGAAATCTTGCACTGTCTGCAGGGTCTACTGTGCTTCAATCTTTAAATTTAATTTTGATGACATATTTTGCTTAAAAGATTCGTTAGATCAGAAATAAACGATTTACACTGAAAGTTTCAGATCTCGCTGATTATATCTTGTTCTTCACAATTAAATGTAACATTGTGTAAAGTTCAGGCCTATAACTGACATAATGTAAAGGATTTATAACAGAGATGTAAACATTTATTCTGCTATGTATGTGTCTGTTGATAAGACCCATGTTACATGCCAAACACCAATCATCTCACAGTTTTTGAGAATTTGACATAGGTAAAAGAAACAAAGTCCAGTGAACTGTGTGGGTGACTGCAACAGTATAGGATGTTCAACAAAAACTCCTCATGACTGAAGAGTTTGATAGATAGAAGAAAAAATACAATCACCTGGTGAAGTGTCTGTCCTTCATGGCATGCAAAACAAAACCTCCCAGAGATAATTGTATTATTTGCTTTCTTTCTCCAGTTCAATCTCTGTAATTAAAATTTCTTACCTGTGTAATGTGAACAGAGCTTGCGAGCATCCTCAAGAAAACATTGCATTGATTCCCCAGTAGCACAGGCAGTGTATATCCCTGGCACAAGTCCTGGTTCAAACTTTAACACACTGATATTGCCCTGAAATATTATAACAAATTAAGTATCTGTCATAATCAAAATTGTGCCAATCTAACACTGGTTCACTCTAATACAGTATAGGCTGTACAAATGAAAGATGCATAAGTTAATTTATAGTCTATGACACTATTCTCTTCAAATAAGTAACAGAAAAGAGTTAAAAGCAACAAGTTTTGTAAAGTTTAACAAATAATTTATTTCTTTAGAGAGCAAAGTGAAAATGTAAAAAGGAACATATAATATTGCGAATTAAATTCCAAAATAACTCCTGAATTACAAACACATGTCCTAATAATGAAAGTTCTAAATAAACATTACTGTAAATCCAATGTAAGGCCAGTGCTGAAGGTATTAATGTTGAAGTGGCAGCCTGTATAGTGTTGCTGTACCAACATTCCTTTATTGAAATACAGTGCTATAATGTCAGGTTTGAACTCACTAAAACTCCCAGTGTTTCTGGTCCAAAAATATTACTTTAATGGCCACTCTGTCTTTCCAGAGTAAATATTTACTGAATTAGATAATTTAAAGAAATAAATTCCAGCCCAAAAGAACTTCTGGACAAATCAACACTGCAAAATTAATTCTGCTAGATCTTAAACATGAATGAATAATCTGTCAAGTAACATAATTAATAGTCTTCCAGCTGACTTTAGGCCATAATTAAACATTTTCTATTTTTAAAAAACGGATTACCTAATGGAAAATAAAATGTTAGTTATTATTTGAAGGTCTGTTTCTAAAATGTTAATATATCATCTGGACTATGTCAGGTACACTTGGTAAATTGTAAGGGAATGATAATGACATAGACCCACACCAAAATAAACATGATTGGTTCTATTATTAATGACCCTGACATTAAACCCATATACATAGATAATATTTTAGCTATGTATTAGTTGTTTACATAATTTTTTAAATATATAGTTCAGGTCTAATAGAAGATAAACTTGATATTGGACAAGGTTAATTCCAGCATACTATGTTACATTACAAAGCATGTAACCTACGTTATAAAAAAAGAAAATAAAATCTAACAAACAAACAATGCAAATTAAACATACATAACCATAGTTACTGTTAAGTATATTTCATCTGCACTGTTTGTTAGTTTTTTTTCTATTTCATTATACGCTATGGATCATGGAATGTTGGACTTGATAGTCAAAATTTAGAATTATTTTCCTACCTGACCTGAATCATTGATTTTTACAACATTCCGTAAACAACTAATACATAGCTAGTACATTCTCTATGAGTATGGGGTAACTAATATGATTATTACCTTGGTCTGAGTCAAGGATATTGTGTTTACTATGGTCCTAATTATAATATTAGTAATAGACGTTTTAATTATAACTAAAGTTGCATCTTGTAAACACTTGGAAACTTCAATAATGAAATTTTCCATTACGTAATAGTTTTTCGTTTCTTTTTAATTGTAATTTGAGGTCAAGTAAAAGAATATATAATCTTGTATTTCTAGAAATTATTCACTCATGCTATGACAGCTTTTGCAGAATCATTACTGTGTCCTGTATTTAATTTGGGTTGGAATTTATTTATTGAAATTATTGATCCTTTGGAAACACAAAGTGCTCATTAAAGACAAATATTCTTGGGAAGAGAGGCTTGAATTTATAGAGAAATTTTAAATAAGAATATATTCTTGGATTGTATTATTGTGATCCAACAAAACAACTGTTCACACATCACAATGACATGGGCCATCACAGCACTGGATTTATTTTGGATTACCTCTAAAGTTTATTCAGAAATTTAAACATTTGGACTTTATTAGTAATTCTAGGATTATTTGAGATTTAATTTGCAATGCTATAAGTTCTTTTTACATTTTTCCATTTTTAGCCAAGGGAAATAAATAATTTATTGATTTGTACAAAGCTTGTAGAATTTCAATCTTTTTTAAATTTGGGACCATATGATCGTAATATTACAAAAAATAAAATCATATAACAGTCATGTGCTAGACAACTTATTTTTTTTAGAATAGATCCATCTTTGTTTGCATCGGTGTTCATGGTAATATATTAACATCTCTTGCAGGGGCATGAGAATACTACCTGAGGTGACTTGTACATTTTAAATTATTACCATCTTGTATAATGGTACCAGAACAATCACAGACTTCGTCAACAGTTCTAAAGTATTTCCATCGAAGTTAAGAGAACTGAAACATTGTAAGGTTGCTTGAATAAACATGAATTAGTCCAATCACATAGAACCTGATCTAGCACAAACATAAAATCATTTAAATTATTTAACATAATATAAACAACAGCATAAATCTGAATTGTGATAAACTCAACAGGGTTTGAAACCTGATTTTGAATATTAGAAGAGCTTAACATAAAGACAACAAACTCATTATTTTCTCTAAGTTTGGAAGGCACTATGCTATAGTCAAAACTAGTTGCATTGCAAAATAGCATTCAACATAACAAAACAAAATGCTCTGATTTGTCGATTTATAACATCAAATATATATTTCAATGATTCAGAACAAAATATGGATTTGCAAATTACATTCAATGATTAAAACATAGTCAAACAGAGTCAAGCAGTATGGAACCTAATGGCAAGATGCTCAAAACAGAGTCAAGCAGTATGGAACCTAATGGCAAGATGCTCAAAACAGAGTCAAGCAGTATGGAACCTTATGGCAAGATGATCAAAACAGTGAAGTATGAATAATATGAATAAAATATTAACTACGTATATCACGTGGATAAAGATATATACAAATTTGAATTCAGCTAAATATAAGTGCCACTCCCAAATTCAACCATTTTTCAAAGCTGAACCACAAATCTTTCATGAAAGCAGATATAGAATTTATGAAAGTTGTATTTTAAAACACTGACTTCGTATATGAAACAGCCATGTTTGAATCTGCAATAGGAATGGAAAAATTTGACATTTATCTGAACTCATTCATATATTTGAAAAACTTGGAAAAACATTGACAATTACTTAAAATAAGAGTTCCTCTTGTGGATCAATGCACTGATAACACTAAAAATGTTAATGACGTGTAGATTATGGATGTTCATATACCATTTTAATGGCTGACTATAAAAGGTTTGCAGAACACAAAAAGAGTATTTATAACATCTTCACTAAGATCTAAAAGTACAATTAATAAAAAAAATACCCTCAATTTTTGGAACGAATTAAAAAACAACAAAAATAAAATACTGTGAACTGAAATAATGGTCAAGAGAACAATCAACCTCCACATTACACAAGCGTGCTAGGAAAATATCTCCAATTAAAAAGGGATACGTATATCACGTGGATAATCAATGACAGGAATTGCTTGCACAGTCACATGATACTTAAGTGGATATCAATACATTTTGATGATATGTATCTGTAAAAATACGTTTAGGCTGAAAAGTTAAGAACTTAAATGGCAGATGACAAACTAATGTCTTCAAACAAATCTTTAAAGGAAACCTGAAATCAGTTTGATAACGAAAAGCATTCTGGCAACCCTAGAAACAAGCTCTATATCCTGCATGAGAGTACATGTACAGGTGTCTTCTCACCATAAGGGTTTATTCATTCAATCCAGTGTCAATGTGTAAACTCAGCACTACAACTGCATTTTGAAGGAGTTGATTGTATACTAAATGTGAATCTTGTGGATTCTCATTTTTTTGGTTGGTGAATTTTTAAAAATTAAAGAAATTAAATTACTTGTTCTAATGGCAGTTGAACACCTCTTTATACATATTGGTAATTACGATGATGTACTCTAGGTATTACATTGCTTTAAGTATTCGTCAACGAAGAACTGAAGCATTAAAGAAACTGAATCAACACACGGCCAATTACTAACATGGAAATATGGTGCTACGCGTGCCATGCAGGTGCATCTATATTTAGAAACATAGAAACAGGGATTATTTTAATATGAATACTCACTTTCTAACTTAGGTACAGTGTGACCCCGCTATAACACGGTAGTTGGGAGTCATAGAACCTGACCGTGTTATAGACCGAACAGTTGTTATAAGCAACCAGGTCATTTAGCTAAAGAAAATGATGCACGTACCCCCCCCCCAAAAAAAAAAGGGGGTGGGGGTGGAGGGGTATGTAGGTAATAAATGTGAGTGGTAAAATACGTGCTTCATTGGCAGAGGTACCATCTTAAATCGATGCATATTAAATGAGAAATACACCTGTAGTGAAAACAGAGAAGGCATATATAATAATTTACTTTATTAAGAGAATCACGAATTGGTACATATACATATACGAGTATACTGTTTATATATACATGTCTAATGTATAGCATGAATAGAGTATGAACATATTTGGCTCACCCGCGAATCTCATCACATACATTGAATCCATAATACAAGTGATTCTGACGAAAATATGCACAAAGATTTAAAATATTCAATAATTTTGTCACAGGTTATATAGGTCTGAATTCAGTTAAAAAAACAACACAATCACGTAGCGAATGATGAAGCATATTTACTTTTCAGTGCGTCCCAAGCTGGTATAAGTTAGTTTGCGTTTTAAGCTGCCGTTGGAAACTTTGACGGCACAGTTAGCGTGTTCGAGTCACGTTGGAAAATGCAAAAATCTATCAGATTTTATTGCTTTTATTTAAGTTTGGTACTGACTTCCTCTGAAGAAAGGTTCTTTGTTTTTATTGAAGATTGTAGTTGGCTTTCTTTGATGAAGGGTGCATGCGTTATTGACATCACCGCTAAAGGACAACATTGGAGAACCAAAAATGCCAAGTTGTTATTGTGGCTACAAAATCAAATATTTGAATTGCATGATTGAGACTGATTTTTGTTTCTATATACTAAGTACGTTTTCATAACAATCGGTGTTTCATTGGTAATCTGTTTTCTTTGAAATTTCAGCAAACTATTGTATCTGGCTATATTATTAAAAAGGTATTCGCCGTTGTTCCGTTTATTCCAGTTACTGATATTCCCTGCCTACCGAAGAAACCATAAAAAGACGTATTTTTGGTTTTGTGTTTCTTTTAAAATTTGATTGAGTGGAGTGATGCTGGCTTCGAGTATGCGTCAGAAATTTAACAAAGAATCAACGGAAGATGGAGACGCAGGCGTTCTGGTCTGATGACAGTGATCATTGCAAACAATATGAGTGTTCTGAAGGATTTAATTCTGAGTGAAAAGAAGAGGAATTTTACTTACCATCCACATACAAATGTCAGTCTATGTAAATATATTAATTCCTAGCAAGCGGCCAAAATAAGACGAAAGATAGATTACAAAATAATGCCTCGTCCGTTGATCTCCATTACCCGAAATGTCAATAAAAAAACAGATATCACAACATACAGTACTCATGCTAGATGTCAAGATAAGCCGATTATTATATAACTATGCACTGTTTAGATTATTTGTCAATACGAAACAAAGAATTTCTTTATATAACAATAAATAAATTTCAGTGCATTTTATATCAAGGTTGCAGCTTCCTTTCATGGGGCCTCTGAATTTCTCCACTCCAAACCAAGGGGTGTATATATAAGTTTAAACAGCCAACAATGTCGCCAATAAAATAAATAATAGCCAGAAGGTATATTTGCCACCAAAAAGGAAAAAATAAATCCATGTTTGCAACATTGCCAAAGTCCTACATGATCCCAGAATAATTTTTTTACGGGTTATTATTCGTACTTTTAAGAAGTAAAAAACCTATATTTTCGTGTACAAGACAAATACATATAAAATTTCAGCACCCATGCCACAATCGTCTTTTATTATTCATACACGATCTCTTCCCCAAAATCATAATAAACTATTTTGTACTTATAAGAAAGAATTGTTTTCGTGTACGAGAAAAATACATGTATATGAAATTTCAGGAGCATCACCACGACCGTATTATATCCGAATTCATGTTATAACGGAGCGTGCTATAGCGGTGTCACACTGTACAAAAATTCATAGGTACTTTGAAGATACTGTGATGTCTGCCATTATTACCCCTTAGCATGTTCTTTTATGGTTTCAAAATAATTTTATCAAACAAATTATGCAAACAATGCACTTAAAGTCTTCTAAATATATCTTAAAAAGGTGATTTCACTAATTCTATTCTCAAAACACAAATTGATATTTATATAAAGATGTTTTTGTTTCAAAACACAAGCTAAATCTCCATTAGAACTGGCTAATAACAATGTTAAGAAGCTGCTGTATGAAAAGAAACCCTCCCCTTTGCATACAGTACTCACCGCAATAATTACATACGAACCCAAAGCTTTAACCTACTGAAATGCATGTCCACTTAAATTGTCCCTTTTCTTTAATAGATGAACAAATAAAATGCATGAACAAATACGTACACTGACAAAGCTTTCAGTGCTATTCATCCACTCTGGTGATGACATTGGGATTCCACAGTCCTCTTGAGGAAGTTCTGCACGTAAAGTGTCTTTTCGTTGAGTTATAATTGGAATGCAATAGTTTGTCGGTGGGACTGAAACAAGGCAGAAAAATTATCAGAAACTGTTGGTCTTGCTTCCTGCCCTGTTTAATGATTCATATTTATTTTTAATAGTCCCTCACCTTGAGTGAAGGAGGTCGGACTGAGGTTGGGGTTAGTTTGGAAATAAAGTCCACGTTTATTTTAGTGTCAATAATTATTATCTTCTCCAAAAATGTCTTCTTTTCCTGGAATTTCATTCATTTTCATTGGCAGAGGGGGGCAATCAAAATTTTACTCTAAATAGAAATTTAAAATTATGTAAAAACGAAGAAAAAAGTGAACTTAAATATTCATCAAATAGAACTGTGTTGCAGAATTTATAATTGGCTCCCTGGCAGGGAATTGAACCCCGGTCTCCTGTGTGACAGGTGTGGGTACTTACCACTATAATTGGATAATTATGACATTGTGTGTGTTTGTGTGTGGAATATTATATATTAGTATAAATTTCAAATGGTATTGGTAAGTATGGTCGGCGTATTAAATTAACACACACAAAACACAAAAAACAAAACAAAACAATGTATTTTTTCCACCCATTCGTAGTTAAAATATTATTTATCAAAGTTGTGTAATGTGTATATTGCAAGATATGATACATCATCCCTCTGGATCAGTATCACTGCACTCTGAATAGTTAGATATATGAATATATGATAACCTTTCTTAACAAACAGTCTAGCCCACCCACCCCCTTTGTGATACAAAGCGAGCTATTTAAAAAAAATGCACCATACATTTTTCCAATATAACAACCAATGTTATGCCGGAATACAGGAATACGAAACTAGCTAGAATTATTCCTGAGATGTCAACAATAAATTTTACAGTTTGAAAAGGGACAGAACAGATGAAGTTCATAAAGGTCAAAGGTTAAAATATTTGCTTAACGTTTAATTTGGATGAAAGCGAATTAGCTTCGTCATCATTTTTTTTAAATTTCATTGCAAATAAACGAAAATAAACATTTTGACTATATATTTCTTTAAATTAATGCAACTGTTTTAAATTTAAGTTGACGTTATTCCTATATTCTAAGACCTCTGATTTCCTCACAATTAAGGTCACTGCTCACACAAAAATGCCTCAAGGCAAATTATGTAAGCAAGAGCAAAATTAGCTTAATATCATGCATAACATCAATGTTAATGCACAATTTTGACCAGAACGTACATAATGATATGAAAACAATAAAAAATAAAAGCATAACTTTTCATATTTGTTTCAAGGTAGCACTCTGTGAGTTTCATATTTTTTATAAGGTTAGAATTTTAAAACAGAATTTCCCCAGGTTTCATTACTGGTTACACTGGCTATTTAAAATAAACCTTGTATAGCTTTGGTATTGTTCTAAACCGTTAATTCCCTTTATTCAGGTGTAAGATTGATTTGTGTAATATGGGTTATAGAGTATTAAGCTTGGCCTTATTCCAGATGTCCACCTTTCAAAACACTGCTAGCTATACTTGGTCATTTTCACTTCCTAGACATCAGAGGTAAGTTGTAAAATAATTAGCTGATAATTTTTTTTATTTTTATTTTATTTATTTGGCAATTCATTCATTGCACTTTCAGGGGCTGGTATTGTCTAGTCTGGTAAAATTCAGTTTCCCTATTCTAATAGCTGCTACAGATAGCGTACGTTAGACTAAATTGAGGATGATTTTTTAGCACAAGGGAACAGTCATTTTAGTTAGCAGTGTGCTTAGATCATACAAAATTTCCACAAGTATAATATTCAAAGAAATGTCAGCCACATTGCATCAAAGTAACGTAGAGGTATACCAACATTCTCTCCACTGTGCATGTTTCAAATGCAAACGACTTCACCTTACATACATCACCCTCTCAAACTGTGTCTCAGCCAATGCATGCAACACATTATGTACATCCGGTTCGAGACTGTGTCTCTACCATATTAACCATTGGATTCTAAAATACAAAGCCGAACTGGTCCCGAACCTTGATGGGATGCACACAATCATTACCACTTCGGTGCAAAATTAGTTTGGGAATTGGGATTATCTGAATTAATGATTATTTGAATTATGATAAATTGGTTTGAGCGTCCGCCTTGAATGCGGGAAGTCGCGAGTTCGAACCCCAGGCAAGTCATATCAAAGACTTATAAAAATGGTACTAACACCTGCCTCACTTGGTGCCCAGTATTAAGACGTTAGTTTTAGGACTGGTCAGCCCGGTGTCATGAGTATGTGTCTGGGTGGGACATCATGCTACATGTCTTTAGCATGTTACCCCAGTGCTATATATCACTATGAGCTGCCACACTGCAGACATCGTAGCGATCTGACTGAAAAATTGTTAAAGCTACGTCAAAAATGTAAATCACACACACTCACACATAAATTAAACATTTATGTTGATTTGCACATGTAATTTACCACTGATATCATTTTTGTCACTTTAACATGCTTTATCAAGCATCTGTTATACATATCATTCTGCACCTTTTCAAATATTATATTTCACCACTTTGATCACTATATTTTAGGAGGAAACACTTATAAGCCTGGAAGTAATATAATAAACTGTGTTGACTATTTATATTTTGTCTTGTTTTGTGTTATTATAACCTAAATAAGCACTTCAGATGTGAACGCACCATTTCTTGACACTATAATATACTGGAGAGATCCAGTAACTAGAACAAGAGTGGGCTCTATTTTATTTGGCCTTGACCCCTGACACGTTACAATGAAAAAGCTATCAATCCCAGTTTTTTATATGTGACCATACAAAAGGCTTTGAAAACAACCATGAAATGCCTTTCATCTTTACAAAGGTTAAAGGGAGCAAAGGGTGTTCTAAGGTGAGAACTGATAGTTACGCTTTACTTTTGCATCTTAAACCTCAGACATTTATAACTCTTCACTATTACTTGTCTATCTTTGGAATCATGCTTGATGCACTTATCGAGTTTTTATGGTATATTCCCCCTGTGTCTTTATCAGCAATGTATTAGCATGTTATAAATGCATGGGCAGTAACTTTGCCATTTTCAATTAATTGCTAAATTCTTAAAATCACTGTTATATGTTAAGCATCTTTATTTTCCTCACTGATAACTTAAGGTTTTAAGTCCTTTTCCCCAAAGGTTCAACTGTGCGATACTGTGTTATGTACCTCGAAAGTAGTTCAAAGCATTGCAGAAATATCATTTACATCATAATGAGGTCTAAACTGTTCCAACGTTTATCAACATAAGACATTAAGGAAGTGCCATTTATCCACATAAGAAATTATGGAAGTGCCATTTATCCACATAAGAAATTAAGGAAGTGCCATTATCCACATAAGAAATTATGGAAGTGCCATTTATCCACATAAGTAATTAAGGAAGTGTCATTTATCCACATAAGAAATTAAGGAAGTGCCATTTATCCACATAAGAAATTATGTAAGTGCCATTTATCCACATAAGAAATTAAGGAAGTGCCATTTATCCACATAAGAAATTATGTAAGTGCCATGGAACATACATCATTACATTGACAGGAGGCAATCATACACATTTAGATGCTACTAAATACACATGCACTTTTTAAAAGAAATGTTACATGCCAATACGAGTTAAAACGTCGCAATAAAATATTAAAAGTATGACTCAAAATGAACTTGTGTGAAAATTTGTCATACACAGAAAACTATTTTGAGGCATATTAAATTAGGTTATGACTTTTCCTTTGCTAATATCAGTTAATTTTGAAATGTTGCCATAAATGATTTTATGTTATGTTTTAATTTTCATAAACATACCAGTATCGTACATTTATAGACATTGCTTAACGACAATTATTAGGAACAATATATTTATTTAATATATAAATTTATGCGGAATGATTTATAATATACCAAGGACTGTTGTATATAAACTTGTAGGTCCCACTGTCAGATCGATTTGCTTTTCTTATCCAGAAGGCACTTTCTCCTTGCTGCTTCAGTCTTCCTTCATAAGAAGGGCCTTCAGTGAATCCACGTTCTCGTGACCATGCCACAATAAGAGTGTCTCCCTTGTACACTGCTTTGTTCTTCACATTAGTTGGTACATTAGGCCATATCAGAAAAGCATCTTCATATTCACATATAATTTGATGACTGATCCCAAACGAGCCTTTAAAATTTAAGAAGAAAGGAAAAAGACAAATTATATATATGAAGGATAGAATAGCTGTATTCATTATTTAAACACAGTTAAAAATAATACATATAATGCCCCAAAAGAGTTTTGTTTGCTTGGTGTGTTATGTCACATGATCAAAACATGAAAGTTATATTATGCCTTCGAAATTAAACATATCAGATCTGGACTGAACTGACGGCAGTATTTTGACTTAGATCATTCTGGTTGTTACCCATGTATTCAAATTATTGTGACTAGAAAAATAAATCCTGTATTACATATATGGATGGTTAATTTGTACCTTTCACTTTGTAATAAAAATAGCTTTCGTTAAAGACTGGCCTTTTTAATAGAGCACTTATTAGAGCAATTACTTTTTTTCAAAACGACAACTTGGAAAATGTGATGAGGCATTTGTAATACAATCGCAAAGAGTTTGCATTCTTTAACTGAAACTTTCAGTGTTCATCTCATGTATTATTTATTTAGTTCATATTAAAACAAATCAGTACAAGTATCAAGGACTTCTGGATTTAGGATTTCATGCTTCTGTACATTTGGATGTGCAAATGTGATGAGGCATTTGTAATACAATCGCAAAGAGTTTGCATTCTTTAACTGAAACTTTCAGTGTTCATCTGATGTATTATTTATTTAGTTCATATTAAAACAAATCAGTACAAGTATCAAGGACTTCTGGATTTAGGATTTCATGCTTCTGTACATTTGGATGTGCAATACCTATCATCTACCTTTTAGATGACCTATCCCAAATAGAAAGTAAAGGAATGTCAACGGAAAATGCATTGCACAATGTTTCAGTGATATCATCTTCTTCTTAGCCTGAAAAAAAAGATAATTATCATTAGTTCTAAAGTGGATTCTGTAGGTAATCATATATCCCGGCAACATGCCAGAAACACCAAAAAGATGGAGGTATTTACTTCCTTGCACATAAGGTCAACAACACATCAATATACCGTATTTACCGGACTATAAGTCGATGTAAAGTATGAATTTAATTAAAAAATTTGACAAATTTTCCATCTTTCATCCTTATATAAATCAATGCTGAGTATAAAACAAGGCCAGATTGTCTTTATCACTTCATTCCACACAAAATCGCGAATTTGACCCTATCTGTAACTCAGTAACCTTTCCAGTCAGGATCATTAAATGTAACTAAAATTACCTAATTTGTTCCACACGAAGTATTTTAAATGTAGTATGATGTACCTTTAGCTACATATAATAACGCTGACCTGCAAATTATTGAGACAGATACGATAAAACTCGTGATGCTATGTAGAATTAAATTATAATAACTTCCGGTTTTATAAATATTAAAAGTATCATTGAATGCTATTTCAGATAACCCGCAAAGGGGAAACTGCATTTTCCATAGTTGTTTAGGGGGACCAGAGGTACAGAGAGAGGGATCCATCACATTTTTCTTCTTGCATCTCGTGGACAAAATAAAATATGGTTCGATATATGAGAGATAGAGAGATTTCAAATCTTTTCGTTTTTTGTAGGGGCATTTGTTTTGTTTTGTTTACCTTATTGTCCCCGTTTAGCCGATGATTTTGTCAAAGAGAGAAAACATTAATATATGAAACGTAAATGTCAACTATGAAAATACATACCATATTCCAGCAAGGTTTAAATATTCACAGTAGTTATATTCATATTGACTCTAATTATGTTAAATCCCAAGAATGTCCATTTCGCATGCTAATTTTCTTTGCAAATGACCTTTCCATTCCCAACAAATAAGATTTTTTTCGAAACGCATGCACTCTTCCTGTGCTCAAGCAGCAACTGTTATTTGATATTTGATCATGGTAGATGTTACTTAAAATTGCTGTCAGTTCCATCCGTAGGTTCAAAAGATCTTTCAGGCTGAGATATTTACATTAGTAACCACCTTTCATTTTCTTTCATTATAGGGTACGTATTCATAATACCCATGGGTAGCCTCTTTCCCTATTGTTAACCTTGCTAATCTGATCTGGTCTGCCGAATCTTGATTTCAGGCAGGTGTTAGGTTGGAATGACTGTATACAGCTGTAGCATATTTAATTAGCATGTAAATACCGCTATAAAGCCTTTTGATTCTTGGATAATAGAAGTCGCAAAAAAAAAAAAAAAAAAAAACAACTAAAAGGAATCGCTTACCTAGTGGTACTAACTGATAATGGAATATGGTGCTGCATTTGTAAATGAGTAGTATCAGTCATCATGTAAGTGAACAATACAGATTTACAATCGTGAACAGATCTCTCTCTCTCTCTCTCTCTCTCAAATGGGCATAACTTTTATTTGATCATTAGGTGTAAAATGAAAATTGTGATGGAATATGCCTTTGTCATGGTTATTCATCTTTAACTTGTTAATCGTAACGCACATATATGTAATAAATTTAAACAACGTATGTTGCAAACAACATAAATTACTGGTGCATGCTGCTTTTGCGCAATTACATCTGATCTATGTTAACTAATAATACTGATGGCCATGTAATTGTTTAAAATACTCACTGTGTTATCCTGTATTTATTCATACACGATCTCTTCCATAAAATGAAATAGTTTTTACACCTTATTTTTCGTACTTTTGGGGAATTATTTATATACGTCGATTTGGAGTATAAGATGAAGCTAAGATTTTCTGGACAAAAAGTAAAGTCTTATAGGATAGCAAATTCGGTACTGCATTCTTTTGTACTTTGTCTGTTGAAATAGGAACAATACATGTACCTGTACGTAACATATTCAACATGCTGAATTGACCATTCAGATCAGTTTTCTTTATTATCTGAGTATTATGTGGTATCTTAATCTTTTTAAAATACTATTATGACCCTGTCCCTTTCTCCCATGAAATGGTCAACCCCAAATATGAAGTTTATTCATTTTTATATAAAGACAAATATATAACGTAAAAAGACTATATCATATCATTTGTGACAATGCTGAAGTTATGATGATCAAGATAATTCAGTCCTGACCAGGATTCATTCGGATAATCCAGAAGATATTAGAACCATCCAGTCTCTAGTGAATGTAGTGATGAACACTAATGATACCTCTATTACCTTCAGACTCCCTGTTGAATTCATTTTTAAAGTGCAGCAATTGCAAAGTTGTTTGAAAACTAATATTAAAAATGGGAACGCTGGGGCCATATGGAAACTGAAGTCAGTGTTTGTGTAATCACGGCTTGTGACTTTTTAAAATCACCATCCTTGGGCCTGTGTCTAAAATTATTTTCTTTGAGCATTGATCAAAGGCCACTATATTTTCTTTTATACTGATTTGTTTTTGTAAGTTGTTAATCGTCTGAATGTTATACATGTCATCCTATTTCTTTTTTCTTATAAACTGACATACATAATATGCACAAATGTTAGATGCATACAATAGTGTTAAATGGGCATAAACAAATGCAGAATTGTAGGCTGCTGTTTTTTTTTTTTTTTGCCTAATGATCCGCCCCCCCCCACCACCACCATATTCATAGTTTTTAAGAAGAGATTTCAAAATTTTAGGAATCTTCCGCCAGATACCTGCCGATCCTAATGATGCGTTACCTGAGTACCGGATCAGAAGGAAATTTTGTTAAATGTGAATCCGAGCTGCTTGTGGTAGGTTCACACATGTCAACCCCCAAGAGAGGTATTAGTGTAGTTAATAATATAACTGGCAAGAAGAGTGTAATCTGAACAAAAAAAGAGAAATCTATTTAGTATTAGCCATAATTAAAGAAAACTTGAAAAACGCATATTTAGTTTTGCTACTTGCCTGGACGTTAATATTCTTGTCACAAATCATCTAAATCCATGTGGATTAATAGTTAGTACAAGAGTATAGACACAACATAAAATGTTTATGTATAACTAGTCTTCGTGTCTACAGGAATGTTGCAATTGATAAATTATTTATGTATAACTAGTCTACATGTCTACAGGAACCTTTGCAACTGATAAATTATTTATGTATAACCAGTCTACATGTCTACAGGAACCTTTGCAACTAATAAATTATTTATGTATAACCAGTCTACATGTCTACAGGAACCTTTGCAACTAATACATTATTTATGCATAACCAGTCTACATGTGTACAGGAACCTTTGAAATGGTCTTCAAGTCCACAAATAATGACTGCTGTATTACATCACTGCCAAATTCTTATTTCGTTTTTTTTTTTTTAAAGTGCTCTTGGTTTATCCCTTTCTAGGTGCAACATGTTTTTAAGTTTAATAAAATCCCTCTCTAACATTTCTCAGTTATATAACATCTATCAGTCATATCGATAAAGCCAGCGTATTACGATGTCTTGCACCAGTTATTTTGAATTTAGACTGGTCGGCTACATATATGGGTATCAAAATGGAATGAAGCTATGAAATGTGGTTTCACATTCAAGAAACGCGTCTGTTTTCTTCTACTATAAGTAGAAAATAAGGAAATTATATGGCTGTCGTATTGTGTACAATTTAATGATTAGTCATATATGTACTAAATAATAATACAAAACTAAGTTATAAATAGGTGCAGTATGTAAGATTAATTTGGCCAATGAGGAGGCAGTATTCCATTTAGTGAGTTGCACTTGCATATTAAGTGTGCACTATCATGGCAATATTGAGAGGTACAGTAGCGTGGGAAAATGATCTGACATTCCTTAAAGGTATGATAGTAAGCCAAACTTTGGGCAGGCATACAACGTTGAATACTTGAGCTAAGCATTTTTACCAAACTTATTATGCTACTAGAAATCTAGCTTGAAATATCAGAGTTGATTCTTAAATAAGTCGTGAAAGAAAAGAGTGATGTGTCCTCCCATGTATTATTATATAGTACTTGTATACATGTAAATTGTAAGCAACGATACTAGCCCTTGTGACAATGAACAAATGCACACATGACATGAGCCTCAAACTGTAATCATTATTCTCTGTCTCGAACTGAATTTGGAAACGTATTTCTTTTCTGCAGAGATTTCATGACATTCTGCTGATGTAAATACATGTTATGACCAGATAGTATGTCACATGCAATATACAGGTGGTCCTGCCACAAGGTTAAGTTCAAAGTAAGGCATGGAGAAAGGTAATTTCTTTGATTTGTTTCATTTCGTGAAGGACAAGAATTGAAAATGTTTTAATGAAACTTAAGTCACCTTTTAACCACTTAATATATTTTATTAAATTGTATCTAGCTCCACACTTTATCATGCAAATGACGTTGGTAGCTCTATAATCAAGGTAGTTGGTGGTGATAATGTGCCGTGTAGTACTTTTGTCACTTAAAACCTGGAGGTCGTATCACTGTTTTCTTCAAAATTGAAACTGTTTCCTTTGAGTGATGTGATGTGATTTGTGATGTGATTTTTATTTTTAACGTAGCTTTAACAATTTCTCAGTCATATCGCTACGATGTCTGCAATGTGGCAGTTTGTAGTGATGTCTAGCACTGGGGCATCATGCCGCAGACATGTAGCATGATGTCCCACCCAGTCACATTATCCTGACACCGGGCCGACCAGTCCTAGCACTAACCTGTTAATGCTGAGCGCCAAGCGAGGCAGCTATTAGTACCATTTTTGTAAGTCTTTGGTATGACTCGGCCGGGGATCGAACCCGCGACCTCCCGCATCCGAGGCGGACGCTATAACCACTAGGCCTCCGGAGCGGTTATTTCCTTTGAGAGGGATATTCTACTTGCTTTTATCATCACTTCAAGTAACCTTCTTGTCAAATATTGGGTGCTTGGAGTATGTGCATCTTGAACACCTTTATAGAGAAAGTTTCATCCATGTATGGGGCTGAAATGGAAGAAGACGCAGACATGCTGCTTTTCTGGAGATATTGTTTTGGGAAAACAAGTATCCATAAGTTCAATATGACAACCATTGGTTCCAAAGAAATCTGAACATAAACATATTTGTGATAGGCTAAGAATATGAGGGGCGTTCCAAAGTCTAGGAGCATCATAGAAAGTGCACGTACACTATCATGTATTGCTCATTTATTGTCTGTCATGCATGAACTTGTATATAGAGAACTAACATCTGTCTGCTGTGGAATCAAACATTTATTTTGGCATACGAGGAGGGGCTCCTTGGTTGTCCTATTTCCTATTACACCAGAAATGTTTTCTATTTTCGCAAGATAGCTCTGTTCAGCCAATATAATGGATATGACAAAGATTTTGTCAAACAAATAGAGGAATATTTTCAAGTTATTTGATGGCTGGAAATTTATAATTTTTGGGGTAAATTATTCCAGGGCTCCTCTTTTCAAAAATAAATGGAGAGTCTCGAAGTTGAATGGAAGAAACAGAATAATCTCTGAACCTATTTTAACCTGCAAATTACTCTTAGGTACTTTTTAATTATTTTATTTACCTTTGTTACAAAGGTAGCCTTGTAAATTTCATTAACCCTGATAAAATTCAGTTCATTTCTTGAAAAGTGATCAAGTGTTACGGCCTGTTAAAAAAAAAAAAAAACTGTTTCCTTTTATATTTTAATCTCAATAAGCTTGTTGTATACCTTTTTTCATTAATGTGTATAGGTCCAGTTTTCTTCTCTGTCCATGCTGAAACTCCTATACAGCTACACTTATTAGTACCTTTACCTTAAAAACATGAGGACGCATCCATGTACATTAATGTAAGAGAGGGGGGTGTTATAACATAAACATTCAATAAATAACACTTTGAGATGACCCTCAAGATCCTATTATACAAGGAGTTATTTGCTTTATCCACTGCTCTAAAACTTCAAGTGCATACTCACTATTCATAAGCAAATATATGAAGCCACTAAGAAGACTGTCACAGATATAGTCCATGCAGGGAAATCAGCCTACACTACACTACTCAGGTCATGGAAAGTCATCGAAAGTTTCAGCTGCAAAGAGCTCTTCGAGATTACTAACAAGCTCATGTCAAGGAACAAATCTACGCCACTTCTAACTACCTTCTCTCCAGTCGACCTTCCGTGACAAAGTACAAACCATTAGAGATAAGATTGACACTACAATTTCAATTGACTCGTCGTCCCATTCAGTTTGGATACAGAATTTAAGCGGCAACCATTAGCAGCATTTGAACCTGTCTCTATGGATTTCGTACATACAATCCTGGTGAAGAGTGCACCAAAAGTCATCTGAACTTGATCCAATTCCAACATCACTGCTGCTTGAGTGCTTAGATTCAGTATTGCCTTCACCAACATATGCTATTAATACCTCTCTCTCATCCGGGGAATTAACATCATTTTTCAAAACTACCAGTGTAAAGCCTCTGCTGAAGAAACCAACACTTGAGCATAACGATTTAAAGAACTACCGCCCAGTTTCTAATCTACCATTCATATACAAAATCTTAGAAAAGGTTGTTCTATCCCTGCTTGTATCTCATCTAAATTCACACAGTCATTTTTGGAATGTAAAATCAGCATATTGCCCTTGCCACAGTACTGAAATTACTCTTCTAAAAGTAGTTAATAACATTCTCTCTGCGTTGGATAGCTGAAAGATTACAGTCCTCACTTTCCTTGATTTGGATTTGTCTGCAGCATTTGACACGATAGACCATGATATATTACTTCACCATCTCCAGCATGTATTTGGCATTCATGATGCAGCCTTACTGTGGTTCAAGTTCTTCTTGGTCAACAGGACACCAATTGTATCCACAAATGAAATACACTCCAGCCCAGTTGATCTATGTTGTGGTGTTCCACAGGGGTCTGTCCTTGGACCTGTTCTCTTAATTCTGTACACTCAGTCGCTCTCAAGTGTCATAGATCATCATTCAGTGTCTCACCAGGTGTACGCTCATGACACCCAAATATACAAATCTTGCCACCCAACTGAAGTTGATGCTACCATCCGAGGAGTAGAGAGGGGCATTTCTGATGTGAAATCATGAATGACATGTAACAAACTGCAGATGAATGATGATACAACTGAGGCCATTCTGATCATAAAACAAAGACTTTCTCATTCACATCATTTACCTCAAACAATAAATATCAGCAACACCAGCATTATATTCACACAATCAGTACGAAACCTAGGTGTTGCTCTGGACAATACTCTCAAATTGCACCAACATGTCATGAACATATGCAAGGCTGCATATCTTGAGCTGAGACGCATCAGCTCAATTCGCAAATATCTTTCAG
This sequence comes from Sinohyriopsis cumingii, assembly GCA_028554795.2. Lineage (NCBI taxonomy): Eukaryota > Metazoa > Mollusca > Bivalvia > Unionida > Unionidae > Sinohyriopsis > Sinohyriopsis cumingii. Next base: position 185,599,437 of record CM068824.1, on the reverse strand, counting down.
TTGATGCTACTAACACAATTCTTTGTTCATTAGTACCTTCAAGACTGACTATTGTAATTCAATTATGTCTGGTTCATCTCAATATCTACTCCAGAAACTTCACAAAGTTCAAAACACAGCTGCTCGGATCATACTTAGAGTACCACGATCAGAGCACACCTCCCCGCTGCTCTGTACCCTACACTGGCTATCCATTCGATCCAGAATCAAACGCAAAATGTGTTCTCTGTGCTACGTTTCACTGTCGGACTCTAGTCGAACATACCTATCTGATCTCACCCACCAGTACACACAAGCAAGATACTTACGGTCCTCTTCTGACAATCGTTTAATCATTATCCCCACTATGAAAACAAAGTCATATGGACAACATTGTTTTGCATACCAAGGCCAAGCAACGTGGAATAAATTGTCCAATGAACCTAGATACAAAGACACAGTGATCACATTCAAGAGGGCTCTCAAAACTCACTTATTTCGACTGCAAGAACAAACATAAGGACCTAATAATGTTTCCTACCTGAAATAATCTCAGCATGTTTTTTATTTTTTAATGTTTTTTTAATTTCATGGTGTTTGTTTTTGTAATAATATTATTATATGATTTTTATCTTATAGGTGTTGTCTAATGTTGTAAAGCGCTTAGAACTTCTAAAGATTAGGCGCTATACAAAGTCCTCATTGTTATTATTATTATTATTATTATTACTATTATTATTATTATTATTAGTATCTATTAATTTTTTCTAATCGATCCCCCCCCCCCGCTTTTAATTCTTCTCTTTTATTTAAGCCCACTGCTTTTTTATATATGTTGATGAATTTCCCTGCCCGTATCTCTCTTCCCATATTCTCTTTCTCTATTACTTTATTGAATTTTTCTTTATATATTTTCCGAGCGTCTTCTGTTAGTTGTTTTTTAATAATGTATTTAGCTCGTTTTTCACCATTATTTGCAAGGTTCTCAATTTGTTTGAATAATAAAGAGATATTTACATTATTTTATTTTTAGTTTGTCCCAGTCTTTTGTTAAATTTTCAATTATCCTTTCTCCTATATTTTTAAGTTTTTTCTAATTCTGTATTGATGTCTTTAATAAACTCTTCTACTTATATTATTTTAGTTTTTATTTTCCAAACCCCTTTCCCCATTACTGTGTGTTCTTCATTTTCATTTCTTAATTTATATGTTTATGGTCTGATATTTTGAAATCTCTTATTTCTGTTTTTATGTGAATATTATTTTCAAAATTAGTCACCTAAAATGTATCCAGTCTCCTTGCCCCCCTCCCCCCCCCGCCATTTTTATATTCATATGTGTATTCAGTTTTGATTATATGTAATCTTCTGTACATATCTGCTAGTTTGTGACTTTTTAGTAGTTTTTCTATTATCTCTTTGGAACTTTGATAATTTGTCGACTAACTCCTGGTCCTATATATGTTTTCCCCATCCCATTTAAAATCCTCTCCCATTACTAGTGGTTCCGTTGTATAATCATTTAGATGTTTGCTTAAATTTTGCACAGATTCATGCCTCTTTTACCTAGTTGCCGGGCAGTAAATATTTATTATACGCAAATTGTTTAATATTTTGTGAATCATCCTCCCTTTAAAAATTCCCTTTAAGAACTGTTTTATTTCTAATAATTATTGCCATTCCCGCTCTTATATCATCATTTTTACAGTTGTTTAAAATTACGATTGCATTCAGTTTTTTTCTTCAACAAAAGATATTAGTTCATTTGGAAATTTGGCTTGTTGTATTAAAATAAGGTCAAATTATATTAGTTTAATTAATTTATTTATTTTTTCATTATCTATACCATTTTGTTTTTTTTAAGACAATTCGAAGTTTTTTCCTGCCATATTTCTTTTTATACTTGAGGTGGCCGCATTCCTTATCAAAATTACTTTTACATATTTTGTTTGTTCTTTCCTGTTAAATTATTTAATTATTTCATTAGTTTAGTGTGTTTGTTTCCTCGGAGGCGTCGTGCCCTCAATCGAATCCATTTCCAGAGTTATCTGCTGATTGTATTGTTTTTTCTGTCCCTTTCGATAATTCAGTTTCCTGTCCTGTTTCCTGTTCCGAGTCCGTTCCTGTTATGTCTAGCGAATTTCACATGTATGTCGTCGTCTTCGTCTTTGTAGCTGTTATCGCAATGGTTGTTATTGTCACTTGAGTTCTCACTTAACGTCATGTCACTCAGGTGTTTTTCTTTTTTTTTTTCTTGGGGCTTTGTCCTTGTCATTTGGTGGAGGATTTTTCCTCCGTCGGCGTCGAGTCGCTTTACGATATCGCCGACAGGATCTTCCATAGTTTTATTCTGTTCCTATGGGCGGGTATCTGAGTGGCGGTTAAATGTACCATACCTATTAGGTCCGTTTCCTCCGAAGTAATTTAAAACACTTACCTTGAACACAGCCTTATTGAATTTTGTTTGTGAGTGGACGTGTCAAGCAATCCATGGTTCTGATAATGTTCCTACTTTTGCTTATGATGCGATGTTGAATTTCAAACTGAATGTTTAAACTTCGTACACACAGGCTGGCAAACTATATGAGTGCAGCTACCACTGGGTTAAACGAGGAGCCAAGATAAAGTAGACTTGAGGAAAACGTATGGTCCATCTCTATATCATAGCAAATGTATCAGTTCAGATTGTGAGGGAGGTCGCGGGTTCGAAGTTCGGCAAAGTCTTACCAAAGACGTAAAAATAGCAACAACAGCAGCTTCGTTTGACGCTCAGTATTAAGAGGTTAATGTTAGGACTGGGCGGCCTGGTGTCAGGTTAATGTGAGTGTGTGGGACATGATTCTACATGTCTGCGGCATGATACCTAAGTGCTAGAAAACACTATAAACTGCCACAGTGCAGACATCGTAATGATATGACTGATCTTTTTTAAAGCTATGTTAAAATTCCAAATCATAAACACACACACACATCAAACCTTACCATGAGTATCGTCATGATGATGAATTCATTTTAAAATTCCAAGTCTGAAGTGAACTGTAAAACATTCTTCATAATAAATTTTTACAGTTTCGATTTCAATTCTTAAGAAAATCGAAATAACCCAAAGGAGCATTCCTGAATAACAATATATAAACCTCTCGCAACAAAAAATACAGTCCCTCCATACATATCACAATTTACAGATTTCACATAGTTTGCTGAGTCACTGTTTATGCAAACCCATTAACAATGAAATAATCGATCGCCATTTTATCTCAACAGAAGAACAGGGCGTTCGGATATGAATGTGCAGTAAACACATTCAAATAGCTACCTGTTGCTATTAATAGTTCCCACGTGTCAATCAACCTTATAAAATGGGGCCATACTCCATATATTTTCAAAATTTGTACTTTGTTTTCGTTTTCTGTGTTAGATTTAAAATGTCGACAATGTTTAAATTAACGCTGTGTTCAAGTAAATGGCTACAAATTGCGTTTAAAGACGGTCAAATTTAGAGGTAGATTCGGCTTTCAACTTCAATGCGAAATATTGTCACGTGACAAATCAAACCGGTAAACAAAGGCACAAAAGGCGCGAGTGAATGTTTATATTTTGACTTTAATTTATGAGATAACAAACGAGTATATTCTGCTGTCACCAATGGGACGAAAGAGTCAAATACGTAGTGATGTATTCTCATTCACGTTTTCTTCGCAATTTTACTGCAGCGGAAAAACAAGGAAATTTCTCGTGTAATTGACTCCATAAAACAGCTCATACGAATTACAATTGTTTATTATTATTATTATTATTATTTGGAATTTCAAATAAATTGTTTATCTTTATGTTTTATGATGGCCTGTGTTAGCTATTTCTTAATTGTTATAACTTCCCCACAGACCATCATTGTTTTTATCATGTAATCTGTTATCTTAATTATTATATTTTTATCAAAGTTTCCATCCAAATATAAGATGTGTTTCCTTTAATATTTGTGTCTCTCTTTTTTTTTTTTTTACAGATTTCCATAATCAGTTAAATTCTATTATCTTTTCTTTTTCACACTGTGTGGTTGCATGATATTTAGTGAAGTTCGCCGTTTTGCACAGTGAGCATTTTTCTATTGTTCTTATCATTCTTCTCCTTACAGCGACTTCACCTTGTTTTTTATTAGATGGGGTGGTAATCACGGGTGATTACCTCTCCAGTTTCCTATTTTCAAAAATTCAGTTTTATCATGATTGATTTTTTACCTTGAGGCTTTACCAAAGGATTCATATTTCTTTTCTAGGTGTTTAAAGGAATTTAGGTCTTTAATGAAGTTGGTTCAATCATCCGCGTCTTGGAGCATTCTAAATTCGAATTATTATTCCTTCAATATGTTTGTTAGTCCTTATTTGTATACGTAGAGTTTCTATTGCTATTACGTATAATAGCATTAGCAGCCGGCATCCTTGCCTCACTGATCTTTGTATATTGAAGTTGTCCGTAACAGCTCCATTTACCTGTACTCTTGCAGTTATGTTGTTGTACAGTATTTTGGTCCCAGTTTTGAAATTTGTTCCAAAACCAAATTTTTTCACTACTTTCTGTATGAAGTTGTGTTCCAATCTAGCAAAGGCTTTTTCTTAGTCAAAAGGTACCATGGCACCTTTTGGACTTGTATTATTTAGAAAGTCTATTTATATGGATCATATATTTAGAATATTATTTTGTACATTTTTGCCCTTTCCCCCGCATGTTTGATTGATATTAATGATTTTATTTATACATTTTTTCTTCAATCCGTTTGCTAAGATTCTACTTAAAATTTGGAAGTCGATATTTAGGAGGGAGATGGGCTTCCAATTTGTTATACTTCTCTATTTCCTTCCCTTTAAAAACTATGGTTATCAATCCGTCCCTCATGGAGTTTGACATTGATTCATTTATTAAAAGTATATTATTTATAAACCTTCAAGAATCGGCGCTTACTCACTTTGGAATTTTTTGTAGCATTCCGCAGTGAATCCATCTCTACCTGGTGATTTGCCTTTCGCTGGTCGTTTCATCGTGTTTATTATCTCTTCACTAGAGATGAGATCATCATACATGTCCCTGTATTCTGATAATATCATCTCGCATTTTATTTCTTTTAAATATTCTACGATGGTATTTTCTTCTATTTTTTGTGAGGTGTATAAACTTGCATAGAAATTCCTTAAAAGTCTCATCTGGGTTTTTTTGTCTGTTACTTCTTTTCCTTCATCTAATAGTTTTTCCAGCCTTTCCCCACCCCTTTTAATTCTTCTCTTTTAGGTAAGTCCACTGCTTTTGTATATATGTTGATGACTTTCCCTGCTCGGACCTCTCTTCCATTATTCTCTTCCTCTGTAACTTTTTTGAATATTTCTTTATATATTTTCTGAGCGTCTTTATTTGGTTGTTTCTTTTTAATAATGTATTTAGTTCGTTTTTCTCCATTATTTGCAATTTTCTCCTTTTTTTTGAATGATACAGTGATATTTCCATTATTTTATTTTAGTTTGTCCCAGTCTCTTGTTATATTTGCAATTTCCCTTTAACCTATATTTTTAAGGTTTTTGTAATTCTGTACTGATTTCTTTTATAAATTATTCTACGTCTAGTATTTTATTATTCATTTTCCAAACCCCCTTCCCCCATCTCTGTGTGTTCTTCATTTTCATTTCTTAATTTATAAGTTTATGGTCTGATATTTTGAAATCTCTTATTTTGCATTTTATGTGAATGTTATTTTGAAAATTAGTCACGTAATGTTTATCCAGTCTGCTTCCTCCCCCCCCCCGCCATTTTTATATTTATATGTGTATTCAGTTTTGATTATATTTAATCTTCTGTATATTTCTGTTAGTTTGTAACTTTTTAGAAGTTTTTCTATTATCTCTTTGGAACTTTGATCATTTGTTGACGAACCCCAGGTCTTACATATGTTTTCCCAATCTAATTTAAAATCCCCTCCCATTACTGGTGGTTCCGTTGTAAAATCATTTAGATGTTTGCATAAATTGTGCAGAAATTCATGCCTCATTTACCTACTTGCGGGGTAGTAAATTTTTATTATATGCAAATTGTTTAATATTATGTGAATAATACTCCCTTTAAAAATTCCCTTTTCCTCTACTCTCCCCCAATTAAGACCTGTTTAATTTGTAATAATTATTGCCATTCCCCCTCTTATCATCATTTTTACAGTTGTTTAAAATTACGACTGCATTCATTTTTTTTCAACAAAAGATATTATTTCATTTGGAAATTTGGCTTGTTGTATTAAAATAAGGTCAAAATCTGTTTGTTTAATTAATTAATTTATTTTACCTTATCTATCAAATTTGTATTTATTGAGACATTTCGAAGATAGTTCCTTCCATATTTCTTTCTTTACTTGTGGTGGCCGCACTCCAAATCAAAAGTACTTTTACATGTTTTCTTTGTTCTTTCCTGTTAAATTATTCAATAATTGCATTTCTTTACTGTGTTTGGTTCCACGGAGGCATAGTGACCCCGATCGAATCCGTTTCTAGAGTTATCTGCTGATTGTATTGTGTTTTCTGTCCCTTTAGATAATTCAGATTGCTGCCCTGTTTCCTGTTCCGAGTCCGTTCCTGTTATGTCTAGCCGGATTTTCACATGTATGTCATCGTCTTCGTCTTTGTCGCTGTTATCGTTATGGTTGTTATTGTCACTTGAGTTCTCACTTTCTGTCATGTCACTCAGGTGTTTTTCTTTTTTCTTTCTTGGGGCTTTGTCCTTGTCATTTGGTAGGGGATTTTTCCTCCGTCGGCGTCGAGTCGCATTACCATGACGCGACAGGATCTTGCGTAGTTTTCTTTTGTTCCTATGGCCAGGTATCGGAGTGGAGGTTAAATGTGCCATACCTATTAGGTCCGTTTGCTCCGTAGTAATTTAAAATACTTACTTTGAATGAAGCCTTATTCAATTTTGTTTGTGAGTATACGTGTCAAGCAATCCATGCTACTGATAATGTTCCTACTGTTGTTTATGATGCGATGTTGAATTTCAAACAGAATGTTTAAACTTCGTACACACAGGTTTGCAAACTATATGAGTATAGCTAACATTGGCTTAAACGAGGAGCCAAGATAAAGTAGACTTGAGGAAAACGTATGGTCCATCTCTATATCATAGCAAATGTATCAGTTCAGATTGTTAATCCCCTCGTTCAAGTTTTGGATGATGACTCATATTACATCAACCCTTGACCGCTTCGGTGGCCAAGTGGTTAGAGTGTCCGCCTCGGATGAGGGAGGTCGCGGGTACGAAGCCCGGCAAGGTCATTTGAACGACATAAAAATAGCAACAACAGCAGCTTCGTTTGACGCTCAGCATTAAGAGGTTAATGTTATGACTGGTCGGCCTGGTGTCAGGTTAATGTGAGCGTGTTGGACATGATTCTACATGTCTGCGGCATGATGCCTAAGTGCTAGACTACACTATAAACTGCCACAGTGCAGACATCGTAATGATATGACTGATCTTTTTTAAAGCTATGTTAAAATTCCAAATTACACACACACACACACACACACATCTAACCTTACCTGATTATCTTCATGATGATGAATTCATTTTAAAATTCCAAGTCTGAAGTGAACTGTAAAACATTCTTCATAATACATTTACAGTTTCGATTTCAATTAGCAGCAGAGAGGGTGAACAGACCACTTAATCATAGGAATTTTCATCTGAATCATAGGAATCTTCATCTGAATCATAGGAATCTTTATCTGAATCCTGGGGATCATCATCTGAATCATGGGAATTTTCATCTGAATCATGGGGAATCTTTATCTGAATCCTGGGAATTCTTATCTGAATCATGGGAATCTTCATCTGAATCATGGGAATCTTTTGTTTTGTTCTTCAAGTAATATTCAAGTTCTGATGGTGGTTTTGGATTTATGTTCTTTCTTTTTCTGTAATAGTTCATCAAACTTCTGTATCGATCTCCACAGCAATGTTTACAAATCTGATATAATCCTCTAACGCCGTTGTTACATCCAACACATCTTCGTGAACCAGCATGAGGATTTTTCTTTAAAATATAATTATGTTTTTTACAATATTCTCCACGACACCTTTTGTTGCATTTTTTTGTTGTTCCTTGAATTAACCACGCACAGTTGTTCATTATATGAATGATATCTGTTTAATTAAATTTACACCCCTTCTGCTGATATCAATTAAAAAATTTTTATATTTAAAATAATGGTACATCCAGAATCTCATACTGCAAGAATAGCACGAGAACGATTAGAAGCAATTAAAAAATTTCTTCCTGTCAGAGACTCATTTAGAAAAAGTCTACAAGCGCAGAAAGAAGCACAAGTTGAGTACGAAGAAGAAACTAAAAAACTGTTTAAACCCGTCACTGCAGCTACTGAAAAGGTTACAGCTGTCATCAAAGAAGATCTTCTTCCGGTATCAAAACAAACAGCAGAACAAACTGAAAAAATAGCAAGAAGAACTAAACAGACAAAGAAGATTTTACGAGATCTTCCACCTGGCATAGCCAGGGAAATAGCTGCGGCTCAACCTCCACCTGTTGGCGAAGAAATACTTGAAAGTATTGGAAAACTTCGTACTGAAGTCGCCGACGTGCAAAAAGAACATGCACCTAAATTCAAGCCAGTAAAAGAAAATATAAAATCAATTGCAAAATTTAAGGAAGGTGTTGTTGAAGAAATTAGGAATACTGAAATAGAAAACTTACCCGAAAAAATATTAGATTATATATCTGACAAATCTGGGATTTTAAAACCCCGTCATGAAAAAGTAAAAAATGAAGATCTTATTAAATGGATATATCGCATACATGCAAACAAAAGACAGGTTAAAAGTGATGATTCGAAATATAAAAATCTTTATAAACAAGTAGAAATACTTCGCAGAGAGAGACTAGAACAAGAAGAAGAACAACTCTCCCAGTATCAGCTTCCTCCACCTTTACAACGTAAAATATTTCTGCGCCGGCAATGACATTTACACCGATAGATTCACTACATGGATTTCGAAGTGACTCACCTGACATACCCCCGGTCACCACTGAAGTACTTCATCCGGTGATGCAACCACCGGTATTTAAAACACCTCAAGATGAACCTAAAACAGGATCTGGTTTATGTTCTGATAATATCCTCAATGACGTGTCACGGTTAGAAGTTCTCATAGGAGGAAAACGTGCCGGAAATAATTCACCAGAAATAATTAATGAAGCAGCTGATATTTGTCGGCGATTATTTCAAGGCGGTATCATGGATATCGGAGTTTACCGAGAACTTATCGATGAACTTGTTGATGACTAGTTGTTAAATAAATGGTAAATTAAAAAAGATGATCATACATAATAATCATCGTAAATCTGTACAGGTCAGAGTGGTGAACTCACGATTACCAATCTACAGAGCTACTTACGGAGATGGACTTGGTGATGTTGTGCGGGGATTATTCACAAGGATAGCTCCAAAAGCAGCACCCGTTGCAAAACAAATATCAATGAAAGCTATCGATATTATTCGTGAAAAAGCTCCTGGAGCAATTGTCAATGTTGCTGGTAAGGCGTTTTCGGCAATCAAAGAAAGACTAGCACGATTATTGGGACGAAAACAACAACCACCAGTGAAACTGGCAAGTACTGAAATTATGCCCGCAGACGTAAGTAAAATAATAAATCAGGCTGCAAATCAAAAACTAGCGGAATTATCTGAAGAGGCAGAAAGAAATATAACACCAAATTTGATTGATCAAAGACTCAGTGAATCAGGAAATAATATTTCAAGCACGATATCAGGAAGTGGAGTTTCCAAACACGGTTTTCGTGTTAGACGAGAATAATTATAATAAAATGTTTAAACGTGAATCCGATGAAGCATCTGATATGGAGGCACCTGTCCTTAAAGATGAATCGGTACGTGATTATCAGTTTTATTCTTACGAGGCACGAATACCAGATCAACGTGGAAGAATTGAATTACAAGTTCATGATACAAGTAGATACTTTTTACCCGCTGAGGCTTTTCTTGAGGTAGAAGGTACAATTATAAAAACGGATGACACTAATTACGGAGGTGCAGTAAAAGTTGGTTTTGTCAACAATGGGATTATGGCGTTGTTTGATAGCGCCACTTATATGATCGATGGAACAAATATTGAATCGATTCAGAAAGATGTAGACGTTGCTACAATAATAATAGGATTAGCAAGATATTCTGATGATTATACAAGATCAGCAGGTCCTACAATGATGTTTGTGAAAGATAACTCCAATAACCCTGAAAGCGATCCGTATAATATAAGACGACCAAGAAATTTTGCCAATAACGCTGATGCTGATGTGGCCCCAGTGGTTCGTGGTTCTAGCGAAAATTTCAACTTGGGATTTGCAGCACGTAGAAGTATGTTGATAGGAGACAATAGAAGATTTTCATGTGCAATTCCACTATCGCATATTTTTGGATTTTGTAGAAATTTTAGAAAGGTTATTTTTGGAGCTAGACACACGGTTGTTCTTGTGCGAAAAGATGATGATAACGATGCTCTGTGGAGACCTATTGGTGATGCTGGTAAAGTAATATTGTCTAAACTTTCACTGTGGATGCCGGTAATGACTCCAACGATCGCAGTAGAACAAAAATTAATTTCTTTCATGGACACAGGTGGTAAATCCTTATTGTCATGGTTAACAACAAGCACAGATAGTATGCAAACTAACGTTAACGGTCAGTTCACATGGCATATAGCATCACAACAGGGTGTTTCTGCACCGCGACATATTTTTGTTGCGTTTCAGAAAACTAATCGATTAGGCTCACAAGTTCACTCTCATATGATATTTGATAAACTAGGTATCACAGATATTTCTTTACGGATAAACGGACAACAAGAACCAACAGAAAATATACAACTAAGTTATGAACAGAATCGTATAGGACGTGCATATCATCGTTTAATGTCATTCATGGGACGTGATCAAAATGTTGATACTGGATTGCAAATATCACAATATGATTTCAGAACTTTGTATCCGATTTATTATTTTTCACTGGAACATCTTGATCTATCAAAACAATCTGTCGTTGATGTACATCTTAAAGCAACATTGAATACAGGTGGTACTAATTATAGAGCAATCGCGGTCATACTCAGCGATAAAGCCATGTTACTTGAAGGTGGTAGTGGTCGAATGAGAGTCGCTGATGCACCAGTGGAAAATCTTTAATTATTCTGAAAAATATTATTTATATAAAAATGCCGTATAGTCATGTTAATGTTACTCTGACCCCCGGTCAGGTCAAAAAGCTTCAGTCAAAAACCACCAGCAAATGCGGAACTAAAATATCACTAAAACGAGATTAGATGGGTGGTGGTCCAAACAAATTATCGTTGACAAATAATCAGATTAAACATTTCAATAAAGCCCTAGAATCAAAAACTGGAGTTCAATTACGTCTTTCTCCGAGCGCCATCAAAGACATGGTTAAAACGGGTGGTATATTTCCACTTCTTGCGGCTATTCCAGCGTTAATAGCTGCTGCCGCTCCAGCCGTAGCAAAAGCAGCCGCGTTAGGTGCTGTTGGAACAGCTGCTGGAATGGCTCTAAAGAAAGCAACTGGTGGACGATATAGCAAAAAAAGGGACGCGGTCTAAGATTACCGGGATCTCGCTGGGGAAGCGGTCTAAGGCTTCCACGTTAGATGTTCCAGCATCAAATTTTGATTTACTTGATGCTGCTAAACGATTAAAAATAAAAGCCTTTAGAGGTGTTTTTATGCGAGATCAATTACAAAAACAACCAAACAAACTCGAAACAGGTATTATTAATCTAGACTCGACTTCAGGACCTGGTACTCATTGGGTATCATACGCGGTTGATCCACGTGGAATCGTTTATTTTGATTCATACGGGTTAGCTCCACCTGCTGAATTTATCAAGTATGTCGCACCACTTCACGCAAGAACCAGAGGTTCCAAAGTTTGGTATTCAACGCTACCCACACAAACAATGACAGATCCGCCAATATGCGGCCGTGAGGTAATTAATGTACTCGACGCTATATCAAAATCATCCAAACCGCCACATAAAGCTGTGCATGATTATACAAGCAACCGATTCGTTGCGCGTAAAGCGTTTTAAATAGATCTTGGATCATATTAAATGGTTGATATTTACGGAAGAAGATCTTCCCGCGTTAAGAGAAAATCAGGCGATGTTGATTCGTCGAAGTATGCGACTAAAGATGAACTTGCTGATATCATGAATCTTGCTGGAGTTGACCCAGATGAGGTCGTTATTTTTCAAGATCGATATGATAAACTAAAAACGAGTAATATCAGATGGAATGATATAGTTCGACGAGTGCTTGGTGCAGCTACAGATAATATTCCTGTGTTTACTGACAGCGGCAAGATCAGAGATTCAAGTGTATCGTTTACAACCATCAGAGATGAAATTGCAAGAAGCGCTGCTAATCGCGTGAAAAATACCGGTGACACAATGACGGGTGAACTCAGCATGAACGGAAATAAAATAGTGGTTTTAGCGGATCCAACATCCGACGAAGATGCAGCAACAAAAAAATACGTCGACAACGTAGATAGTAAATTATCCACGTTGCGGATCGAGTATGACGTTCAAGTGGGCGCTTTTGCAAGATTTCGCAGAAACCATCAAAGAACCGCAGAAGAATTCTTCGGCACTCCGCACTCCGTTGACATGAAACTTTCTGATATCAAGACGAACATCGACACGATCAGACGAACACAGCAAGACATCGTAGCGGGGATTCCTGAGATCGTTAATAAAACCAATTTGATTAAAATTCCAGCCGGAATAACTCCCGGACATATCACAAACATCGTATGCACTGTATCATCGGGATTCGCAACATGGTCGCAGCAAAATAAAACCATCAAATATACCGCAACAGTCACTGGCGTGTACAGGTTGTCTGTGTTCAGTGGTGCGCGATTTGAGATATTTACAACGTATCCATGGCGTCATTCAACGGATAGGTTTTCCGGGGTTGTATCTGTTATATTAAATAGCGGAACCGAAAAAATTTTTATCCTGGAAGCAGATGATAAGAAATTAACCGCAACATCTTACTGGTGGTGTTTGGAATTTGTAGCTGAAACACCTCAATTGGTTACTGCATAAAAATATATGGATGGTGCTCAATACAGATACAATCAAGCGCGTGAATGGCAGGCGGCGCTAAAAGATCGAGTCGAACAATATACAGTAAAAGTACAAAAATATCGACGACGATTAGTTATCGTTGATGTGATTGTTTATTCAGTATCCGCTGTTGTTGCTGGAACCGGTGTGATATTATCAGCGGTGACAATGATGGCACCAGCAGCCGTAACTATTTGTATTTCAGCATCAACAACGATTGCAGGTGTGCTTAATATCATCACAAAAAAAAAATATGCACCTGCATGAATGAAAAATTATCCGATTACATGATAAGATTGCATACAGCGACGGTCGTATACTCGAAGTTATCTTCATTGTTATCAGCGAGTCTCAGTGATAGAATTATATCTGATGTCGAATTTTCAATGATGACTAAAATATATCACGAAGGTATCGGTATTAAAGATACAAGTACTAATAATGACAGAATTACTCCAGCAGATTGTGACTAACACAACTCCGCCAAAGATAACGATGATCTCGGTAAGTTCAACTAATCCTGAATTTAGTATTAACTTTCCTACTGCAATTCCAGTAAAAGAAATAGCATTAGCTCAATTACGGGTATATTACAGCTGGCCAAATATCAGATCAAAATTATTTAATGGTACACCAGCAAATAATTTAATTGTATTTGCTAACAAGAACAAACCAGATGGTACTCCTGACTGGATAGATGTTGGAATACCCACTGGTAGTTATGAGATCGAACAAATCAACGAAGAATTTCAACGTAGAATAAAATCAATAACCGGAAAAGAAGCAAAAATATCAATTAACGTTCATGAACCGACGCTGTCCTCGACGGTTGAGATACATTCTCCTGATTATGTCGTTGATATTTATCAATCCACGATAAGATCCGTACTAGGTTGGCCTGAAATTCCCCCGGTGTATGAAGGACCACCAGAACCAACTCGGGATGATTTTACATCATCGAAAAGTTTTCATCATAATATTAAAATGAATTATACAAGTTTCTGGTGGAACATCGAAAAACGGGTATGGGATAAACCGGATCAATTTCATGTCGAGCGAACTGGTGAGTACTACTGGCTCTTACACAATGTTGATGGTGGTAAATCATTTTATGATATAAATATCAGTAATGTCATTCATATCATAAATTCAGATCACGAAGAACAACTAGACAATTTGCGTGATAGTTTTCGGGAATATTTGTCTGATTTGACATCTACGCGTGAAGAAATTATTAAACGAGTAGAAATTTTAAATCATATAGCTGATACCATTGAATATTTTCATAACAGGATCATAAACATGTTTTTTGAATCATCGGGTTATAATAGAAGTTTTCTCGCAACCAAGTACAAAATATCCGAAGCTGATATTGCAACATTTATGTTCCCTGATTATAATCCAGATAAATTAAGAAAATCTGTCAATGATGACATTGATGAATATTTTCCCAAAATACTCGATGCGTGGAGAAAACTAGCACTATTAGCAACTGTTTTAAGACATAATAATGATCCACATGGCGGCGGCAGGCACGTTTCTCCGGGAATCGTTAATATAACCAGCACGATTGTGGTCAATCTGGTTTGTGACGTAGTCGATGGCAGCTATCAAATAGATCTCGGAAAATCAAATCAGGCTCAACAAGGATATATTTTATATACATTTACACCACAAGTTCCCCCTGGAAGTTTAATCGTGCAAGAACCAACTAATCCTGTGTATCTGCGGTGTCACAATAATATGTTAACACGAATAAATTTTAAGCTCACAGACCACCTTAATCGCTTAATTGACATGCGTGGAGAAGAGCTTGTGATAAATCTGTATGTGAAATCTTAATTAATCCAGTAAATGTTATATAATGTACCAGCACGTGATTGTTTTTATATACACTTGAAAAACGCCATCAGAACAGTGTTTTCAAAACACAGAGCAATTTAGTTATTGATGAATACGGAAGCGAGAACAGTTAGATGAACTCCGCCGAGAACATATTATCGAGATCAGATTCTAAATTATACACACTCCTGTATTAAACTCGATCAACTTAAAAAAACAAATAAATATAATCACTGATGGGATAAATTAATCAATTTTGTACAATCTGATGGGATAAATTATACAAATCAATCAGTTTGCTAATTCTGATGGGGTAATTGGTACTGAAAATTATACAAATTAATCAGTTTTCCAAAAAGTACTACAAAAAAATAATGTATTATTATTCTGAAATATTTTTATTATTATTCTGAAATATTTTATTTTTTTATTAATCAATCTGATGGGGTGGTTGCTACTCAAAAGTATGCAAATCAATCAGTGTGCTAATTCTGATGGGGTGATTGCCACTTAAAAGTATACAAATCAATCAGTTTGCTAATTCTGATGGGGTGGTTGGTACTTAAAAGTATAGAAATCAATCAGTTTTCCAAAAAATATTTTATTATTATTCTGAAATATTTGTAAATTAATTCTGGTGTGATATACAGTGAAGGAAATTATATTACTACTCAGTCGTTACCCGCTGACATAATTTTTCTTAAGTATCTGATGCGGATACTGATTATTTTTTTTTTGTTTCATATTCACTGGATAATTCCGACCTGATCTTTTCTATTGCAACAGAAAGAGGAATAAATTCATTTACTTGATCATCGTTCACCATAGCCAGTGACTGAAACATAGCTGCCTGAATCCGCTTTATGAACTTATATTGAGATGACAGAACATAGTCATTTTCATTTTTAAGTTCTTGTAACGTTTCAAAATCAGATATTATTTTTTCAGGATTTAGTTCATCAGATATATTAATTCCGTTTTCTTCTATTTTTTAATAGCAGAAATAATGTCTTTGATATTTTCTTGGTTCATTATATAATATGTAAATCTTTAAAATAAAAAAAAAATTATCCCTGAACCCCTATCGAGTCTTTAGCGAGTTCAAGGTACAGGTACACGAAACACTACCCCGCTATGAGAGCCCCTAACCCGTCAAACAACGGTCTAGAGGCCCAAGAGGGTGTGTTTGGTGAAGATATACAATGAAATGGATATATACAATGAAATGGGTATTACAATGAAATGGGTATGTACAATGAAATGGATATATACAATGAAATGGATATATACAATGAATGAATGACGGCACATGACCATAAATTACCTCCCTTTCGTGAGTCAAAAAATAAGTAGTATAACAATGACAATTTCTGACCCCCCAAAAAATAAATATAATTCGAGGTGGTGATGATAGTTAGCAGTACTGAAGGGTAATTTTCTGCTTATATTTTTTTGAGAAAGCAGATTTGGTTATATTTTCTGCTACTCTTTGTGCTGAATATGAGTGAATATCAAAGTATTTCGCAACTGAACATATCGAACGAAATATAATTACTTCGCCAGATTCTGTGTTTGTGGAATTTACCGCCCTTCTAGAAACTGTCTTACATCTTCCAGTATTACCACGTGCAGAGTTCTGACTTTGCGTGACAACCCTCAGATTGGATAAGGAGTTGTTCTGAGGATCCCCGTCAATATGATCAATAACAAGACCATCCTTGATCACTCCGAAGAAACACTCATACGTGAATCGATGACAATGATAATTTTTATTTCTTCCAGCGTTGAACCTTAGATAGCCAGTATTAGAAACAACGCCAACTGGTCTCTTCAACCTACAATTTCTGATGACACCATCACGATCTGATTCATAGTTTGTTATTGTGGGATGTGGGACAAATATATTTTGCTCCATATATGCAATAATATTATTTGTTTAAATCATTGTTTGTCTGAAATCTTGATATATAATCCTCTACGGATTTTATAGCGTTTTCACTATTATTAATTTTTTTGTCATAATATCTTTTAAGTTCTCTGATCCGTTTTCCACCGCACTTTCCACATAATTCTGTTTTTCCTCGCACTCCAATACCACATCGCAGACACGGTATTGGTCCTAGACTTCCTCGTCGTATACTTTGTGAGTGCATCCAACAAAATTCCTTTCTGCAGGATTTGTTGCATCGATTTACTGAGCCGATCATCAACCATTTGCATTGAGACATTGTATATATATAATTTTCTTTATTTAAATATTTGTTTTAATTATATGAATGAGTTTGAGAGATTATCCCAAACTAGGCCTGTTAAATATAAATTCAACCTCGACAGATTATCTCCAGACTTGCCAGTACGGGATTTGGTTGATCCGAAAAATAAAAGTTTGATCAATAAAATTCACGACGCCAAGAAAGAATTTTACACGGATGGTGCATCTCATACATGGTCAACGTTCAAGATTATACGCAATACTGTCAAGGACGCCACAATGAATGACAAGCGAGCGGCAACTATCATTAACTACATCGCTGAGTATGAGGGCAATCAAAAATATTTCTTCAGAGTAAATTTTATTGTATTAACAGAAACAGGTAGTTGGATTATCCGTGACAAATATGATCCTGTCCTTGGCAATAATAAAATTGCCATATTAAGTAAAAATTCCAGACCGGGTCTATTGACGGGTATTGACAAACCGTATTATGAGCGAGCGTATCCTGTAACAGCGGTTATTTATGGAATCTATAAGATAAATAAAAAACCCAACGTTGATAAACTGACACCCATGAAATTTTCAAGGTTAAATTGTGTAGCTGAGCGAGTAATAGAACACTTTACAAACGCGATGCTTGGAAATGGATTAACTGATTTAAGACGTAAAAAAATAAACTCGTGGGCTGATTCAGTTAAGGATACCGGTGCTACAATAAAAGATGTTGCTGAGTTAGGAAAAATATTAAAATTTCCAATAACCGTAGCGACAATAACGGGAGAAGTACTGTACGAATCAAAATATAAATCTAAAGGAGCTTCAATAAATATTATTGATCATAACGCGCACGCATGGACCAGCGCAGTAACAATATTTCCACGTGATCGAACTATTAGATTTTACCCCCCAGATATGTTTGATTTTATCAACGAAATAAGTAAAAACGATCCTGTATCGGTATGGTTATTTAAAAGTAATGAGGAAGGTGGATTTGATCAGTTTGTTAGACCAAACGGTGCAATATATCGAACAGAATCTCTCCACGACGAGATGAAAAATCTCGCGGAGAGGTTTTTAGAGTGCAAACACGCGGAAAATACTGACAAATTACTAACTAATTGCTTTACCGTTCCATCTGTTGTGGCTCATTTTGCTAGAGAAAGAAATTCATGGAAACCAACACGATTTGATTTACTCGAGGATGTACGCGCAACTTGCGTCGAATACGGACACGGTGGATTGTGGAATACCAAATATAATTACAACAATGTTATTTCGGTTGATATGGTTGCATGTTATCCAGGAAGTTTTCTAGGATACGGAGATTGTTCTGTATACTTTAAAAGATTCGGTCACCCTACAAACGAGATGACGCGAGTGGCAATTAATGGACCATTACCTGATTTTGATCTAACTGGATTCGCTTGTGTTGAATCATTCGAGCTTAAGGAAAATCTTCACAAGATTTGTTATGTTTGGTTTGGCAGACATTTTTGTGAAAAACGTGGGGCGCCTGTAGTTTTATTACGATATATGCTAGATTGTGCGGTACTGACATCGTTGGTGGTCAGTGAGGCAATTATATCATATCATGCACAGACCGAAGTTTGGTTGCCTATGCCAGATTCTATCAGTGTTGATGAAGTTATTAGCGAGTTTTAGGAAAAATGTCCTGATGTTTCCGAAGATGATATTATCAAAGAAGCTCCTAAAATTCTCGAGATTAAACTCAAAACCGCAAAAGATCTCGGTAGAAAAATTATAGGTAAATTTACTCAGGGTGGTGCATATGATCATAAAAGACATCACACACGATTAATTTTAGATGATGCCGAGTACGATTTTCTAATTGCTGATACAACAGCGAGAAATGTAATTGTAAATCGAGAAAGTGTTTATTTATCCGACGGAACAAAATTGGGTACGATCGTTAGTTACATAAATGATATCTCCCCACAGTATACTCATCTAAGATCTTCCATGTTGGCTTATGTTTCTATAAATTTATTATCGATGATTAATAGATTTCCTGAGACCGCAGTCAGAGTCACAACAGATTCGTTTTATATTTCGAGTAAATATTTAGAGTCTGTTGTGAAATTTACAAGTAATGATGAACGATGGAGTTCGTGGAGAATAAAAAAAGAAATATTACACAATTATACAGAATCAGCAGATGTTCCGATGAGACATTTTTATCGTAAGTGCAATAAAATATCAGAAATGTCGAAAGCGCCATCGTTGAGTGATCCAATAACTAGATATAAGACAGTATATCTCAATGGACCTGGTGGATGCGGCAAAACGACTCGAGCGATTAATGTTTTTAGAAATTCAGATATGATCGTGCTGACACCCACACATAGACTTGCACGCGAGATGAAACAACGCAAGTACAATCGTGCACGTATCATAGTTTCTTTCGGTGGCGCGGGGATACATGGACTCCTGAACGAATGGGAGAAAAATATATACCTAAAATAATTATTTGGGACGAGATATGTACGGTGTCATTGGATACATTAAAAATGTTTCTTGATTGGTTGTTGACGAAAAATACCGCTGTGGTGGTGTGTGGCGATCATGGTCAACCGCCGCCTTTTGTTGGACCATCTCCACATGATTGGTTAAAAAATTTCGTTGATTATTACGAAGAAATAGATGATGATCATAGAGCTCTCGATGCAAATTTAAAGGAATTAAAAAAATGAATCAGATTACAATCAAACAAAATTCAGTGTGAAATAATACGCAGAGTAATCTCAGAGACCTCAATGAGTGATTTTTTTGAATTTATGGAGACCCACCGATTTGATCGTAGCAAGCAGAAAAATAATCAGAGACGATTTACAACAGCAGTTATTTCAGCTGCATAAAGAAAAATATTCAGAATTACCCGTACCGTTGTGTTATAGACCATCAGATACACGAAAACAGAATATTAATATTGATATTCCAGGACAGACTGAGAATCAAAATCTCGTATTAAATGATATTGTCGCCGTTGATATCAGTGTGGTCGAAGATGCATTACGCGCTGACAAATCTCCATGGGTGTTGGGATACGCTATGACGATCCATTCGTCTCAGGGATTAACTATTTCTGACACACGAGTCTGGATTGTAGACGATCACATCGAGTGGTCAAATTTAGTCTATTTAGCGGTATCGAGGGTGAGAAATATATCTCAATTACGGAGAATTATAATTCCTGAAATCGTTAATAAATTCAACGTCATTGATGATGATATAATAAGAAAAAATTAATCGGATACAAACAATCTGATAAAAAAAATAAACGCGACTTTGATCTTGATGTTGAATTTATTACTGAGTTTAAACAGCAGCAGAATAATCATTGCGCACGTTGCAATTGTATAATGTTATGGAGGTATTCGAGTAATGATTCAAGACAATTTACCGTAGACAGAAAAGATAATAGTCGCGGTCATACACGAGAAAATACCATGTTGACCTGTCTTGAGTGTAATCGACGTAGAGGCGCCAGCGCCTTGGGTGCTAGTGCTAGTTAAGTGATCTCGGTGGTAATTGTGTATCCGTGGGAATTATTTGTAGTTGTTCACGTACAAATCCACGTTGAGGAGCAGCCGAATCTAATCTGTAGATTGCAGGTCTACCTGGCGATCTTGTCACGGTGGATATTTTGTGTGTGGTAACACTCCAAATAGGATCAGTCGCTCTCGCGCTACCACCTTCAAGTTCACCCGGTTCATATAAATATATAACTGTAACATCACCCAATATTTTTTGTTTTTCAGTACCTTTTCGTTGTGTTGGTATATTTTTTTGTGACTGCGCTAATGGGTTTCATGTTGGTTGTTCGTGTGATCTCGCTATTTAATGCAGCTATCACGCTTGGTAATCTTGCAACCCATTCACGAGATCTTTTATCTTGAATAAATTCCTTAGCATACTGATATCCAAATAAGCGTTCAGCAAATGTTCGATTAAATCGCTCAACAATCTCCTGATCACGGTGAATTGCAGCATGACCTCGTCGTATTTTGGTAGTATGTCGTTTCATCAACGATGATACTGGACCAAGAAATTCCTTACCAGGATCAACCTGTAGCAGCTGTGGCCATCGCAGACCACCTTGTGGTCCACCACCTCGTTGATAAATTCGTTCAAACGCATCGGCTACTTCAGATGATGTTTTCGCTGATAGCGGCTCTGCCTCTTTATATCTACTTGCAACGTCAACTACAGTTAACGCGTACTTGTACGTTTTACCACGCACAGTATCGTGTGGTAAAAACAGAATATCTGCTTGATGAACTTCATTAGGAACACTAACATCAAAATACGCGTACTGAATTCTTTTCTTTGGTGATAGATAAATTTGCCATATTGCCTGTTTGGATAACCACGCGCTAGCAGTAGAATGTTTAACCGCTGCTGCATCAGCGACTTTACCAATTACTGCTTTGCCTCTCCAATATCCTCTTGGTGAATAATAAATTAATTCCATTATTAATTACCAGCCCCAAACGCTAATTTACTTTTCATCGCGGATCTTACTAACCAATTAGCTAATGATTCTCTGATATTTTTTTGGAATTTAACGCGTGAATTAATTTCACATCTGCAATATGCCTATGTTGTAGATCTTTATTTTTATAAGCCACATCATGCTCATGACAAGCTCGATCAATAGCGTTTACTGGTTCCTCGCCTGGTTTTGGTTGATCTTGATTATCGAGCCTGATATCGAGTCGAGTACCAGGACCGCAATAACTATATCCTTGTAGATGTTTTTCTCCTGGGTATTTAGCCCATGGAGTACCCGGAAACTTTGACATCAAATTAGCAACATCACCACCGCGCTTATTAGGTAAAAACGAAAATTTCTTTCTACCGCACACAGAACATTTTCCATCATACGCTATTTTTTTTATTTTTTGTTATAACTGTAGCTAAATCAGTAGTTGGAGTTTTAACTCTACAGCGTAAACAATATAAATTCATGTTATAATATATATGGATATAATTGATTTCTCAGCAACTCGGCAGCGAGAACCTGTTAAGCATCATCCTGCGCTACCGAATTCCATCAGAATGATTATCATATGACCATCTGGATCGGGTAAGACGCAGTTATTACTTAATCTGATAATGAGATGGTTGAAATGGGATAAGTTGTATTTGGTAGCACCATCCGCTGATGATCAACGATGTTATGAAGTATTAAAAGATTTTAACGAAAATGCAAGATTACTGGACGAAGATAATGATGTTATAGAGTTTATAACATATATTGATGAAGCACCGTCCGTTGATGTTTTAGACGGATTTATTAATAATTTAGTTGTGTATGATGATGTGATGCTGGATAAACAATCAAATCCAGCCAGGATATTTTCTCGCGGCAGACATAAAAATACAGATGTTATCTATGTTACTCAACGATATACACAAATACCAAAAGTAATCAGGGAAAATTGTAATATTTTAGTTGTGTTTAATGGCGTAGACACACACACGCTGCGAAATATTCATCAAACTTGGTGCAGCGGTGACATGGATATAATTAAATTCAGAAATTTCTTTTCACGAGCGCAAACTACTCCGCATGGATTTATAACAATAAATTTACATGATCCTAGAACAAGATATCGTGTGGGTCTTGATAAAATATTTGGATAAATTAATAAATTTAATTAAACAGATATCATTCATATAATGAACAACTGTGCGTAGTTAATTCAAGGAACAACAGATAAATGCAACAAAAGGTGTCGTGGAGAATATTGTAAAAAACATAATTATATTTTAAAGAAAAATCCTCATGCTGGTTCACGAAGATGTGTTGGATGTAACAACGGCGTTAGAGGATTATATCAGCTTTGTAAAAATTGCGGTGGAGATCGATACAGAAGTTTGATGAACTATTACAGGAAAAAAAAGAACATAAATCCAAAACCACCATCAGAACTTGAATATTACTTGAAGAACAAAACAAAAGATTCCCATGATTCAGATGAAGATTCCCATGATTCAGATAAGGATTCCCATGATTCAGATAAAGATTCCCCATGATTCAGATGAAAATTCCCATGATTCAGATGATGATTCCCAGGATTCAGATAAAGATTCCTATGATTCAGATGAAGATTCCTATGATTCAGATGAAAATTCCTATGATTCAGATGAAAATTCCCATGATTCAGATGATGATTCCCCATGATAGCAGCAGAGAGGGTTCGTCTACAATTTAGTTTGGGACAAACAGTAACCGTAGATGTGGTATTGACCTCTATGAAGGGTCACTGTTTTTCTTGGGTCTAAACACAAGGGTGACCGTTCCCTTAACTGGTCTGTTCACCTTCTCTGCTGCTCAATTCTTAAGAAGTTCGAATCGACCCAAAGGAGCATTCCTGAATAACAATGTATAAACCTCTCGCAACAAAAAATACAGTCCCTCCATACATATCACAATTTACAGATTTCACATAGTTTGCGTGAGTCACTGTTTATGCAAACCCATTAAAAAGGAAATTATCGACTGCCATTTGATCTCAATAGAAGAACAGGGCGTTCGGATATGAATGTCCGGTAATGTCACATTCACATATCTACTAGGTGTTATTAATAGTTCCCGCCTGTCAATCAACCTTATTAAATGGGGCCGTACTCCATATATTTTCAAAATGTGTACTTTGCTTTCGTTTTCTGTGTTAAATTTAAAATGTCAACAATGTTTAAGTTAACGCTGTGTTCAAGTAAATGGCTGCAAATTGCGTTTAAAGACGGTCAAATTTAGACGTAGGTTAGGCATTCCACTTCAATGCTAAATATGGTCAGGTGACAAATGAAACCGGTAAACAAAGGCGCAAACGGCGCGAGTGAATGTTTATATTTTGACTTTAATTTATGAGATAACAAACGAGTATATACTGCTGTCACCAATGGGACGAAAGAGTCAAATACATAGTGATGTATTCTCATTCACGTTTTCTTCGCAGTTTGACTGCAGCGGAAAAACAAGGAAATTACAGTTGGTTATTATTGTTATTATTATTGTTATTAATTCCGTTAAACATTGTATATAACGGTCCTTTATCAAATATATCGAATGCATATCCATTCCCCCCACCTCTGCTTGTGTAAATATATCACTGTGATTTAAATGTGCTGCAAACATCGATTCGAAATCATGATATAAACTAGGTCATTAATAATCGAGAGTTGGTAGTTAAGTGTTTTTGAGACGTCATTCTTTTCCTCGTGTCAACACATTTCAAAACATGTTCCATAGGATAGAAGTTTGCAGCTCTGTTGTATATGTTGAACTTTGAGCTATGTATTCTTTCTCTGTCTTCTTCAGGAAACTATTTCGATCTGTTCAGTCATTTGTTTTTTCACAAAACACATTTTCCTCCTCTGGCATATGGGTATTCGTCACGCTAATGTTTTGATGGAGTCGTCAACTTCTACGATAACTACCACATTTGTATAAATACGTTTACCTTAATCCTGTGCGCTATTTATTAATTCAAAAACGAAGCCCTACGCTTTTCAAAATCTAAAAGTTTGACTTCAGGTATCTATGTATATCCAAATGTTTGACAAAACTGTTTTGGTCAGAATAGAATGTTTAAACAAGGACTACAAACCCTTAAAGTTTTCTGGGATTTTATATTATTTTCATAATATGCAGTAGTACACATTTAACACCGCCTTTACTCGTACAACATGTCTCATAAGAGAACTACCAGCTTTGCTTGGCATGATCTTCTTGCATGGTAGTAAATAATGTAAGTTAGCATGCTAAAGCTCATATTTCAGCATTTTAATATAATGTATGTATTAAAGCAATAAGGCATCAAAGCATCGCACAAAGTAAATCTAAACCTAACTGTGAAATCAGTTTCTGTGAAAATGTGCACAGACATCTCTCATGCTTACTATCTATATGCCTCAAACTTAAAAACTGAGAATAGGAGGCAGGGAATCAACATACGAAACTATCCAGTGTGATGTCAGATAGCGGGACTAAGGGTATGAATTTGGATTTACAGTTGGATTTACAGGATCTAAAGGATAGCGATTGAGAACTTTATTGTGCTAGGGTGATGGAAACATACCGTGTTAGGGTCAACATTTCCGATTCAAGCGATGAAAAGTGTGTAGAATCAGATCAACATGGTGATTCAACTACGGAGTCAGATTAATACAGTGCTAAAAAGCAAGAGTCGGATTTATAATATGCAAGAGCTCGGAACCCATATCAGCGCAGTGCTCCTTTAAGGAGTCAGATCAGTGCACTGCTATACTCATTTAGGGAGTCAGATCAATGCACTGTTATACTCGTTAAGGGAGTCAGATCAATTCACTGCTCCATTAGTGAGCCAGATCAATGCAGTACTCTTTTAGGGAGTCAGATTATTGCACTGCTATACTCGTTTAGGGAGTCAGATCAATTCACTGCTATACTCGTTTAGGGAGTCAGATCAATTCACTGCTATACTCCTTATGGGAGTCAGATCAATACACTGCTCCTTTAGGGAGTCCGATCACTGCAGTATTCCTTTAACAGCCAGGTAAACGCAGCGCTATCCTCATTTAGGGAGTCAGATAAATGCACTGCTCCTTTAGGAAGTCAGATAAATGCAGTACTCCTTTATGGAGTTAGATCCGTACACTGCTTATATGATCATTGAGGGAGTCAGTTTAATGCACTGTTATACATATATAGAGAGGTTAATCAATGATACACGCGTTTAGTTATCTGTATAGGCTGCGAGGGCCGGCAAGTTAGGATTATAAGATAAAGTGTCCAGGGAGCCAGGTCTAAAGCATTATGGAGCTAATGTTTCAGATTTTGCAAGGTACTATAAAAAAGATTTAGAGCGCTACATTCATGTGTGTGTGTGTGTGTGTGTGATTTTGATTTTTAACGAAGCTTTAAAAAATTCAGTCATATCGCTACGATACTTGCAGTGTGAAAGTTTATCGTGATGTCTAGCACTGGGGCATCATGCCGAATACATGTAGCATCATGTCCCACATAGCCACATTATCCTGACACCAGGCTGACCAGTCCTAACACATATATCTAATGCTGAGCGCCTAGCAAAACAGCTGTTAATACCATTTTTACATTCATGGGATTAAAGTGTGAAGGATTAATATTTGTGTAATAAAATTAACTAGATATTACACCCACAATGTCAGCATCAAACGCATATGACTCACTGATACTTTCAAGTGTCTGCTTTTGACTCCTGACACCTAGCAACCTACGAGTCTAACAGAAGAAATATGTTGGTTGAGTTTCATAAATTATATCTAATGGTGAAAAGTTACAAATCAGAAACGTGCAGGTCCTTAATGCGGCATTGTCCTTGCAGTTAAGATCGTGATTCGGGTCACGTTGGCTTGTGATGGTATTACCTGAATGAATGTTTTATCAAGACACATTTCTTTGTGGAAAGTGAGATTTATATGTGATACTTTAAGTAAAGATTAACGCTTAAAGTAAAAATCACTCTGCAGGATGAAAAAGAGATATATAACATCATGGTGTAACAATTCAAATCGAAGATATGTATGAAATTTCAGTCATCCTGACTCAACACAGAAAACAACATGAATATTTAAGCAAATTTCAGTTCTAACTCTATCGTCCAATAATGACGATATGCATCATAATGCACGGAAATATCGAATTATGTAGATCTTATTTTCATATTACATCTGAAGGCAACTGTGATGGAAATTTTGGCTTTTGCATCCTAGATACGCTGTATGTACATGACATTTTAAGTTATACCTGCTATATCAGTCGGACCGAATATCATCCATCCTTTGGTCCAACCAGTTTTTATAGTACAATTTATTTTACCCCCATCTACATTCAGTTTGACAGCCTTTCCACTAAGCTATAATTTTATTGCATCACTTAAATGACTAGTTTCGGAAGGTTGCCTATGTACATCATTACAGGAGTTTGGTGTTAAGCTTTTAGCGATATCAGTATTACTTCATACTTCATAATGAGGCATGAAAAGGTATCGGTGGCAGACAATTGATAGTGCCACAGTGGAGATACCACTTCTATCGCCACAGGGGTGGTGTCACTTCTGGAACTAATTAGTGCCCATTTAGGAATTATATCTGCCTCCATGTTATTCAAACTTATATTTCCATATTTAGGTATATTTTAGTTTTCTTCTCCCCTACCCTCTTTAGTATAAATACATAGTCAATTCCATGACTGATCTTATCTTACGTCAGTACTATTTATGTAATCATCTAGGTACCATACAAATAACTATAAAAGTACACCAAACAGCAAAGGCAGGTTTAAAATATTAACTTGTCTAAAATAAACTTAACTAAAAATAGCCTTCCATACGAATCGTTCACATTTTCAGAAACTGAACTCATATGACTTGTTTCTAATAGCTATTAAGCGTCACCCTTACAGTGCATGTTACACTCTAAGACAAACCCTTTTATATTGTACTAAAATTAGAGGTTTTAATTTTATTCACACTTACAATCATATTTAAAAACGATAGTGAAATCGGGAGTAGATAATGTTGATTGCAAACCGAAATTACGTAACAGTCGAAATTCGGGTGAACAGAACTAGACTGTAAGCTTCCCAAGGCCACACAACTTAACCTTTCTACCCATTGTCCTATCTCCACTGAGATATTCCTTCTCTTTCCGATGGAGAACTAAAACCTTTCTAATTCCACTTGTACTGAGTATAATAGAACTAAATTCATCAATGGATGCTCATTTTAATTACGATCAAGGTAAGCAACTAGGATCACACTAGTACAAGTTGTTCACCAAATGTGCGACCAGCCAGCCAGAGTGTTTTCGAGCGAATTTGATTATAAACAGAGATATGAGAATGTGTAACTGAGTTGACGAAACTGCCTTTAAAATAAACGCTGCAACGTGGAAAGAATAAGTCAAAATAGATTATTCGTATGAGCAGCAGGGCATAACTCAGCGAATCCCAAAACGACGGAGATTCAAAAATGGAGTTCTAATACACATATACTTTAATAACCTGTATTGCTCCGAGTTTCGAAATTGCACAGCCCAGTTGATATTTCCTGACACTATCTTCAAAGGCTTTACTTCTTGTTTCTGATAACGGAGCACCACCATATTAGTGACCACATTGTGAAAGGAAATTATAGTAGAATGTCTTGCCTAGAGACACACCAGGGCTTTGAACCGGCCTGGTCTGGGTAAGAATTCATCTTACACCCTTCTGCTCGTGAATCAAGTAAGCTAACCCTTGAACCATCAAGTTTCCTTGTGTGAAAGCATATATAGACAGTGTGTGTTACAGTCTGTGTAACCGAAGAATAAATAGATGATCTAATCTGGGTAATGATTTAAAATTTCATTTACGAAACGAGTTGAATAATGTTTAGCTTTTGCAAGCCTTACACATGAGAGAGATCCTGTTTATCACATAGTTTGTATTTTGATGGAAATACATTAGAGAGAAAGAAGAAGAAATACGTTTATTCATTCTTTTAATGGTTGCACGTTTCATTAGTTATACATAAAAAAATAGTCCAAGAGCTATCTGAAACAATAACGTGTAGCTAGTTCTATGACCAGCAACATTTAAACGTAACTTTTATTGCAAGTTATAATTCAAAAAGCAACTGTCCTTCCAATTCAATAGAACATTTGACAAAGAAAACAACATTTTCAACACTTGATCACCGATGTAACGTTCTGTGTGATTTCTCTTATTTAAAACTGTGTTAGGTTGGACGAGCTGTGCACATCGATTTCATTGTCGCATACTTACAATGACTCCACTAAAGCCTTTCAATTTCATTACTAAGCTTTCCAATAGTTGGGGGATATTCGTGTGAAGGGATGATTACCAGATGCATACATTCCTAATTTTCCTGCAGTATATGTCTGACCGGATATTTGAATAATTTACAATACAGGAGACATAGACACATTTCAGTTATAGTCTCAATTGTATCAAATAATATTTAAATAAATATTAGTTATTTGGAGTCGTTGTATTGCGTGCACAAATTGTTTTTGGAAAACTTTCTATCAATTGAGAGACCGGCGAATGTCTACATTTTTATCTAAACAGAGATCTTATTTATTCCTATAAGTTAACGTTTAATCCATGCTTGTCATAAGGTGTATTTCTTGTCATAGGCTATAACCCCCACATATATATCCACTGACCGATACCCTAAGTTTTATCTGCAACTTGACCATATTGATTACATTCCGACATATATGACCTTTTCCCTAATTCTCTTTAGGCAACATATTAAAGAAATAACCGCCAAAATTTTGATAGCAATAGCAAAAATGAAAAGTTACAGAAGATGGTATAAGAAAAATTCCCATGTTAGCACCAATCAGTACAGAGAATACTGCGTACGAATTTCATATGCTCATTTGGACCAATCAGAATTATATATAGTGATATGTTAATATGCTGTCATGGCAAAGATAATTAGCTGCACATACTATATGTAAAGTGAACCGACTATGTCATAAATATAAGTCACAAGTGTGGGGTAGTTTTATGGCATACCTTGTCAGCTCGTGTCCAGCCGCTTTCTTTTCTTGGAATTATACATGGAGTTTGTCGCTGATAATTTCTCCCTTGAGTTAAGTGCCAAACTAAACAGTTGTGAAAATGGAGATTTTAGCCAAACGTGTCCATGCTGTCTTAACATATTTGATGATAAAAGCCGTTATTACATGATTACAATAAGAGTAATCTTTTATAATTGGATGACCTAACTTTTTACGTCCTATGAGATTAATCCGCTTAAGGTAGGGATGCGAAGTAATTGAGTGTGCGTGATGTCATGACGTCATGTCATGACGTCACGTGGGTAGAATAATGTTTCTAAATTGCAAAATAGAATGGACGGTCAGTGGTTTTTGTGTCAGTGGTTTTGAAGATCAACATAGTCTGGCTACAACGTCAGGTCAGGCTTTGTATGAACATACGCGAGAGGTTTGCATTTAGATGCTACTGGTCAGTATTTAATAAGTCCAGATAAGATAATGCTGTTAAACGCCATTAAAATTAACTTTGAAAAACCTTTATAAACAAGCTCAACAGCAAGAAAACTGGATCGACCTTTATTAGAGACCCATGGCAAACGAAGATCAGATAAGTGATGAAGATCATTTAAATTATACTTCCAGACAGTGTGCCTATATTGTTACCTGAGTCGAGCTTAAACAAAGGTTGAACCTTTAAGGAATTCCAACTTTCCTGCTTCTAAGAAGAAAAGTAAAATTTCAGGATAGATTAAATAGTCTTTGAAGCACAGAAGAAACGGAATAATCTTTGGAGAGTTGATTGCTTTGTAGCATTGACGGAGAATATTTACTAATAGACAATTCATACAATTACCGAGGTAATATAACTGTATACAAGAGACACAACTGAACATTTGACCAACATGTGAGGGAAACAAAATCTATTATAGACTAATGCCGCTAAAAATTACTGGAGAAATTATACTGCAGAACAAAGAGTATCCACTAAAAATGAGGGATGAGAATCGGAATATGTAACTGCTGCAAAAGTTGCCACATTGTCACATCCACATATAAACACACACACACACGCACACACACACACACACACACACACACACACACACACACACACACAAAACACACACACACACACACACACACACACACACACATATATATATATATATATATATATATATATATATATATATATATATATATATATATATATATATATATATATATATATATATACACGTATTAAGGTGGGATACCCGAGCGTCAAGGGGATTTTCATGTTAAAAAAGGAGGGTTGTACCCTGGCGTCTATGGAAAATTTAACATAGGAGAAAAAATTTGTACCCTGGCATCAAGGGGAATTAACATTAGGGAATAGTTCGTGGGACTGTCTAGCGTCAAGGGGAATTGAGCATGGGAATAAATCGTGGGACTGTCTAGCGTAAAGGGGAATTGAACATGGGAATAAATCGTGGGACTGTCTAGCGGCAAGGGGAATTGAACATGGGAATAAATCGAGGGACTGTCTAGCGTCAAGGGGAATTGAATATGGGAATAAATCGTGGGTCTATGTAAAATTGAAACAGGGAGGGGTCTCTATCTTTTTTAAAACTAAAAAAATAAAATAAAAAGGGGTAAGCAATTGAATGTCAATCTCTTTTCGAGAGATTGGAGTGGCCCTGAAAAGGGCTTTTGGATTTATCATCATCATCTTCTTTTATTTCCTCCATTTCTTCCACCAAGTTCTCACTTTTTCCATCATTCCTTTCTTCTTCTTCTTCTCCTTCTCTGGCATCCAGTCTTGATGACCTATCGCTCTTAATTTCTCCTGTATTTTGACCCAATTGTTGTTGAGTTTTTCAAAGGCGTCTTTTTTCTTTAAGTTTTCCTTATCCTTTCGTTCTTTATTCCACTTGTCTTTGATCTTCATGACCTCTTCCTCCATAACTTTTCTCATAAGTTGTTCCGATTTCTTAATCTGGTCCAGGCCTTTTTTGACAAAGGACCACTCTGTCCATTCCATTACGTCTTCCAAAAAACACCTTACTTCTAGCACATTATCCATGGCTTCTTTCAAGTGACCAATCTTTGCATACTCTGGATCTATAAAGCCTCTTAGTCTTTTTACTTCTTCTTTTATCATCTCTTTCATCAGATCCATAGCTAATTTTAGGTTTGTCACTTGCCTTCTGACAAAATCCCTGGTAACTTCATGCTTTCATTCACGTTCAATCCTTTCCACTACATAGGCTCCATCCACCATCCAATACCAAATATCCTTCAACTGGTTAAACAATTCTGTTACAGCCACCATCTTCCTTGTTTTTATTCCTTAGAATGGCTCTAACAACAAACGTTGTGGGTTCTTATAGTTAAAGCGCGGACGTGAAGGAAAACATCCCCTAAAACAAAATTTATATTACCTAGATCATAACCGACCAACGCGCGGAGGTGAAGGAAAACATCCTCTACTTTTCTCTTCTCATATTATCTAGTATCCACAAACGCGAAGCAGCAATAAACAAACACATAATCTATTATCATCACAAAAGTACTTGAGCGCTTACAAAACCCAAACTATACTATCCACACACGCTAAGCAGCAAAATTAAACCCAAAATCTACCATTCACACAAACCTACTTGATCTCTTACAAACACAAATACATACACTCACACTAGGAAGAAAGAGTCAGTGTTTATATTCGCACTACTCTACATGCACACATTGTCAAATGGATTACTATTTCTTTTCTAAAGGTTTGGATAGCCCTGAAAAGGGCTGCTTTTTAGCTCCATTTTCACCTATCTAATGCTGCCACCTTCCTGGTCTGGCACCACACACACATCTCCGACTCCAGTCTCCTTGCCAATTCACCCTTGTCGCTGGAAGTGCAGAGGCGGGTTGAGTGGCTTCACTATCCCACTCCTCCGTTTGTGGAATAGTGAACACTTCTTGTTCCCTCTCTCTTCTTTGTCTTCTGTGCCACAACCGTGGATGTAATCTTTGTGGCACTGCTGCTTGTGCTTGTTGTTGCTCTTGTTGCTCACGTTGTGGTACTGTAAGTACTGGCTCCTCGGGTGACAACGGTTTCACTCCACACACAGGTCTCATTATTATGTGAGGCAGGATTCCTATTTTCATTTTCTCCTCTTCCCTCTGTCTTCTCTCCTCCTCTTCTTTCTTTACCCTTCCCTCTTCGACTATGGCCGCCGCGGCCAGTTCATTTAGTATGCGCCTGACATATTCCAGGTGCATCTGGAGTTCAAAAAGTTTTTCAAGTCTGCTACTCATTTTTACTGTTGATCAATCAACAAGGGTACTAGGATGCCGAGTGATTTTCAATTTATATAAAAAGCGCGGACGTGAAGGAAAACATCCCCTAAAACAAAATTTATATTACCTAGATTATAACTAAACAAAGCGGACCTAAAAGAAACACTACTGACTTTTTTATACTACTTATCACTATTCTAAAAAAAAGTTCATTAAACAAATAATATACTATCCACATACGCAAAGCAGTCAAATCAAACCCAAAATCTACTATCCACGCACGTCAAACAGCAAAAAAAAATTATCATAATCTACTATCCAAGCAAACGTACTTGACCGCTTACAATCACCAACACACATAAACATATACAATCACAACAGAAAAGAGTGAGTGTTTATATTCACACTACACTACATACACACATCGGCAAATCGATTGTTATTTCTTTTCTAGAGATTGGGTAGCCCTGAAAAGGGCTATTTTTCTTTTTGCTTGCGTGAAGTTGAAGCTAGGGCGATCTTTTATATTCTAAGAATGCGACGTCCTCTGACGATAGGCCTTCTGACGATAGGTCTGCTTCTTCGGAAAGAGAAGATGAACTCTTTGGTATCGATACGACAGTCGACAAAGCCTCTGTCAGGTTCAGGTTGCTGCTGCTGCTGCTGCTGTTGTTGTTGTTGCTGTTGCTGCTCACTCTGCTGTTTCTGAAGTCTGTACTTCTCTGTCCATTCTTCTTTCTCCCTGTTAATTTCTTCTCTGAAGAGCTCTTCTATCAGGTCTTCAGTGACTTTTAACATTCTCACATTCTCTATCTCTCCAGCCTTCGGTATCAGACTGTGTCTGACCCTTTGCGAATTCACGTAGGCTTCGTTTAGCTTAGCTAGTTTGGAGCACATCTTCGTAGGAGGATGAGTCGACAATGAATGATTAGACTGGAAACTGCCCCGGTTCCTAAAGTCAAAGCGCGGACGTGAAGGAAAACATCCCTACACGGTTTTCGATCCGAAACGTTCAATGAGTGTCATGAGAGGGATAGTAAGAAGTCAAAGAGCATGAATCAAAATTCCTATAGCCAAACAAAAAACTAAGGCATTTTTTTTTCTTCAAAAAAAACAACACTTTTTATTCAAAATCACTTAACACTAACAAACAACTATAACATGTTTTAACAATAACCAAACAATATAACATCAAACATTTTTTTCCAAATACCAAACATTATTTTTCAATTAACACATTATTTTGGACAGGGCTGACAACGTTGTGAATGGAATTGTGATTTCCACTGTTGGAAGTCATTAGGCCATTGATGGACACTACGTTTCCTAGCTTGAGACAAAAGATAAGCATAATGGTCACAAAACCATCGATCTACTTTCACATCGTTTCTAGAAGAAGAAAGAGGATCAAAATGAGTCACTAAATGTTCTAAAGAATAGCCCAGGCTGCGATAATGCAGAAAATAAACACAATATTGTCCGCACACCAAGGAATCTGTGCCTTGTAATTTCACATTATTAAATCGGGTGGTCTGAGCATTTCTTCTCATAAAGTTAATGATATCGTCTTCCAATGAGGGCAATCCATAGGAATCGAAATATTCCACACATCCTTCTTGAGGAAAGTAGACGGCTACACAGTGGGTTCCTGGTAGATGACTGTCGTCCGTGTTGATCACATAAGCTTGATGGTCTTGAGGTTTGCGATGAGGCAGTTCATCTTTAGCACAGACGACAGGATTCCAAGAAGCAGTGTACGAACTGTGGTTCAAAAGGTAATACAGTTCCCAGGTATCCATTTGTGTGTTTTTCTTCTTCTTCACAGGTAATGATAAGTGACCAATTCGATCCTGACTTTTTGCTTGAAAATGTCTGACAAGTAAAAGGCGTTTAGCTCTGACTTCTTAATCTGGTCAGAGAGCTATTCGATGCGACGGCACTCCAGAGACGTTAATGGAGAAGAGAAATGTTTATCCAAGCCTTTGTGCCACTCGTTCAACACGAATTCTATCTCGATGAGACCCCAAGCTTTGTCCAGATATTCGTCCAATTTTTCTTCTTGACTCAACATCAGACATTTGTCGTGTTGAATTTGACTGGGATGATCGTTGTGACATCCATACCACTCTTCCTTGATCAATTCTTTCATTATATCTGCCAGGAATGTAGCAAAACAGGAGACTAAATGGGCTTCTTGTTCTGGCCTTCTTGACTTCATCATGATAACTCCTTCGTCTTTGTCTTAGGATTCTTCTTCCACGGTCTCCGCACATTCCATGTCCAAAGTTTCTCCACTAGGTAAAGAGGGACAACAGTCTTCCATAGCTTCTAATAATCTAGAATGACTACTCTTAAACTGTTGATTTCTAAGGTATTGTCAAATTCTGCATACAGGATGACGTTCACCGTGTCAGGTAGAGGATTAGTAAACTGAAGTTCCACACGAATCTGGCCGGATTTTATAGGGTGGAAATGTCCCTCGTCGCTGCCTTGGTCTGGAGTGAAATCAAACGCCCACAAACCGTAGCCTCCTGTATAATCCTCGTACGATATGCCGTGACTGGTGTTGGTTCCTAACTGTCCGGTGGCTTCGTACAGGGACAAGTACGACCTCAAGTAATTCCTGTCACCAAACTTAGGCTCAATCGGCCGGGTACACAGTGTCTTGCCATCGCGACTGACTTCGATCTTGGCTACGTTGTAATGATGAAACAGGAAAGGATTTTCGTTGTGGACTCCGTTGAAGGCTGAATTCTTGACGATACCAAGGATCAAACGCTTGGGTAACTGGCCTAGGAACAGATGATCTTCGATCATGGATCGCTGTCCAGCAGGAATAGTGAACGTTTTTACTTCCACGCGTCGTATCGGATACTTGGCGGTGGTTCTGCTTAATGTTTTGACTGATGTCGTTTCCCACTTTGGGTAACACTTCCACACGTCGCACGTAGAGCCTGGCTTCTTGGATGATGGTTTTGTACTCGTGAGTATGGGCCAACAAATGGAAAGCGGTATTGCTACGATTCAGTCTCAGGCGAATATCCACCCCGTTCAGTAAATACTTTTCTTGTAACCACATGTCCAAATGCAAACGATCCATCAGTTCTAAACTACGTCCTTGCAGAATTTTATTTCTACGTGTGTTAAACCCCACATTGTGAGGATCGTCATCTGCTGTGATAGCTGTATTGTTAAACGTGTTATCACCCTCTGTGTCAGGTTTCCATACCACGCAAGTATCCAGATGAGTATTATTGGCTTCTTTTCCGTACGTCAAGAGATTTTCCAGGTACGCACAATACGGGTAAGTATCCGTGCTGCTGCTGACCAGTTTGTTATTCAAGTACAAGTCCACTTCGCTGAACAAGGAATGCACGAAATTGTTGACAGGAGCTACTCTAGCATCGCCTTCTGGATTGGTATTGTCCGTTTTGATTACTTTGACTTTCAAATACAGGTAACTGCTATTCAGATCGATGTAACCTTCGGGTTGACCTTTGATATCAAACTCGATGGGAGCTGAATCGGTCAAAGAGGAGAAGGGGTAAAATTCCACCCATTGGGATTCTTGTATGGTCATTATGGTGGGTGGCATGGCAAACAGATCCAGTTCCGACTTTTAACAAGCGCAAGACTCTCGGTGCATCATTTTTTCTCTTTCTCAATAATCGAAAACATCTAAGTCTCGAACGGTTTTTCTTTTCTTTGTCTTTCTAGCTTTAGACGTGTGAAGTCTGGTAAAAGTGTGTTTTCTTCGTCGTCTTTTTCTGCCTTGTCCTTGCTGTGGCTTCAATGAAGTAGGAATGCCTGACTCGCTAGCGTGTAGGGCATTTATAGGTGTTTCTCGACGGCCCAAAAGGTCTTCATCCGTTTGTAGCAAGACAGTTTTGCCTGCGATCAAGAAAGCTTCTTTGGGGTTTTGTTTGTCGATGATGACATTTTGGAGAAATTCTTTGCCGTGTGTCAATGCCGCATCTTTCAGGGCACATCCGCGTGTCACCATCGGTTTCAACACCGGAGCCACCGAACGAAAAGCCGATTTTAACATATCTCCTAAACCGTGTCCTCGCTGTCGAGCAACCCCTCGGTACACTGGATACATGACTTACAACTCGAGAGAGAACCGTTTTCGAAATTGAAGTTTCACCGTGACTTTCTCTTTGGTGAATGAAATATTTTGTCCCAGATCTCCTTTTATAGCATTGTTGACCGTCTCCAAATACGACTTGCTGACAGGCAAATAGTGAGGATGTACAAATTCGCGGTGGACGTGGTAAGTGTTTCCACCTTCTTCGTCAGCGAGCGTGACAGAATCCACTTTGAAACGAATGACACGCAGTAACGGTACGGAGGTGTGTCCCACCACGTTATACTCCACCACATCGGAGTACACAAATTCAGTCCTTGGTTCAGTTCTACCGGGAAACGAATTAACTTGCTAAAAGAATCGTTGTCGGAAATGACTGGTAATTCGTTTTTCTTGATCATGGCCATTCTCATGTCCATTTGCCGCGCCCAACATGTCAAACAATTCAGGACAAAATATAATAGACATGATTTTACCTCAGTCAAATTTCATCAGGAAGCGACGAGCTGCTTTGTGGTATTCCATGGTGACACTTTTTTGATACTTTCCAAAGCTTTCAGAAACACGACATTAAATATGGAGGTAATGGTGCTGACTAAATGTTGACCACTAAAATAATAGCCGGGGGGAATGAATAAGAGGTAGGACCACTTTTGAGTTTTTTCATCATAGCTTTTGTGATCATATATGACGTGGGTATTTAAGTACTTTTGCAATGGTTCGTCATGAACTTCCACTGAAAAAATAATTTTGATTGGGAAGGACACTGAGGACTTGGGTCGGGTGAATGATTTCTACCAAAGACACTTCCCAATGGGCTTCCTGATCTAATTGGACGGTCTGAGGTAATTTGACCGTGTAACAGCACAACATGTTCTTGGGAAACACCTCCATGGAACTGTCACTGGGTAAGGTTGTTATTGCTCATAATTCCAGAGTTCTGTGGTTGTCCGAGGGGTTACTGGAAGTCAGAGGCGTGTCTCCGCCCAAAATGGGGTTGTTGTTATTGGAGTGGTGAATGGCACTGACACTGGACACAAGGTTCCCGTTGTTCTCGTTCGACGTGAATTTCAGGGAGGGATTAGGAAGCAGGTAACCGATGCAACTGAACAATAAAATGGTCCACAATTGTTTGTCTCCTTGTTGCAAACTCAAATTAACAATGGCTGCCCCGATGATACAATACACCACGAAGATTTGGCATAAAAAGACGATTTGCGTTTTAGGCGCACGTTCTCCACACCACACCCACAAGGGTTGTTTTTGTAAATCTTGCACAGAAGAACTGGGTGAAGGAGTGGTCGACGTAGCTGCGTCTGTGTGAAAGGGCATGATGGTCACTTCTTTTTATAGTCGATGACTTGCGAAGCGTCGATCCAAGAATCAAAACTGGGTGGATATCCTTTCCAACGTACTTTGACTTCTTTGACACGTCGTTTGCCCACTTTACGGGTTCTGCGTTCGAGAATGCTTTCGATGTCGTACACGTCGTCTTCTTTTTTGGTGACACGTTGTAACTCGGGCAAATAAAACGTTCCTTTGAGAACTTCTCCGTTCGTGTTCGTGTCTTCCAATTTATAGACGGCTGGATCACGACCATGCACTCGTCCAGTGACACGAAACAATTCGGTGGTCCGATTAGGTAAGTAACCTTTGTCGAAAATGCGTTTGGTTTTGCCAATGCGTACCCAATCTGCTACGACCAACACTCCACTTTTCTTGGGGACAGCTCTCGTCGTGGACGTACCAAACAGGCGCTCAAACACTAGCACTTCGTTCTCGGGAGTCACGTCTTGCGGGACACGTCCAATGCTTCGATGGTAAGATTGGTTGTACGCTTGCACCAGGTGCGGTAAGATGTCGATGTACTTCAGAGTGTGGTGATGCGTAAAATATTTCCACATGCGTTCTTTCAAAGTGCGTTGAAAACGTTCCGTGATGCTGGCTTTGGTTTCAGGATTCTCGTTGGTAAAAATAAATGTCATGTTTCTTTAATTGTTTTTGGAAAGCATGGTTCTGAAATTCGGTACCTTTGTCCGTTTGCCATCGAAGAGGGTGACGACCGCTTTGTTTCAACACCCGTTGCAGAGCTGTTTCGTCTAAAGCTTTTTGGTGAAAGAGTTTCAGCCGTTGCAAGAGTTGGCCGTACTTTTGCG
Source organism: Sinohyriopsis cumingii (assembly GCA_028554795.2). Lineage (NCBI taxonomy): Eukaryota > Metazoa > Mollusca > Bivalvia > Unionida > Unionidae > Sinohyriopsis > Sinohyriopsis cumingii. Next base: position 185,560,121 of record CM068824.1, on the reverse strand, counting down.
ATTTTTCTGTTTCGGACGATCCATCAAGGACTCCAGCTCGTGTTGTAACTGGGACATCTCGCTCAAATTGGGATAGTTTTTGTCCTTCCATGGGATGTCAGGGGTCGATTCTGAGATGTTGGGACTTCAGAGGTCCTTTCTATCTTGCTCCCATCAGTCCTCCCAACACGGTTCCCAAGACTCCTTTCAGTAATGGGCCAAGCAAGAGGGGTAAAATTCCTGTATGTTGGACCAACATCTTCTTATTTTGTCCGATTGGGATTTTCTTTTGAACCATTTGGCGAGGAACGTGACGATGCTTGCCTAAGCATTGTTTATGTTGTTTGGACAAAGGGATCGTGCCTTTGAACAAGTTCAAACAACATTCGCACACGGTATCGATGACCTCTTTGGGTCCGTTTGAATGAGTATTTTTCGCAGGGGTGGAGAAGCTGTGGGCAGGACAGATAACATGTCCCCATGTTTGACTAAAGGTGGAGGCGGTCCTTTCCTTTTCTTTCCTTGAGGTTTAGAACAGGAATGTTTTCTGGAGGGGGATATCTTTGCTTGTGGGTTCAGGGGCATTCACTAAACAGACACTAACGTTGATGACTTAACACACACCCTTTTATCTTTTTTTGGGGACTATCGCTTTGTCATAAGGGTGACAATGTTTTTTCCAAAATCGCCAATAAATCCTCCCCTTTGTTGACGCCTCTTTTTCCTGGAACTAATGTGTCTTTTCTTAGGGTAACTTCGATGCTTGGTTAAGCGATTTGTCGGATGAAGAGTCTGCCTTTGTCTCTTTCTTTTTTGACTTCTTCGAGGTGACATTTTTTGGAAGTTCACTGACACCCCTACTTGGTTGCAGGCCTTTTTATACTGGAACGCGTCGCCACTGATTGTCTTTACGTCGTATCAACTTGAGGACAGGCATGACACGTCGTGCAGGGGTACGTAACGGACTAAATCGAGCCAGTTCTTGCTTGGACAAATCCAGTAAACTTGCCCGATCTTTCTTGGACTTTGCTTTTGGGAGCAGGTACTTTGTGAGCCGCGGCCACTGCCGCTAAATGGGAGGGTCCTGCCACTGGGGAAGTTCTTGGGGTCATCAACGGAGAAGTTCTTGGTGTGATCAACGTCTCCAACTACTTTTCGGTTCTTGGTGTCATCAACGGAGAGGTGACTGAACCTGAGGCTACCGGAGACGCAGTCACCGCCGTGGCAGGTCGTGGTTTGCGAGTGTAAGGTTGCGTCCTGGCCGAAGTGCCTCTCTTGCGACTAGTGTTCTGTGGGCTTTTCTTTTTCTGTGGACTTTTTCTCTGTTTATTTTTCTGGGGGGTTTTCTTTTTCCGGGGTGGTGACTGGCAAGAGGAGGGTCCCGCCACTGGAGAAGTTCTTGGAGACAAGGGTCTCCTTGGGGACCTGGTCTTGCCACCGTGGCTCTTTTTCTTCTTCTTGGAACCTCGTTTGACTTCTTTTTTCTTGGGGAGAACTTTGGGAGCATTAGGATCCAATCTTAAGAGTGAGCGAATGATGATCCCTCCTAGAGTACCGCTCCCTCCAGGTTTCAAAATGATTTGTCTTTTTGTTTGAGTGTCGATGCTGGGATTAGCCGCTTGGGTCAAAACGACTTTGTTTCGATCAAAAAAGCGTTTGGTTTGATGAGAAATCTGAATGATCCCTTGCAGTAATTGACGTGCTGTCACCGTGAACCATCGTAAAACTTCTTTGAGACTAGCTTCTAAGACACGAGCCCGTATTTGTGGATTTTTTTTCTCTACTGATGCCATACAAGGCACGAATCAATTTGACGGGAAGATGCGACTGAAGGGACATCATGTTCAAACTGTGTCAGACAGACGAAAAGTGTCTGAGGTTTATATACATTTTTTTGAGCGAAATTAAGTCGAAGACGGAGACGTGTACAAGACAGGCCCTCCGTCTTGGCACCAGTGGTGAAACAATTGGGTACGAAATCGCAAATCATCGTGGGTCGTAGGTTTCAAATCGACGAGTAAATATGCGTGTGGAGTTTGAGTGGCATCCTCGTACGCCTGAGTCAGCCAAGGCGTTCTTAACTGTTTCGTTAAGACTTGCACTTGCGATTTATCTCGAGGGCTTTTAAACAAGACCACGTAATGCTCATTGAGACTGATGGTGCGATGGGCTTTACTTTGTTGAAACAAATTTTGAGTGATGTAAACGACACTGGCATTACGATGATGCCCTTTCCGCGTAAACCACAGTTTAATTTCTTCTTCGTCTTCTCCTAACATGTCGTCAAAAATGACCAAATGGGTTTGACGGGAGTCAGAGACGATGCCGTCGTCTTCTTTAGGAATGCCCTCCACAAACACGATGGAATCGCATTGACTTTCTCGCAAGACACTATACGCCGATTGCCACTCTTTGTAACACCACACGATGCGTTGAGGTTGTTGATCGATCAAATGATGTTTATGTTCGATCAAACGTTTGACAAATTCGGTTTTGCCTGAACCGCTAGGTCCATCAATTAGCATGTTAAAGGGATGACGAAGATACAAAGCCTCCCAACTGGCACGATCTAAGTGTTCGTCGATGACTTTGACAGTAGAGGAAGAGGGAGCAGAGACAGCAGAAATAGCCATAGTGTTAGGAATGTTACTTGTGACACGAGAAACAGACAAGCCAAGAGTTTATATACTTTTTTCAGGACACGTTTATTTAATGTTTTAAACATGAATACGAAAGACAAAATTACATAAAAGCCAAGTTCTTAAGTACAACGATAAAAGGCACATCGAAATTATCAACGTGGAAAAGAAACAAGTGTCTGTACAACATGTTTTGGGTAATGTTCTGACCAGTTCCATAGGGTGTAAGGTCACACAAGTGTCCTCCCGAAAGGGTCTTTCAGGCATGTCCACGACAGTCCTGTCCTGAGTGACGGGTTCTTCTTCTTCTGCCACTGTCACTAACACAGGTTGAAAAGTGACTTTTTTCCTTGAACAACTGTCGTGCATACTGGGCCACTTCTTGGGTCCAAGCCTCAAAATCCCATTCTTTCCAGGCACGGACATCTGTCCAATGGGGGTGTAAGTCACAAGCTACACACACATCGTCATACACGTCTTGGGTAGCTAAAAGTTGACGAATCTTTTTTTCCCGTAGAGGTCGAGAAGCATCCAGGTGAAAACGCAAGGCTTTGAGTAAAAGGAGTCTTTCGTGACCATTTAAGGCCATTGGGGTGATAAGTACTAATCGTAAAGAATCCACAAGGAATCGGCTGGTAAACGAAATCCCGGAAAACAAGTCACTAAGACACACATTATGCGTCGTCCCAAATTGATTGGATACAGTTCTTGTAATAATTGATGATAATGATCCACGGTTTGAATATGGTCATTGAGTTCCTTCCACGGAATCTGTTCAATCACATGTGATATAAACCTCTGCATGACAGCCTGTTTTTATATTCTCTTTTTTTTTTGTTGATGCAATACACGTACTTCCTACCCAGAGATCTTCGTTCTCCAGTTGGAAATTTAAATGCTCCAAACTGTAATCTAAACTTCAAACTTCGTTTAGGAGTTTCCTCTTCCTCCAATTAGATTCCACGTAAAATATGTTGGTAATCCTTTAAGTTGTCATCCTCAATGCGTTGTTCTAGGTGAATCTCGAAGTAACCAAAATTATGAACATGTCGACCATTGGCGACCTCAAATTGTTGAACAAGATATGACCACTAAAACAAATTCTGACCTATTTTCTCTCAGTTTCATTGTTGGTAGTGTGTGCTGCGAAACACATGACATATCTTAAATCTGAGAGATGTTAAGCAAATGTTAAGCAGTCAGTCGACAATAAATATCACATTCCCTTTTTATGAAATTGGTGAAGGATGAAAACGAGGAACATATTTCACACAGAATGTATGATTGTCTCAATAATTATTTGTCCTGTAATACCGCAAGAATAACGGAACCAAAAATGGTGTCCTACGTTTGTTTTTTCTTACCATTCTTTGTTTCTTTCTCTTTCCACTGTAATGTTAAGTCTATCTGTCCATCTCTCAAAACACTCCAGACTAAAGTGCTGTCCCGTTCTACTGTCACCCAAGGCCGTAACACCTGTATGTGTGTGCGTGCGTGTGTGTTAGCCTTCGCTTACACACATATAGTTTGTACGAACATTTAGTAACAAAGAAATAGCAACCATTGACGTAAACCATTTAACGTAACCGTGTTGGTGTATGTCATCGTTCTAAATTTTTCTACAAGTCACTTTTGGGTCAACTAGATTGTAAAAAAATAATCTTCATGAGGTATCAAACAAATTTATTTCGTCACTGGTCGTGTTGGTTCTGTAATCATATTGGATTTACCACCGTTGTTCTCTCAATCTCATTGAGTGATGCAATAAGGACGGAGAAAAACAATACAGCACCATAACGCTCCTTGTTCTATCCACAGTCTAAACTGGGAGAAAATAGGTCGAATATTGTTACATATTTTCTGAACGTGTGTTTTGGTTTTAAAATTCAGAGTTAACCATGGGCAGGGTTATACGGTGCAATGTCACTCGCGTCATTCTTGAACATTGTTACAATTTTTCCGAACATGTGTTTTGGTTTTAGATTTCAGAGTTAACCATAGGCAGAGTTGTACAGTGCAATGTCACTCGCGTCATTCTTGTTCCAATTTGTTCGTGTCTTTAGGGAACATACCTAAGCATTAATAAATGGTGAAACAGAGAAGATACACATAAAAGCTTTGATATTTCTGAAAATATGAGGTGATATTCCTACAGTTCTTAACCAGCTTTACATGCTGGGACGGGTCTGTGGGATATCCACAAATAAAGAAGTACAGATTTCTGGTCACGTTGCAAGTGTACGCCTGTATGTCTCAGATTTAGTACACCTGCAGAAATAGCTTCTTTCAAACGTTTGAGGGCTATTGAAGACGTACAGTCGATGAGAGAAAAATTTGACATCACCGATGGAAAAGTGACTATTCATATGGCATATGTTGTACTTCCATGGGAGGAAGACGATGACTGCTCATGATACGCTTACCGATAAGTGTACCTAGCACGATGGACGTAACAGCAGATTTACAAATGAAAGGGAGTACTTGATGGGAAAAATATATGCTGGGACGCAAGTGGTAGCTGACCAGATTTTAAACAACGTGTGTGACGGATAGAGACAAACATGAACTTTCTCTTATTTGATTGTTACTTGTTTTGTTTTAACTTTTTCTTATAAACGAACATTAATGTAAATTAGTTGCATATGAAGTGTATTTAGAAAGGAATGAACATTAATTTTAAACATTAGTTACTAGAGTTAATAACTAAACAACTCGTAAATAGGTTTGTTTTATGTCCAAATGTTTATGTATTAAATGGATAGTGCTTGGACCAAAGCACACGCCAGAGAGCCCATGTATATACTTGAATAAATGCTTTGAACCCATACAACAGACTTTTCTTTTTCGAGTCTCTATTCTATCTGTGAGTCTTTCTTTAGAATATTTCTGTCCTCTTTTCTGTGTGTTTCAATGTGTATTTGTTTGTTTCTGTATGTCTATGTTTGTCCCTATCAACCCTTTGTCCCTACAAATACATTTCACCCTATAAAAGGTTTTGACCCTATAAACCCATGACGTCACCAATGTTTAATTCACATTGATCCCCAGGTGACATTCCGTGTTCAATTGCCATTGACGCCAAAGTGCAAACCCCATATTTTAACGTTAAAGTCCCATTTGACGCTAAAGTACCGGTCCTGTGTCTCCCATGTTCAATTTCCCATGTTAAATTCCCCTTGATGCCAAAGTGTCGGGACCCTAAGTAGTGAATAGGGGCACCCTAGGGACAATGGAAATTACCATTAGAGACACCCCTGGGCAAATCTGGGGACAATGGAAATTTAACATGGAGAAAAATCGTGGGCAACTCTAGGGACAAGGGGAATTAGAATTAGATGGGAATAGAGTTTGGGTCTGTCTAGGGACAAGGGGAATAGAGTTTGGGTCTGTCTAGGGACAAGGGGAATAGAGTTTGGGTCTGTCTAGGGACAAGGGGAATTTAATATGGGATTTTTTAAAAAAAATTTTTTAAAATTTTTTAGAAAAGGGGTAGGCAATTGAAAGTCATTCACTTTTCGAGAAATATGGGTGGCCCTGAAAAGGGCCTTTGTGTTTCTTCTTCTTCTTCTATTTCCTCCACTTCTTCCACCAAGTTCTCACTTTTTCCATTATTCCTTTCTTCTTCCTCTTCTTCTCCTCCTCTGGTAACCAGTCAGGATGGCCCAACTCTCTAAACTTCGTTTGTATCTTTATCCAATTGTTATTTAGCCTCTCAAACTCTTCCTTTTTCTTTTTGTTTTCCTCATCTTTTCTTTCTTCCCTCCATGTCTCTTTAATCTTCTCTACTTCTTCCTCCATTACTTTTCTCATCAGATCTTCCCTTTCTTCATCTTGTCCAACCCCCATTTTACAGTTCTCCACTCTGTCCAATACAATATCTTTTCTAGGATGCACCGGACTTGGATGACATGATCCAGTGCTTCCTTCAAACTTCCCACTCTGAAGTAAGGCGGATTAATGAAGCCTCTTGACTTACTGACTTCTTCTTCTGTCATCCCTGCTATAATATCTCTTGCTGTCTTTAGGCCTTGAACTTGACTGGTTACCAAGTCTTTCATATTTCCATACTTCCATTGTTCTTCTATTCTTCCTACAACATATTCTACATCCATTATCCAGAAATAGATGTCTCTCAATAGATTAAATAGAACTGATACTTGAGTCATTTTGTCTCAGTTATTCCTTAGAATGGTTTGAACGACGAATACTGTGGGTTCTTATACTGAAAGCGCGGACGTGAAGGAAAACATCCCCCTAAGACATAAAATTGATATTACCTAGATCATCACTTAAAACGCGCGGACGTGAAGGAAAACATCCCTTACTTTTCTCATTTCATATAATATACTATCCACATAAGTTAAATCAGCAATTAACAAACCCCAAATCTACTATTCACACACACACACACACACACATACACACACACACACACACACACACAAACACACACGCAAAGCAATAAAATTAAACCCTAATTTACTATCCACACAAACGTATGTGAGCGCTTACAAACAAACACACACACACACACACACACAAAGAGTCAGTGTTTATATTCACACTACTCTACCTACACACATTGGCAAATCGATGGTTATTTCTTTTCTAGAGTATTGGGTAGCCCTGAAAAGGGCTGTTTTTTTAACTCCAGTGACACCTGGTTAATGGTTGCACCTTCCAGGCCTGGCACCACACACACATCTTCTTCCCCAGTCTCCTTTTACTTTTTTTCTTGGGAGAGCAGAGGCGAGATGATTGGCTTCAGCACCCCAATCCTCTGTCTCTGGTATCTTGTAAGTCATCCTCTCTCCTATTTTCTTTTCCTCCTCTTCCCTTTCTCTTCTCTCCTCCTCTTCCTTCTTTATTCTTGCCTCTTCTACTATGGCCTCCGCGGATAGTTCATTTACTATGCGCCTGGCATATTCCAGGTGCATCTGGAGTTCTAGCAGTTTCACAATTCTTGTATTCATTGTCTTGCTGTTAACAGGTCGACGATGGGTAGCCCAATTGACGATTAGTTTTTAATTTATACTAAAAGCGCGGACGTGAAGGAAAACATCCCCTAAAAAAACATAAAATTGAGCTTGCCTAGATCATGACCAAAACAACGCGCGGACCTAAAAGAAACACTTACTCACTTTTTTATACTACCCATTCCTATTCTAAATTTTTTTTTCATTAATCACTTCAATAGACTATCCACATACGCAAAGCAATCCAATCCAACCCCAAATCTACTCTCCCACACCTCAAACACCAAAAAAAATCATCTTAATCTACTATCCACACCAACGTACGTGAGCACTTACAAACGCACAATCCTATACACAAACACATACCCTCACACTATAAAAAAGAGTGAGTGTTCATATACACACTACTCTGCCTACACACATTGGCAAATCGATCGTTATTTCTTTTCTAGAGTATTGGGGTAGCCTTGAAAAGGGCTGGGTTTTTTTTTTTGTTTTCTTGGTTTTTTTTGTTTGCTATGGCAATCTTTTAGTTTCTAAGAATGCGATGTCCTCTGAGGATAGACTTTCTGGCGATAGGTCTGCTTCTTCGGAAAGAGAAGAAGAACTCTTTGGTGTCGATACGACAATCGACAAAGCCTCTGTCAGGTTCAGGTTGCTGCTGCTGCTGCTGCTGCTGTTGCTGTTGTTGTTGCTGTTGCTGCTGCTGCTGTCTCTGAAGTCTGTACTTCTCTGTCCATTCTTCTTTCTCCCTGTTCACTTCTTCTCTGAAGAGCTCTTCTATCAGGTCTTCAGTGACTTTTAGCATTCTCACATTCTCTATCTCTTCTGGCTTCGGTATCTGACTGTGTCTGACCCTGTGCAAATTCACGTAGGCTTCGTTTAGCTTAGCTAGTTTGGAGCACATCTTCGTAGGAGGATGAATCGACAATGGATGGTTAGACTGGAAACAACCCGGTTCTTAAAGTCAAAGCGCGGACGTGAAGGAAAACATCCCCCACACGGTTTTCAAGTCGCAACGTTCAAAGAGTGTCATGAGAGGGATAGTAAGAAGTTAAAGAGCATCAATCAAGCATTCTTATAGCCAAACAAACCACAAAGGAATTTTTTTCAAAACACAACATTTTTTATTCAAAAATCTCTTAACGCTAAACAACAACAACTCTAACATTTTTAACAATAATCCAACATTATAACATCAAACATTTTTTCTTCAAATCAGAAATATTTTTTCAATTTACAGTCTACTTTAAACAGGGCTGACAACGTTGTGAATGAAATTGTGATTTCCACTGTTGGAAATCATTAGGCCATTGATGGACACTACGTTTCCTAGCTTGAGACAAAAGATAAGCATAATGGTCACAGAACCATCGATCTACTTTCACATCGTTTCTTGAAGAAGAACAGGGATCAAAATGAGTCACTAAATGTTCTAAGGAATAGCTCAGGCTGCGATGATGCAGAAAATACACACAATATTGTCCACACACCAAGGAATCTGTGCCTTGTAATTTCACATTATTGAATCGGGTGGTTTGAGCATTTCTTCTCATAAAGTCAATGATATCGTCTTCCAAAGGGGGCAATCCGTACGAATCGAAATATTCCACACATCCTTCTTGAGGAAAGTAGACGGCTACCCAGTGGGTTCCTGGGAGATGACTGTCGTCCGTGTTGATCACATAAGCTAGATGGTCTTGAGGTTTGCGATGAGGGAGTTCATCTTTAGCACAGACGACAGGATTCCAAGAAGCCGTATACGAACTGTGGTTCAAAAGGTAATAAAGTTTCCAGGTATCCATTTGTGTGTGTTTTTTTTTCTTCTTCACAGGTAATAATATGTCATCAATTCGATCCTGACTTTTTGCTTGAAAATGTCTGACAAATAACCGTTTCTTCGTTTCGTCTCCTCACTCTGATTCAGGAGAGCTACGATACGATGGATCTCTTGAGTGATTAATGGTGGACAAGAATGTTCACGCAAGTCTTTATACCACTGATGCAACACGTCTTCGTCCGAGATGAGACTCCAAGCTTCGTCCAGATACTCGTCCAATTTTTCTTCCTGACTCAACATCAGGCATTTATCGTGTTGAATTTGACTGGGATGATCGTTTTGACATCCACAGCAATTTTTCTTGATCAATTCCGTCATTTTTTCGACCAAGTGTTTGGCAAAACAGCAGACTAAATAAACTTCTTGTTCTGGCCATCTCGACTTCATCATGATATCTTCTTCGTCTTTGTCTTGGGATTCTTCTTCCCCGGTCTCCTCACATTTCATCTCCAAAGTTTCTCCACTAGGTAAAGAGGGATAACAGTCTTCCATGACTTCTAGTAATCTAGAATGACTTCTCTCAAACTGTTGATTTCTAGGGTATTATCGAATTCAGCATACAGGATGACGTTCACCGTGTCTGGTAGAGCATTAGTAAACTGAAGTTCCACACGAATCTGGCCGGATTTTAAAGGGTGGAAATGTCCCTCGTCGCTGCCTTGGTCTGGAGTGAAATCGAAATCCCAGAAAGCGTAGCCTCCTACATAATCCTCGTACGTAATGCCGTGACTGGTGTTGGTTCCTAACTGACCCGTGGCTTCGTACAGGGACAAGTACGCTCTCAAGTAATTTTTCGCGGCACCAAAGTTAGGTTCGAAAGGTCGGGTACACAAGGTCTTGCCATCACGACTGACTTCAATGTTGGACACATTGTTATGCTTAAACTCAAAAGGATTTTGATTGTATGCTCCGTTGAAGGCTGGATTGCTTACGATGCCAAGAATTAAACGCTTGGGTAGCTGTCCTTGGAACAGATGATCTTCGATCATGGATCGCTGTCCAGCAGGAATAGTGAAGGTTTTTACTTCCACACGTCGGATCGGATACTTGGCGGTCGTTCTGCTCAACGTCTGACTGACGTCGTTTCCCACTTTAGGCAACACTTCCACACGACGCACGTAGAGTCTGGCTTCTTGGATGATGGTTTTGTAAATGGCATCAGCAGCAACCATCATATGGAAAGCGGCACTGCTGCGATTCAGTCTCAAGCGGATATCCACTCCGTTCAGCAAATACTTTTCTTGTAACCACATGTCCAAATGCAAACGATCCATCTGTTCTAACTTACGACTTCCAGCAATTTTCTTTTGTCGTTCTACAAATCCCGTTGGATTTGAAGCATCCCCAGCAAGTGTAATGCCGTTGAACTTATTCGCTTGGTCAGGTTTCCATACCACGCAAGCATCCAGATGAGTGTTCTTGGCTTCTTTTCCGTACGTCAAGAGATTTTCCAGGTACGCTCGGTAAGGGTAAGTATCCATGCTGCTGCTGACCAGTTTGTTATTCAAGTACAAGTCCACTTCGCTAAACAAGGAATGCATGAAATTATTGACGGGAGCTACTGCTTCATCAGCGTCAATGTTAGCGTTGGGTGGTTCGATCACTTTCACTTTCAAGTATACTTAACTGCTATTCAGATCGATGTAATCTTCGGGCTGTCCTTTGATTTCAAACTCGATGGGAGCGGAATCGGTCAATGAGGAGACGGGATGAAATTCCACCCACTGGGATTCTTGCATCGTCATCATGGTGGGGGGCATGGCAAACAGATCCAGTTCCGACTTGGAACAGGCGCAAGACTCTCGGTGCATCATTTTTTTGTCTCTTTCTCAATAATCGAAAACGTCTAAGTCTCGAACGGTTCTTCTTTTCTTGGCCTTTCTCGCTTGAAGTCTGGTGAAAGGGTATTTTCTTCGTCGTCTCTTTCTGCCTTGTCCTTGCTGAATGCCTGACTCGGTAGCGCGCAGGGCATTTATAGGTGTGTCTCGTCGGCCTAAAATGTCTTTGCCCGTTTGCAGCAAGACATTTTTGCCTGTCCTCATGAAAGCTTCTTTGGGGTTTTGTTTGTCGATGATGACATTTTGGAGAAATTCTTTGCCTTGCGTCAGTGCCGCATCTTTTAAGGCGTGCAATCCGCGTGTCACCATCGGTTTCAACACTGGGGCCACCGAACGAAAGGCCGATTTTAACATGTCTCCTAAACCGTGTCCTCGCTGTCGAGCAACCCCTCGGTACACTGGATACATGACTTACGAGTCGTGAGAGAACCGTTTTCGAAAATGGAGTTTCACCGTGACTTTTCCTTTGGTGAATGGAATATTTTGTTCCAAATCTCCTTTTATAGCAATGTTGACCGTGTCCAAATAAGACTTGCTGATCGGTAAATAGTGAGGATAGACAAATTCGCGGTGGACGTGATAAGTGTTTCCACCTTCCTCGTCAGTGGTCGTGGCAGAATCTACTTTGAAAGGAATGACACGCAGTAACGGTACAGAGGTGTGTCCCACCACGTTGTACTCCACCACATCGGAGTACACGAACATCAAATTCAGTCCTTGGTTCAGTTCTACCGGGGTACGAAATAACTTGCTAAAAGACTCGTTGTCGTAAACGATGGGTAATTCGTTGTTGTTGAGCATGGCCATTCTCATGTCCATGTCTCCGCCCAACATGTCAAACAATTCAGGACAAAATAAAATGGACAGGATTTTACTCCGCTCAAATTTCATCGAGAAGCGACGAGCTGCTTTGTGGTATTCCATGGTGACACTTTTATTGGCATTTTCCAAAGCTCTCAGAAACACGCAATTAAACCTGGAGCTTATGGTGCTGACCAAATGTTGACCACTAAAATAATAACCTGGGGGAACGAACAAGTGGTAGGTCCACGTTTGAGTTTTGTCATTATAGGTTTTCTTGTCATATTTGACATTATCCAAGTACTTTTGCATTTGATTGTCATAAACTTCCACATCAAATTTATTTTGATTGGGAAGAACATTGTGGACTTGGGTCGGGTAAATGATTTCCACTAAAGCCACTTCCCAATGGGCTTCGTGATCTAATGGGATGGCTTGAGGTAATTTGGCCGTGTAACAGCACAACGTGTTCTTGGGAAACACCTCCATGGAACTGTCAATGGGTAAGGTTAAGTAAAATTGGTTTTGGTGACTCATAATTCCAGAGTTCTGTGGCTGTCCGAGGGGTTACTGGACGTCAGAGGCGTGTCTCCGCCCAAAATGGGGTTCTGGTTGTGGTTATTATTGTTGGAGTGGTGAGTGGCACTGGCACTGGACACAAGGTTCCCGTGGTTCCCGTTCGAAGAGAATTTCAGGGAGGGATTGGGAAGTAGGTAACCGATGCTACTGCTCAATAAAATAGTCCACAATTGTTTGTCTCCTTGTTGCAAACTCAAATTGGAGATGGCTGCCCCGATGACACAATACACCACGAAGATTTGGCAGAAAAAGACGATTTGCGTTTTAGGCACACGTTCTCCACACCACACCCACAAGGGTTGTTTTTGTAAATCTTGCACAGAAGAACTAGGTGAAAGAGGAGTGGTCGACGTAGCTGCGTCTGTGTGAAAGGACATGATGGTCACTTCTTTTTATAGTCGATGACTTGCGAAGCGTCGATCCAAGAATCAAAACTGGGTGGATATCCTTTCCAACGTACTTTGACTTCTTTGACACGTCGTTTACCCACTTTACGGGTTCTGCGTTCGAGAATGCTTTCGATGTCGTACACGTCGTCTTCTTTTTTGGTGACACGTTGTAACTCGGGTAAATAAAACGTTCCTTTGAGCACTTCTCCGTTCATGTCTTCCAATTTATAGACGGCAGGATGACGGCCATGCACTCGTCCAGTGACGCGAAACAATTTGGTCGTCCATTTAGGTAGGTAAGCTTTGTTGAAAGTGCGTTTGGTTTTGCCAATGCGCACCCAATCTCCTACGGTCAACTCTCCACTTTTCTTGGGGACAGCCCTCGTCGGGGACGTACCGAACAGGCGCTTAAACACCAACACTTCGTTGTCGGGAGTCACGTCTTGCGGGGCACGTCCGATGCTTCGATGGTAAGATTGGTTGTACGCTTGCACCAGGTGTGGTAAGATGTCGATGTACTTCAGAGTGTGGTGATGCGTAAAATATTTCCACATGCGTTCTTTCAAAGTGCGTTGAAAACGTTCCACGATGCTGGCTTTGGTTTCGGGATTCTCGGTGGTAAAAAAATGAAGGTCACGTTTCTTTAATTCTTTTTGGAAAGCTTGGTTCAGAAATTCGGTGCCTTTGTCCGTTTGCCATCGAAGAGGGTGACGACCGCTTTGTTTCAACACCCGTTGCAGGGCTCGCACTAACTCGCTGTTGGATTTGGAAGTCAAGGGCACGACCCAGGCAAATTTGGAAAAGACGTCGATGACACAAAACAAATATTTGTAGCCACGATTGTAGCTGGCCAAATGAGAGACATCGGCTAAATCGGCTTGCCATTGATGATCGATGCCTTCCACTCGGGTGAGACTTCTGGCAAACTTGCGTCGAATGGGTTTGTGTAAAGTGTAGGTAGCTTGTTCTTGTAACCATCGTTGCACTTGAGGTAAACGGAGACTTTTCAGTTGCGTTTTGGCAGCACGATACAATTTTTGAACTCCTGCGTAACCTGCAGGATGGGAGGGATCGTAGTAAATGCTGGCTAAGACTTTTTCCATTTTTTGTGTTTGTTTGTGTGTTAATAAGACACCCACTCTTGAAGGATGCTACTCTTTTTCTCTTGGGGTATTTTTTTGGATTGCAATGCTTTGCGTGTGCGACCGGCAATAGGTGTTGAAGAGGAGGATGTCTGAGCGGGATATATCGGTTCTTGTTTCACTTCTGTCTTCACTTCTGTCTTTACTTTCTTTTTCTCTTGTGACGAAGAAGGGGTGGCCATCATCTTTTTAATCCATCCAATTCTGGAGGTAGGTGGTGTTGTTAACTTGCGTACTTTTTCTGGTGGAGTTTTAAACCCTTCTTCTTCTTCTCCTTTTTCTGTCTTGGTCAATGGTACTGGTACTGGTACTGGTACTGGTGATGGTGCTGGACTTTTTATCAAGGTCTTAAAATCTTTCAGAGTGGGTAAAGCTGTTTCGTCTAAAGCTTTCTGGTGAAAGAGTCGCAGACGTTGAAAGAGTTGACCGTACTTTTGCGATTTTTCTGTTTCGGACAAATCTTGGCGATCCATCAAGGACTGCAATTCGTGTTGTAACTGGGACATCTCGCTCAAATTGGGATTGGGAGGTAAATGCGGGGTGCGTTGTTCTTGCCACGGATGGTATTCCATCCATCGTTTGTAAGGCACTAAAACTAGTTTTCGTCCTTCCATGGGGTTGTCATGGGTCGATTCTAAGATCTTGGGACTTCCGAGGGCCTTTTTATCTTGCTCCCACCAGTCCTCCCAACATGGTTCCCAAGACTCCTTTCAGTATGGGACCTAACAAGAGAGGTAAAATGCCTCTACGTTGAACCAACATCTTATTCTTTTGACGAATGGGAATTTTCTTTTGAACCATTTGGCGAAGAACGTGACGATGTTTGCTTAAGCATTGTTTCTGGTGTTTGGACAAAGGGATCGCGCCTTTCAAAACGTTCAAACAACATTCGCACACGGTATCGATGACCTCTTTGGAGGCCGATTGAATGAGTTTTTTTTCGTAGAGGTGGAGAAACTTTGGACAGGACAGATAACATGTCCCCATGTTTGACTAAACGTGGTGGTAGTCCTTTTCTTTTCTTTCCTTGGGGTTTTCTGGAGGGTGACATCTTTGAGTCTTCAGGAGCA
Source organism: Sinohyriopsis cumingii (assembly GCA_028554795.2). Classification (NCBI taxonomy): domain Eukaryota; kingdom Metazoa; phylum Mollusca; class Bivalvia; order Unionida; family Unionidae; genus Sinohyriopsis; species Sinohyriopsis cumingii. Next base: position 185,544,868 of record CM068824.1, on the reverse strand, counting down.
CCGAAAAAAACACTGATACCCCCGACTTGGTCACAGGCCTTTTTTATACTGGAACGCGTCGCCACTGATTGTCTTTACGTCGTATCAATTTGAGGACAGGCATGACACATCGTGCAGGGGTACGTAACGGACTAAATCGAGCCAGTTCTTGCTTGGACAAATCCAGTAAACTTTGTAACATGCCCGATCTTTCTTGGACTTTGATTTTGGGAGAAGGTACTTTGTGAGCAGCGGCCACTGCCACTAAATTAGAGAGTCCTGCCACTGGGGAAGTTCTTTTGGGGGTCATCAAGGGTGATGTTCTTGGTGTGATCAACATCTCCAAGTACTCTTCAGTTCTTGGTGTCATCAACGGAGAAGTGGATGAACGTGAAGCTGCCGGAGACGCAGTCACCGCCGTGGCAGGTCGTGGTTTGCGAGTGTAAAGTTGCGTCCTGGCCGAAGAAGAAGTGCCTCTCTTGCGACTAGTTTTCTTCTGTGGACTTTTCTTTTTCTGGGGACTTTTTCTCTGTTTCTTTTTCTGGGGGCTTCTTTTCTTTTTCCGGGGTGGTGGTGTCTGGTAAGAGGAGGGTCCCGATACTGGAGAAGTTTTTCTTCTTGGGGACCTGGTCTTTTTCTTTTTCTTCTTGGGGCTTCGTTGGACTTTTTTCTTGGGGATAACTTTGGGGGCATTAGGATCCCATCTTAAGAGAGAGCGAATGATGACCCCTCCTAGAGTACCGCTCCCTCCAGGTTTCAAAATGATTTGTTTTTTGGTTTGAGTGTCGATGCGGGGATCGGCCAGTTGGACCAAAGCGACTTTGTTTCGATCGAAAAAGCGTTTGGTTTGATGAGGAATCTGAATGATTCCTTGGAGTATTTGACGTGCCGTCACCGTGAACCATCGTAAGACTTCTTTGAGACTAGCTTCTAAGACACGAGCTCGTATTTGTGGATTTTTTTCTCGACTGATGCCATACAAGGCACGAATCAATTTGACGGGAAGATGCGACTGAAGGGACGTCATGTTCACACTGTGTGAGACAGACGAAAAGGGTCTGAGGTTTTTATAGATTTTTTTTATGTGGAGCGAAATTAAGTCGAGGACGGAGACGTGTACAGGACAGGCCCTCCGTCTTGGCACCAGTGGTGAAACAAGTGGGTACGAAATCGCAAATCCTCGGGGGTCGTTGGTTTCAAATCGACGAGTAAATAGGCGTGTGGAGTTTGAGTAGCATCGTCGTACGCCTGAGTCAGCCAAGGCGTTCCTAACTGTTTGGCTAAGACTTGCACTTGCGATTTATCTCGAGGGCTTTTAAACAAGACCACGTAATGCGCATTGAGACTGATGGTGCGATGGGCTTTACTTTGTTGAAACAAATTTTGGGTGATGTAAACGACACTGGCATTACGGTGATGCCCTTTCCGCGTGAACCACAGTTTAATTTCTTCTTCGTCTTCTCCTAACATGTCGTCGAAAATGACCAAATGGGTTTGACGGGAGTCAGAGACGATGCCGTCGTCTTCTTTCGGAATGCCTTCCACAAACACGATGGAATCGCCTTGACTTTCTCGCAAGAGGCTGTACGCCGATTACCACTCTTTGTAACACCACACGATTGGTTGAGGTGGCCGATCGATCAAATGATGTTTATGTTCGATCAAACGTTTGACGAATTCGGTTTTGCCTGAAGCGCTAGGTCCAGCAATGAACATGTTAAAGGGATGGCGAAGATACAAAGCCTCCCAACTGGCACGATCTAAGTGTTCGTCGATGACTTTGACAGTAGAGGAAGAGGGAGCAGAGACAGCAGAGGTAGCTATAGTGTTAGGAATGTCACTTGTGACACGAAAACAAACAAGACGAGAGTTTATATACTTTTTTCAGAACACGTTTATTGAATGTTTCAAACATGAATACGAAAGACAAAAATACATAAAAGCCAAAGGCTTAAGTACAAGGATAAAAGGCACATGATAACCATTAACGTGGAATAAACACAAGTGTCTGTACAACAACATGTTTTGGGTAATGTTCTAACCAGTTCTATAGTAGGGGGTAAGGTCACACAAGTGTCCTCTTTCAGGCCTGTCCACGACAGTCCCGTCCTGGGTGACGGGTTCTTCTGGCACCGTCACTAACACGGGTTGAAAAGTAACTTTTTTCCTTGAACAACTCTCGTGCATACTGGGCCACTTCTTGGGTCCAAGCCTCAAAACCCCCCTTTTTCCAGTCATGAACATCTGTCCAATGGGGATGTAAGTCACAAGCTACACACACATCGTCATACATGTCTTGGGTAGCTAAAAGTTGACGAATCTTTTTTTCCCGTAGAGGTCGAGAAGTATCCAGATGAAAACGCAAGGCTTTGAGCAAAAGGAGTTTTTCGTGACCATTTAAGGCCATGGGGGTATGGTAAGTACTGTTCGTAAAGAGTCCACAAAGAATCGGCTGGTAAACGAAATCCCAGAAAACAAGTCACTAAGACACACACCACTTGTCGACCCAAATTGAATGGATACAGTTCTTGTAATAATCGATGGTAATGATCCACGGTTTGAATATGGTCATTGAGTTCCTTCCACGGAATCTGTTCAATGACATGTGACATAAGTGGTGGCATGGCAGCCTGTTTTTATATTCTCTTTTCCCGGATGCAATACACGTACTTTCTAGAAAGAGATCTTCGTTCTCCAGTAGGGAATTTAAATCTTACATACTGTAACCGAAACGTCAGAGTTTGTCTAGACGTTTCGTCTTCCGCTAAGCAGATTCCATGTAACAAATGTTGGTAATCCTTTAATTCGTCTTCCTCAATGCGTTGCAGTAGGTCGAAGTAACCAAAATGATGAACATGTCGATCATTGGCGACCTCAAAGTTTTGAACAATGTCTGACTATTGAAACAATTTGTGACGAATCAGTTCTCTTATACCATTCAGGTACCAGTGGTTAAAGATCTGGTGACGTAACGGATGCAATTGTTCTTCACGTTTGACTTGTATTTTCACCAGCTCTCGGTAAATCCTTTCTCTCAACTCCTCAGGCAAGCCCAAAATGTTCTCTTGTAAAGTATCCATAAGTATATACACTGTTTTTGGAATCCTTGGGTCGTGGCCAATAGCCTAGTTTACCTTTGTGCCTGATGTAATATCCACTCATAATCAGTCTTCTTATGCTTTGGAACAGAGCATAATTTAAAAACGGTTCAATAACTTTGAGTTTGCGTTTCACTTGTATTTTGATCAGTACTCGGTAAATGCGTTCTCTCAACTCCACAGGCAAGGCACGAATGTTCTCTAGCAAAGTATCCATGAATAGGTCATACTAAATCCTCTTTGGTCTGACACAAGAAATGTACTGTTTGCACAGACATGGTTTTAATTCATTGTCGAATCTAAATCGTTTCATCACTAATCTACACATTAAAATTCGTTCAGAAGTTTCCTCTTTCACTAAGTTGACATTGCGTAAAAGATGTTGGTAATTCGTTAACTCTTCCTCTGGAATTGGATCCAGTACGTTTATAATGTAGTAAATAGAATCATCCATACCAAACCAATTCCTTTTATAACCAGGAGGTCGTTGATCAATGTCTGTCCAATGGAACAGTTTCAACTCAATCAGTCCTTGTATAGCATTCAGGTACCAGTGGTTCAAACACCGGTGACGTAACGGATGCAATTGTTCTTTACGTTTCACTTGTATTTTGACCAGCTCTCGGTAAATGCGTTCTCTCAACTCCACAGGCAAAGCACGAATGTTCTCTTGTAAAGTATCCATGAACAGATTATGGTAAGCTACTTCAATGTCTCGGTCCCACTAAGTGTAAGCAATGACAATTCGGTGGCCATCGAGCATGTTCTACGTAGGCCGAATCTTGCGGTTCCCAGTGGTGAAGTGACACACCGCAACTGAAGCACTTGACTTTATCTCCTTCGCCCAAGTAGAAAAATCCGGCTCTGGCTAATTCTTCGGGGGTCGGTCCTCCCAGATACTTAGGCCATTTTCCTTTGAACGATTGAAGACGATTTTCAAAGTCACAGTATTCCGACAAACGCACAGGAAACGAATATTCGTCTTTCACAGGTTCGTTTCAATGAGGGTTGGGTGACATGAACAGGAGTTTGCTCAGGGCTGGATGACATCCGTAAGGGGGTAGACGTGAAGGTGAACATTCCCCTTTAAAACGAAACCCAGTAAAATGTCCAAGAGGACGAGCGGCATCACTTTCGCATCCCTCAGGTTTGACACGCACAGCATCACTTTCCATGATAGGGGTAGTGACACTAAAGTTCCCATGATGCTTTACGGCATCGCTAAGGTCACAACGTACAGCATCGTACCCATCGCAAGGCTCACAATCGCATTCCACTTCCGAAGCCTCACACTTGAATTGTGCCTTTCTATACAACGTGTTATGTGTTTCTCTGAAAGTATTCATCTTGTTCGCTCGGTCTTGGTAGTCACAATGAACTATCGATCTTGACCATAGCCCCTTTTTATACTAGTCGCAATGCAGTCTCCAGCTTGTACATCTTTCCTTTTTTATGTTTTTTATGTCTTGTTCTGGAAGGTACCGTCTCTAAGGTACCGTCAACATTGTATCGTAGTGTGATGGGTGGAAAGGCCATAGAAAGGTAAGGGCAGTGCGGAGACCATCGAGTATGTTCCAGAATAGCTGAGTCTTTATAGATACATAGATCCATTCGTAACTTCAGTCCGCAAGCGAAACACTGTACCTCGCATCCCAATCCTAACTCAGGTCCCAAGTAGACAAATCCTGTTCTAGTTAAAACATGCGAAGAAGGTAATCCTTCCCTATCCGTAGGCCATTTCTGAAACGTGTCCAATCGACGGGCACAATCACAATAGTCAGGTAAGAAGACTGGAAAATGGTAGGGTTTGAACTTGGAGTTCTCATCGGGTTTCTCACTCGATTCTTGCTTTGACGAAGTCATCCTTCTAGCGGGTGACTATCCTCTTACAACCAATGTTTTATACCAACATGTCCATACGGTAAGGTGAAAGGATTGGGAAGTCGCACTCGCTTCTGGTACACGATTTGATAAACTTTTTCCAAGGGCCGACTGACGATGTGATGAGTGGGTAAACGTACAATCTTGTTCGGTTGATAGGTGGTCACTTTAAAGTTTCCATCCTCTCCAGACTGCAAGGCTTCTTTCAATATCCCAAAGTTGACCACTCGACTGGTACGATAATTCAGAGTCAGTCCTTTCACTTTGCACGTCGTGTGCACTTCTCCTTGTGGGTCCCGGAATTCGTAGCCGTAATTTTTGGGACCGCCACTGACGAAACTTAGAATCTTGTCGTCGGGATGCTCGTCTGTCCAGGCTCCTAAACGGTCTCCTTCGATGTCAGGGTGCTGTTGACTCGGGTGATGGATGTAAATGCAACTGTCCGTGTCAAAGTACAGGACGCGTTCCCCTAACAGTTCTAAAGCTTCGTACAATTTTAAGCGAGCATGAGCTGTCACGTAAGCCGCAATGATGACATTTCCAAAAGGGTCGTCTTGTACAAAGTCCAGATCTTCTTCGTTATTGACCAAGATCAAATCCTCGCGAACGACGTCCACGTGTTTCATGTATTTGGTTTTGTCGTGAATCATCTGGAAGTGGCGGGAAGGTTCTGTCAAATATTCCGTCTTGGGTAAACACGGTCGTTGTGCCATTTTACCCCGCAAGCAATTTAACATCACTTTGGCAAACGACCGCCTGCCTTCGTTTTTCTCGATGTGGTCTAAAGTGATGCCTTCTTGTTCATAGTATTTCTCTTTGAATTGTATTTGGTTTTCGGGAGTGTGACACCAGGACGGATAGCCACTGACTTCTTGCTTCAGTTTCAAAAAGGCATCCACGTAGTCGGCGAAAATGCCTTTCTGACTGGGATCACCCTTGTGGTATTGTTGTGTCTTGGGAAAGTGGCAAATTTCGTACATTTCTAACAGTTGGTATCCCATGTCCAGAGCTTTGAACAATTCCACGCTGACCCAGGTTCCCGTCAAGGCACGTTCTTCCTGGGTGTGATGATAAGGTTGGTCTTGGTTGCACGTTTCGGCACAAGTACGGCACAAGGGAAACATCAGTTTGCCATGACAATGGTGAGGTAAGACGGGATGGTATAGGTTCGTGGGAGGCAAAACTTTACACTTGATCAAGCCTTCGTATTGTCGAATTTTTTCAGGTCGATGTGTTCCGTCAGCAATTGCGGGTGCCCTACAGGAAAGCGACAATATTTGCACACGTAGGGATACAGCGAACACACGTCCAAGTATTTGATTTCTTCTCCTTTGTCTTCGTCGGCTTGGTACAGCAAACAGGTGGCATTGGTCCTTCCTCCGTACAAACTATCCCTCGGGTTCAGCGGGTCCATGAACTGGTAACTTTCCACGAGGCGTTTAAACTCGGGATCGGTTTTCATATGGTGATCGTACTCGTTTTCCCACATTTCCACCACTTGGTATCCTTGCTGTTCCAACTTTAGGCGCCGCTGACAAGTGTCCTGGTACAAGTCTTCCATGGTTCGTTGTAAAAACTGTTTTTTAATGCCACGATCAGGGTAACAGACGGGACATCAGTGAAATAAGCAACCGTTAAACTCGTACACGATCTTGGGGTTTTCTACGTCCCAGCCATCTACCGAATACGTTCCGATGGTCTTTTCACCCCCTCCGTTGCGGGCATGCTGAATCCACTTGTTTTCCTTGTCGCACAAATAATGTAACCAACGTAGGGCTTTGACCGAGTGTTGACGTTTGACAAAGTTGGTCGTTTGAGGGCTGATGACAGCCACGGTGTTTTCAGGCATGCATAGTTGTCGATACACTAAGGAACACGCTTTGGCAATGGTGCAAGCTTCTTTCAAAGGATCGACCCCCCCCCCCCGTGTTCCATGAACAGTTCTCGAAATTTTCCACAGCAACGCCGTAAAATGTCCACGTCGGAACGACAATACTTTAGCATTTCTTCCTGAAAGTCGAAAGGGTCCGAGGCGTGAGCCTGGTACCAAGCGTAGAAAGCTTCTCGTTGTTCGGTACGCATGTTGTCGGGGTCGTAATAGTGAGCCTCGGGTAAATGGGGTAGAACGGCGTGTTGATTGGCTTCCGTATTGAAAAAGTGTGGAAAGTACCCTTTAGCCATTTCTGTCATTCCAAACGTTTTAGGCATTCGGCTCAAAGGCATGGCCAAATAGCTCATCGAATCTTTAAACATTACTTGTCCCACTTGCATGAAAATGATTTTGGCTCCGTTCAAAGTCACTTTAGGACGCTCGGTGCCTTGTTCCGTATAGTATCTGAGAAGAAACTGTCCATCGTATCCGGAGAAATTGTGAGCCATCACCGTGGCATGACGATGACAATCTCCGTAACGTTCGATGTCTTCTTGGCTCCACGTCTTGTCGATGTGGTCTAAGACCCATCGAGCGAAATCGGCTAAGGTGTTCGGTCCCCGAAAGATTTTTTCACGCCCTCCAGGAATCTTGCTGCAGTGAGGGCAATGACTGAAGATAGGTTCTTGAATGCACTTCTCGCACGCTCGATGAGCCACGCAGAAATTAGGAATGTGAATGCCAGTCTCTTGCATGCATTCGAAATCAAAAAAGATGAAATTGCCTTTCTTCTTGTGACCGTCCTCTTTCTCTGGTGGGGGTTGGTATTTTTGCACGTAGCATTGGTGTTCCAAGTCCACGATGTGGTGACAAATGTGACATTTTTTCTTTCCTCGACATACGTGTGCCTTGGCAGTATTGGTACATATGCATTGTCCACACGTAGGGCACAATCTCAGCAGTTGACAAGCACATTTCTTCTGTGAACCTTGCGTCTTCAAATGTTGTTGGTAACAGGTAGGGCTGACAAACGTGCGCAGACAAGTTGAACAAGGCACTGGTTCTTCGCTCAGACAGGGTGGAGATGCCAAACATCCTGAGCACTTCCATCCACAATGCTTGTGTTGCTCTCGATTATTAAAACCATAATCACATTTCTCACAGTAATAACTGTATCCCAGGAATGCAGTGATACTGGTAATAGTATCGAAATGGTCATCGTGATAATAAACATGAATGTATTTTCCGTCCTTAAAATCTTGGCCTCGAAACCACAGAGGTCCGCGCATTTCTTGTGGGTGCACTTTCAAGGTGTATCGTGGAGCTAGGGCATCTTGCAATTTTTGCATCTCAGGAATGCCACAGGGTATGTTTTTGGACAGTCCGGCTTGTTGTAACAGGAGGTCTGCTTCGTTCCGTTGTTTGGTTCGGTTCGATTTTCTAATGTTCTCCCAGGTTCTTTTCCATTCTACCGTGTCGTTCTTGTTGGCATAGGTTCGTCCCACCACGATAGCACGGGCTAAACACATCTGGTCTTCAGGGTTGTTAATTCGGACGAGACTTGTTTTGGTGTTGCGAAGGTCGTCCACCAATAACATCTTTTCTCGTCCAGTCCCTTGAGGAGGAGAAACGTGGGTCATGTCCAGTGTGGCTTTACCATCGGTGATGTCAAACTGATCATTAGATTGTTGTACGTGTTGAATCTTGTCCATGACTTTGGAAGCGGTCAATTCTGCAGGGGTGCTAAACTCGATCCAAGCAGGGGATTTCAAACCGTCGTGTTGTATGGAAAGTCTCAAACGATCGTCTTCTTTGGGTTGACATTGTCGTTTGAGTGCGGTGAGCAAAGAATCCCACACCCCAGTGATAAACATTTCTGCTTTCTCTAACGGCACTTCAGCCTTGAAATCTTTAAAGTTCACTGTGTATTTGTAAGCCGTGGTTCTAAATTTTCTAGAGGAGCGCTTTTCCGTCTCTCGAATGGAATAGTATTTTTCAGGGTTGACTAAGGGTGGTGAACTTGGTTTAAAGGGTTCTGATTCTGGTTCACTCATGTCCTCTTCAAAATCACTGGCATGAATTTGTGCCAAGATTTCAGCCCTGGTTCGAGGCGATAGATCACGTTTCTGCCTCTTACTTTCTTCTTCTTCTTTCTTCTCGAATGAATAGGATCGTTTCATCTTGAGTGCAAAACGTCAAATGAATCAAGTTTAAACACCATAGACTAATTTATAGTCATGGCAGACCAGCGTATATAAAAGGGTGTGTGTCTTGTCCTTTCACTATTCATTTCACTCTCAAGCCGAGCACAACGATGGAAGAGACTAACCAAATCGAACGTTTCGTCACAGCTTTGCGAGGGGTGATTAGAAAATTCTCTTCAGACCAGCCCACGGACTACTCTCCTTCCTTTCGAGATAAAAGTCAAGATACTTGCTATATCTGTCAGAAGAAAGGGCATTGGTCTTCAGAGTGTCCAGACCGTCAAAAAAGAAAAAAAAACAGGGACTAAAAAAGACAAAAGTAAAGATACCTGTTATTATTGTAAAGAAAAAGGACATTGGTCTCCAGATTGCCCAAAAAAGAAACAAGAGGAGTCAGAAGAAAAGAGGAATTCTTCAGAAGAAGAGAGGGATTCTTCAGAGGAAGAGAGGGATTCTTCAGAGGAAGAAAGCAGACAGGTGAAGAGAAAGAAACAGGAGAAGAAAAGAAGAAGGGAAGAAAGCGAGGAGGAAGAACAGGAAAAGAGTGTGACGGTGAAGAAATTCAAAAAACAGAGAGACTAAACAAGGAGAAAGAAGAAGTCAATGAACTTTTTATTAAAGTGCTGTGTTGTGAATTGTGAATTGGATTGTAACAATGGATAAAAGAATAAATTAATGATATAAGGTAAGTGTCTTTGAGTTTTGATTTTAAAATAAGATCGTACACTCACGCTCTCATACAAAGACACGTACTATAGGGGGTAAAATGGGTTGCTTTTTTTGTTTTTTTTTGTGAGTTATTGGCAAATTGAAAGGCTATCTCTTTTCGAGAGGCGTGGGTGGCCCTGAAAAGGGCCTTTTTATTTTGGTGCAGGGGTGAGTTCAAGCAATCAACTTTAGCTGCCTTAAGCCTTTGCCACGGCCAAGGCCTACTTCTGGACTGCGTAATGTTGATGATGATTGGGTTGAAATCACTAAGGGTGGTACGGTAGGCTTAGTCACAGGGTTAACATGTTTAGCTCGGGAAGGTCGTATTCTCTTCGGTCGTAATAAAGAAGTCTGATACATTTGTTTCAGACTTCTTAACTCCGCTAAAATGTCCAACAGTATCGTGACCGTTTGATTTTCACTCTCTTGTTTCTTTGCTGCTACTTCTTCTTGCTGTTGTTGCTGTTGTTTTTTTCTTACCTCTTCTTCTTGCTGCTGTTGCTGTAGGAGAAAAGCTTGTTCCGCTTCCTTTTGTCGTTGTATAAATTTCTCCAATTCTTCTTTCTGTCTCTGTCTAAAATTCTCCACTTGTGGTAATGAAGAAGGTAACGAAGGTTCCGGAACAAATTCTTGCGAGGTAAGAAAATCCACAAAATCCCAATGTACCTCTTCTGAAAGTAAGTCCGGGTTCCCTTGGGCATTCTCCCCTGCTGGTGCACCCCAATGGATCGTTTTCTGAGTTTCCGTCATGTTGAATCACTGTCGCATAGATTGACTGTACACAAGCGCTAACGAATCTATATAGACCACGTGACGTCACAGACTGCTCTCTTCGGATTGGATGCGGGCTGAGTGAGTTTTGTAACGCGTGTTCGGATTGGTGAATGAACTCAATCCGTTTCAATCCTTCCTCTACCTATAAATAAGCGCAGTTCACTGCATTGATTCACCTGTTCTCGTCGCTTCAAGATGTGGACCACAGTCGAATCATCATCCACCCTTGTGTCTTCCATGATGTTTAGGACGGACATGCTCATGTATGTCCGGTCCAAGTGGACCGTTGTCGACAAGTCAGACACCAGTCTGTGGATACGAAGAGTGTACGTAGAAAGACAAGGTTGCCTCAAGAGGACACTGATTTATGGCCCTCGAGTAAGACGCAGCTTGAGGACAAGAAGATTCCGCAGATGCCCTTTATGTTAATGGATACATTAACATAAACCCAAAGGCCCTTTTCAGGGCCACCCATATTTCTCGAAAAGTGAATGACTTTCAATTGCCTACCCCTTTTTTAAAAAAGATTAAAAAAAAAAAATTTAAAAAGATCCCATATTCAATTCCCCTTGCCCCTAGACAGACCCAAACTCTATTCCCCTTGTCCCTAGACAGACCCAAACTCTATTCCCCTTGTCCCTAGACAGACCCAAACTCTATTCCCATCTAATGCTATTTCCCCTTGTCCCTAGAGTTGCCCAGGATTTTTCTCCATGTTAAATTTCCATTGTCCCCAGATTTGCCCAGGGGTGTCTGTAATGGTAATTTCCATTGTCCCTAGGGTGCCCCTATTCACTACTGAGATGTCCCAGTTACAACACGAATTGCAGTCCTTGATGGATCACCAAGATTTGTCCGAAACAGAAAAATCGCAAAAGTAAGGTAAACTCTTGCAACGACTGCAAAGGTTTAGACGAATCAACTCTACCCACTCTGAAAGATTTTAAGACCTTGATGAAAAGTCCAACACCATCACCAGTACCAGTACCAGTACCAGTACCAGTGACCAAGACAGAAAAAGGAGAAGAAGAAGAAGAAGGGTTTCAAACTCTACCAGAAAAAGTACGCAAGTTAACAATACCACCTACCTCCAGAATTGGATGCATTAAAAAGATGATGGCTACCCTTTCTTTATCACACGAGAAAAAGAAAGTGAAGACAGAAGTGAAACAAGAACCGATATCCCCCGCTCAGACATCCTCCTCTTCAACACCTATTGCTGGTCGGACACGCAAAGCATTGAATCCAAGAAAATACCCCAAGAGAAAAAGAGTAGCATCCTTCAAGAGTGGGTGTCTTATTAACACACCAACCAACACAAAAAATGTAAAAAGTCTTAGCCAGCATTTACTACGATCCCTCCCATCCTGCAGGTTACGCAGGAGTTCAAAAATTGTATCGTGCTGCCAAAACGCGACTGAAAAGTCTCCGTTTACCTCAAGTGCAACGATGGTTACAAGAACAAGCTACCTACACTTTACACAAACACATTCGACGCAAGTTTGCCAGACGTCGAACCCGAGTGGAAGGCATCGATCATCAATGGCAAGCCGATTTAGCCGATGTCTCTCATTTGGCCAGCTACAATCGTGGCTACAAATATTTGTTTTGTGTTATCGACGTCTTTTCCAAATTTGCCTGGGTCGTGCCCTTGACTTCCAAATCGAGCAGCGAGTTAGTGCGAGCCCTGCAACGGGTGTTGAAACAAAGCGGTCGTCACCCTCTTCGATGCCAAACGGACAAAGGCACCGAATTTCTGAACCAAGCTTTCCAAAAAGAATTAAAGAAACGTGACATTCATTTTTTTACCACCGAGAATCCCGAAACCAAAGCCAGCATCGTGGATCGTTTTCAACGCAGTTTGAAAGAACGCATGTGGAAATATTTTACGCATCACCACACTCTGAAGTACATCGACATCTTACCGCACCTGGTGCAAGCGTACAACCAATCTTACCATCGAAGCATCGGACGTGCCCCGCAAGAAGTGACTCCCGACAACGAAGTGTTGGTGTTTGAGCGCCTGTTTGGTACGCCCCCGACGAGGGCTGTCCCCAAGAAAAGTGGAGTGCTCGCCGTAGGAGATTGGGTGCGCATTGGCAAAACCAAACGCACTTTTGACAAAGGTTACTTACCTAACTGGACGACCGAATTGTTTCGTGTCACTGGACGAGTGCATGGCCGTCATCCTGCCGTCTATAAATTGGAAGACATGAACGAAGAAGTGCTCAAAGGAACGTTTTATTTGCCCGAGTTACAACGTGTCACCAAAAAAGAAGACGACGTGTACGACATCGAAAGCATTCTCGAACGCAGAACCCGTAAAGTGGGCAAACGACGTGTCAAAGAAGTGAAAGTACGTTGGAAAGGATATCCACCCAGTTTTGATTCTTGGATCGACGCTTCGCAAGTCATCGACTATAAAAAGAAATGACTATCATGCCCTTTCACACAGACGCAGCTACGTCGACCACTCCTTCACCCAGTTCTTCTGTGCAAGATTTACAAAAACAACCCTTGTGGGTGTGGTGTGGAGAACGTGTGCCTAAAACGCAAAACGTCTTTTTCTGCCAAATCTTCGTGGCGTATTGTCATCGGAGCAGCCATTGCCAATTTGAGTTTGCAACAAGGAGACAAACAATTGTGGACCATTTTATTGAGCAGTTGCATCGGTTACCTGCTTCCAAATCCCTCCCTGAAATTCTCGTCGAACGGGAACCTTGTGTGCAGTGCCAGTGCCACTCACCACTCCAATAACAACCAGAACCCTATTTTGAGCGGAGACACGCATCTGACGTCCAGTAACCCCTCGGACAGCCACAGAACTCTGGAATTATGAGTCACCAAAACCAATTGTACTTAACCTTACCCAGTGACAGTTCCATGGAGGTGTTTCCCAACAACATGTTGTGCTGTTACACGGCCAAATTACCTCAGGCCATCCAGTTAGATCACGAAGCTCAGTGGCTTTAGTGGAAATGATTCACCCTACACAAATCCAAAACATCACCGAAAAGCAAAACACTTTTGAGGTCTAAATCCTGAACCAACAATTGCAAGAAACCATGAATGACATCAGGTTTTCAGGCGACGTAAAACCAGCCAACAATCCACTCTTCAGTATCTACACCTTGAAAATTCCGTCAGGGTTTTATTTTAGTGGACAACATTTGGTGGACACCATTGCTTCCAGGTTCGAGTTAGCCTTTGGCAAAGCCCTGAACAGAATCAAAAAAAGTGTCACCCTGGAGTACCATAAAGTGGCTCGTCGCTTACTGATGAAATTTCAGGATACCCAAGCGTTGTCCATCAGTTTTAATCGTGACTTGTTTGCTATTTTAGGTGGAGACATAAAAATGGCTCCAAATTTTAAACCGAAGATCAACAGTACTATGGAATTTTACAAGTTTTTTCGATTCCCTGTAGAACTGAACCAAGGACTGAATTTGATGTTTGTGTACTCCGATGTGGTGGAATATAACGTGGTTTGACACACCTCCGTGCCGTTACTGCGTGTCATTCCTTTCAAAGTGGATAGTACCACTTCCAGTGACGAGGAAGGTGGAAACACTTACCACGTCCACCGCGAATTTGTACATCCTCACTATTTGCCTGTCAGCAAGTCGTATTTGGACACGGTCAACATTGCTATAAAAGGAGATCTGGGGCAAAATATTCCATTCATCAAAGGAAAAGTCACGGTGAAACTCCATTTTCGAAAACGGTTTTCTCACGATTCGTAAGTCATGTATCCAGTGTACCGAGGGGTTGCTCGACAGCGAGGACACGGTTTAGGAGATATGCTGAAATCGGCCTTTCGTTCGGTGGCCCGGTGTTGAAACCGATGGTGACACGCGGATTGCACGCCTTGAAAGATGCGACGCTGACACAAGGCAAAGAATTTCTCTAAAATGTCATCATCGACAAACAAAACCCTAAAGAAGCCTTCATGAGGGCAGGCAAAAATGTATTGCTGCAAACGGGCAAAGACCTTTTGGGCCGACGCGAAACACCTACAAATGCCCTGCACGCTACCGATTCAGGCATTCAGCAAGGACAAGGCAGAAAGAGACGACGAAGAAAACACCCTTTCACCAGACTTCACACTTCTAAAGCTAGAAAGGCCAAGAAAAGAAGAACCGTTCGAGACTTAGACGTTTTCGATTATTGAGAAAGAGACAAAAAAATGATGCAGCGAGAGTCTTGCGCCTGTTCCAAGTCGGAACTGGATCTGTTTGCCATGCCCCCCACCATGATGACCATGCAAGACTCCCAATGGGTGGAATTTCATCCCGTCTCCTCATTGACCGATTCAGCTCCCATCGAGTTTGAAATCAAAGGACAGCCCGAAGATTACATCGATCTGAATAGCAGTTACTTGTACCTGAAAGTCAAAGTTCTAGATAAGACAGTAGGTGATATAGACACTGAAGCAGTAGCTCCCGTCAACAATTTCATGCATTCCTTGTTCAGTGGAGTGGACTTATACTTGAATAACAAACTAGTCAGTAGCAGCATGGATACTTACCCTTATCGTGCCTACCTGGAAAATCTCTTGACGTACGGAATAGACGCCAAGAACACTCATCTCAATGCCTGTGTGCTATGGGAAGCTGACGAAGCAGGCCAGTTTGAAACATTAGAAACTGATACAACTGATAAAGAGAAAGAATACAATGAGGGATTTGTAGAACGAAGAAACAAAATCAAAGATGGACACAGTTTAGAACTGATGGATCGTTTGCATTTGGACATGTGGTTGCAAGAGAAATATTTGCTAAACGGAGTGGATGTCCGCCTGAGACTGAATCGTAGCAGTAGCGCTTTCTAAATGGCTGATGCTGACGATTACAAAACCAAAATCCAAGAAGCCAGACTCTACGTACGCCGTGTGGAAGTGTTACCTAAAGTGGGAAACGACATCAGTCAGACGTTGAGCAGAACGACCGCCAAGTATCCCATACGATGCGTGGAAGTGAAAACCTTCACCATTCCCAAGGGACAGCGATCCATGATCGAAGATCATCTGTTCCAAGGACAGTTACCCAAACGTTTGATCGTTGGTATCGTCGAGAATACAGCCTTCAACGGAGCTACCGAAAAAAGTCCTTTCTACTTTCAACACTTTGGCGTGTCCAAGATCGAAGTCAGTCGCGATAGCAAGACCTTGTGTACCCAACCTTTCGAACCTGACTTTACCAAGAAGAATTACTTGAGATCGTACTTGTCCCTGTACGAAGCCACTGGTCAGTTAGGAACCAACACCAGTCACGGTATTACGTACCAGGATTATGCAGGAGGCTATGCTTTGTCGGCTTTTGATTTCACTCCAGACCAAGGCAGCGACGAGGGACATTTCCACCCTATAAAATCCGGTCAGATTCGAGTGGAAATTCAGTTTGCAAACCGAGTCCCTGTTGAAACGGTGAACGTCATCCTGTATGCAGAATTCGATAATACGATAGAAATCAACAGTTTGAGAGAAGTCATTCTAGATTACTAGAAGCCATGGAAGACTGTTATCCCTCTTTACCTAGTAGAGAAACATTAGACATGAAATGTGAGGAGACCATGGAAAAAGAAGAAGTGATCATGATGAAGTCAAGATGGCCAGAACAAGAAGCGCATTTAGTCTCCTGTTTTGCCAAACACTTGGTCGACAAAATGACGGAATTGATCAAGAAAGATTGCTATGGATGTCAAAACGATCATCCCAGTCAAATTCAACACCATAAATGCCTGATGCTGAGTCAAGAAGTAAAATTGGACGAGTACCTGGACGATGCTTGGAGTCTCATCTCGGACGAAGACGTGTTGCATCAGTGGTATAAAGACTTGCGTGAACATTCTTGTCCACCATTAACCACTCAAGAGATCCATCGTATCGAAGCTCTCTTGAATCAGAGTGAGGAGACGAAAGGAAGAAACGGTTATTTGTCAGACATTTTCAAGCAAAAAGTCAGGATCGAATTGACGACTTATTATTACCTGTGAAGAAGAAGAAAAAAAAAACATACAAAACATGGATACCTGGGAACTTTATTACCTTTTGAACAACAGTTCGTATACGGCTTCTTGGAATCCTGTCGTCTGTGCTAAAGATGAACTCCCTCATCGCAAACCTCAAGACCATCTAGCTTACGTGATCAACACGGACGACAGTCATCTCCCAGGAACCCACTGGGTAGCCGTTTACTTTCCTCAAGAAGGATGTGTGGAATATTTCGATTCGTACGGATTGCCCCCTTTGGAAGACGATATCATTGACTTTATGAGAAGAAATGCTCAAACCACCCGATTCAATAATGTGAAATTACAAGGCACAGATTCCTTGGTGTGCGGACAGTACTGTGTGCATTTTCTGCATCATCGCAGCCTGGGCTATTCCTTAGAACATTTAGTGACTCGTTTTGATCCTCGTTCTTCTTCTCGAAATGATGTGAAAGTAGATCGATGGTTTTGTGACCATTATACTTATCTTTTGTCTCAAGCTAGGAAACGTAGTGTCCATCAATGGCCTAATGACTTCCAACAATGGAAATCACAGTTTCATTCACAACGTTGTCAACCCTGTTTAAAGTAGAGTGTGAATTGAAAAAAAATGTTTGTCATTGGAAAAAAATGTTTGATGTTATATTGTTGGATTATTGTTAAAAATGTTAGAGTTGTTGGTTAGTGTTAAGTGATTTTTGAATTAAAAAAGGTTGTGTTTTGAAAAAAAATGCCTTTGTCTTTTGTTTGACTATAAGAATGTTGATTCATGCTCTTTGACTTCTTACTATCCCTCTCATGACACTCATTGAACGTTGCGACTCGAAAACCGTGTGGGGGATGTTTTCCTTCACGTCCGCGCTTTGACTTTAAGAACCGGGGAAGTTTCCAGTCTAACCATCCATTGTCGACTCATCCTCCTACGAAGATGTGCTCCAAACTAGCTAAGCTAAACGAAGCCTACGTGAATTTGCATAGGGTCAGACACAGTCTGATACCGAAGCCTGAAGAGACAGAGAATGTGAGAATGTTAAAAGTCACTGAAGACCTGATAGAAGAGCTCTTCAGAGAAGAAGTGAACAGAGAGAAAGAAGAATGGACAGAGAAGTACAGACTTCAGAGACAGCAGCAACAGCAACAACAACAACAACAGCAGCAGGAGGAACCTGAACCTGAGAGAGGCTTTGTCGATTGTGGTATCGACACCAAAGAGTTCTTCTTCTCTTTCCGTAGAAGCAGACCTATCGCCAGAAAGTCTATTCTCAGAGGACGTCGCATTCTTAGAAACTAAAAGATTGCCATAGCAAAGAAAAAAACCAGCCCTTTTCAGGGCTACCCAATACTCTAGAAAAGAAATAACCATCAATTTGCCTATGTGTGTAGGTAGAGTAGTGTGAATATAAACACTGACTCTTTTTTTATAGTGTGAGTGTATTTGTGTATAGGATTGTGTGTTAGTAGGTGCTCACGTACGTTGGTGTGGATAGTAGATTAAGATCATGTTTTTTTGTTTGGTTTTTTTTTGCTGTTTGAGGTGTGGGGAGAGTAGATTTGGGGGTTTGATTGCTTTGCGTATATGGATAGTATATTGAAGTGATTAATGAAAAATTTTTTTAGAATAGTGATGGGCAGTATAAAAAGTGAGTGTTTCTTTTAGGTCCGCGCGTTGTTTTGTTTTGGTCATGATCTAGGTAAGATCAATTTTTATGTTTTTAGGGGGATGTTTTCCTTCACGTCCGCGCTTTCACTATCAATTGAAACTCGCTGGGCAGTCTAGCTACCTTTGTTGATTGATCAACACCAGAATGAACACCAGACTAGCGAAACTGTTGGAACTGCATGTGCATCTGGAATATGCCAGGCGCCTGTTGAACGAACTGGCCGCGGTGGCCATTGTCGAAGAGGGAAGAATGAGAGAGGAGGAGGAAAGAAGAAACAAAGAAGAGGAGGAGAGAATATACAAAGAAGAGGCGGAGAGAAGATACAAAGAAGAGGAGGAGGAGAGAAGAAACAAAGAAGAGGAGGAAAAGGAGAGAAGAAGAAGAAATTTCAGAATCCCAGAGACAGAAAATTGGGATTCTGAAGCTATTTATCCCGCCTCTGCTCTCTCCCCCAAAGAAGTAAAAAGCGACTGGGGAACAAGAAGTGTATGTGGCGCCAGGCCTGGAAGGTGCCATCATAACCAGGTGTCCATGAAGTTCAAAAAAAAAAAACCCAGCCCTTTTCAGGGCTACCCAATACCCTAGAAAAGAAATAACCATCAATTTGCCAATGTGTGTAGGTAGAGTAGTGTGAATATAACACTGACTCTTTTGTCATAGTGCGAGTGTATGTGTGTTTGTGTTTGTGTTTGTAACTGCTGACGTAAGTTTGTGTGAATAGTAGATTATGGGTTTGTTTATTGTTTCTTAGCGTATGTGGAGAGTATAGTTTGGGTTTTATTATACGAAATGAGAAAGTAGGGGGATGTTTTCTTTCACGTCCGCGCGTTGTTTGGTCATGATCTAGGTAATATCAATTTTATGTCTTAGTGGATGCTTTCCTTCACGTCCGCGCTTTTTATATAAGAACCCACAAGGTTCGTCGTTCGCACCATTCTACAAAGAATGAAAAAGGAAGATGGCTTCGAACCACCTTGACAAAATGAAAAAATTGCAAGACGTTTTGGACAATTTAGGAATAATGGAGCAGATGTTAGTAAAACTCAATGAAGACCATTATTCTTATAGTCCCCATCGAGTAAAGATGGAAATTAATAACTTAAGAAAAGTAAAGGGCATAATAAGTGGTGTCATGAAGGAAATAAATGAGGAGAAGGAGGATGAAGAGGAAAGGATAAGGATAAGAGAATGGAATGAAAAAATTGAAAAAGAAGAAGAAAATGAGAAGAGGAAGAAAGAAGAGGAGGAGAAGAAAGAAGAGGAGGAGAAAAAAAAGAAGAGAAAGAGTGTAGGAGAGAAAAAAAGAAGTTGGTGGAGAAAAAGAAGAAATTAGAAGCAGAAGAAAGCAAAAGAAACCCAAAGGCCCTTTTCAGGGCCACCCACATTTCTCGAAAAGAGAATGACTTTGCCGACCCCTTTTTTTTAAATTTTAAAAAAAAAAATAAAAAATCCCATGTTCAATTTCCCTTGACGCTATACAGTCCCACCCTGTTTAAATTCCTTTGTCGCTCAACAGTCCCACGATTTTTCTCCATGTTTATTTCCCTTGTCGCTCAACAGTCCCACGATTTTTCTCCATGTTCATTTCCCTTGTCGCTCAACAGTCCCACGATTTTTCTCCATGTTAATTTCCCTTGTCGTTATATGTTCCCACGATTTTTCTCCATGTTAAATTTCCCTTGTCGCTATATGTTCCCAGGGGGGTCTGTAATGCTAATTTCCATTGTCGCCCTAGTATCCCTATTTACTACTACTATTATTACCACAACCCTTTAGCTTGTCAAGTTGACTCTTTAAATTGATATGTTTACCAGAGGAACTATTATTACCACAACCATTTAGCCTGTCAAGTTGACTCTTTAAATTGATATGTTTACCAGAGGAAGTATTGTTACCACAACCCTTTAGCCTGTCAATTGGAGTTTTTAAATTGATATGTTTACCAGAGGAAGTATTGTTACCACAACCCTTTAGCCTGTCAAGTTGACTCTTTAAATTGATATGTTTACCAGAGGAACTATTATTACCACAACTCTTTAGCCCGTCAAGCTGACTCTTTAAATTGATATGTTTACCAGAGGAACTATTATTACCACAACCCTTTAGCCTGTCAAGTTGACTCTTTAAATTGATATGTTTAGCAGATGAGCTAGTATTACCACAACCCTTTAGCCTGTCAAGTGGACTTTTGAAATTGATATGTTTACCAGAGGAAAATGACCTATTGCTGCTATATAATGTAAGTATAAACCGATATAATTTATAATGAATTCAATATGGATATGTTTTCTGTAAAGATCGTCTCAAGTCCTCTACAAGAAAAGAATAAGTTTAGTGCCAACTCAATACTCAAAGAACTCTGTTAAAATATTAATATCCTCTGTACAAGCTCTTTTATTCTGATACTTTGACGTTTTAATTGTAAACATTTTACCACGTGTTCCTAACCAGTGACCTATATATTGAACGAAATCATCAAACAAATGTTATGAAAACGTTGTTTTCAATTTTATTTTACTTGATTACTTAGTGAACAATAAATGCAATATTAAAATAACATCAACCCGTGTTCGCTTCTTTTCGAAACCGAACTTTGCATCTGAAAGTATATATTATACATGCATGTACATGTAAATAATCCCTTACGTGAAATCCTCGTAAATCACCGGCATAAAATCTCCTTTAGTATACATGTGTGAAACGATCACTTTTGACCATCGACAGATAAATATATGAGATCAAGCGGTCATGTGTTTGTGTGTGTGTGTGTGTGTGTGTGTGTGAGAGACTTGGATTTTTATCGTAGCTTTAACAATTTTTCAGTCAAGCGGTCAACTGCTGTGTTCATTTGAAAAGATAAGGTTTTTTGTCTGCAATTTCTTTGTTGTTCTGAAGAGTATATGCTACAGCTACAAAAAACGTTTTTAAACAATTCATGTTATCCTGAAAAATGTAAGATTGCAAATATCTAATCGCGCGATATATTTTCCTCGTCATTCATTAACTAACTATAAAACAAGCTTTGTTTATTTCTGTTTATGTTGGACCTCGCAGTTAAACCCATTAGTTGTATGGGAAATTGTTGTTGCATTTATGAGGATAAGATTATATAGCAGTTGTCATTATTTGGTAATGGTACACGTACTACAATGTGATATATATGTGCCTTTTATAAATGATAAACTTTAGTAGTTACCTGAGTGATATACTTTAGTAGTTACCTGAGTGATATACTTTAGTAGTTACCTGAGTGATATACTTTATCAGTTACCTGTAATCTGATTTTTAGAACGACTAGCTTCTTAATTTTAATGTTTTAGTTACATGTTTGTCAGTTTGTCAGAATGGCAACTGATTTACAATCTTTGGCTAATATTTGGTTTGAAAATACGAACATAGTCCCCAACAGTCCACCTTACAGGAATAAAGAAATGTTAATATATTTTAATGTTTATTTTTTGACAGATAGATACTTCTAGAACCTCCTGACGTGACAATTTTAAACTTTCCCAGTCTATAGTGACTATATATAAATTTACAGTTCACATTAAATATGCGTAAATGATAGGTAACAAGCGAATTTGCAGCTCAGCATTAACCGTGTTGGTGCCATCGCATTTAATATTATGTAGTGGATTGGTCTGAGTAAGGTTACAGGCTGGTCTCGGTTGGTGCAATTTTTATTCACTTTAGAAAGAAATTACATTTTTATGATGATAAAGATAGATTCGTCTTAGTCCACATATGTACTATAATCCACGTGCGATCTATGCATCTATCGTATTTTCTAGAATGACAATTATTAACAAATATTAGCCAAAATTTTTAAACATATGTCATTTCACATAGAATGGAACTTATTAAAAGATGCACTCTTATTCTCGGATAGCTAGGTACATTTTCTATTGTTATCACGTGGTTTTTTGTTTGTTTTGAGGGGTGATCTTACATGTTACCATTTGTCACCACTTGATATTCTTCTATCTCCATCATATTATTGCTCAAAATCAGAATCTAGTGTTCATGCGCTCTCGCTCTACAATGGAAACACATAACGATTTAATGAACAGTTCAGGAGTTCCAAAAGACGTCGGCAATCATGAATGAATATGATAGTAGTATAGGAAGCATTAGTTCATTCTCTCTTGGGCTTTGATTTATGCTCCCTAAAATATGACCTTCACCTCCACCCCACCTGACCTTTGACTTACGCCACTGTCTATTTACCCTAACCCTTTAATCCTTATTGAAAGCATACCTCCTGGCGGAATTGTCGTCAAAAGGTAATGAGAAAATCCTGACTAACCCATCCCTAACTCCAACATATCTCCACTCCCAAAAAGGAAGGAAAAAAAAAAAAAGAAATTACAGACCACTGGCTAATTAATCCCAACATTTGAGGGTCCCTATTCACCTAGTGGCCTAAAGCGCTCCATGTATAGCCTATCTTGTGCTGAAAAATGGCGTTAAACCCTATAACAACAACAACAAGATTTAAAAACGAGCTGTCTCACTAACGTCCAATATGATTGGAAACTTCCTTGTCAGCTTTGCAAGCGGAAAAATGATGACTCAGTGGTCGCCAAAAGATGCTAACAGCAAAACACCATGATCACTTGTCTTAAAAATAGTTGGTTTAACAACATAGCAATCATTCATTGTGCAAGAAATATGGGATAAAACGGTCGTCGCGTATCGTCCACAGTAATTGAACTATGCAGAGAATTATGCACTGGTAAATACGGTAAACATATATTCACTTTAGTTAGATCAACAAGGTTAATGTTATTTTTACAGGTAATAGCTGAAGAAGCCGCATTTCGCCTACGTATTGTTATTAAACTAAAAACCTACCTGGTTATTTAAAGATTTTAAATACGAACTGAAAAAAAGTCAATCGAAAATAATTAATCAGCTTAATCTCTGTTTGAAGTGAATTGTTAAAAAAGTTGATGCACACTACAGAATAGTAAATGGGGTATTTCAAACGAGAGAGAGAGAGAGAGAGAGAGAGAGATGATCCTATATTTCGCGTTTACACTGTCGAATAATCATGCAAAAGAGTGAACAATGAATATTTATCTCTATATTTGACGGACTAAGACGGTTGAAGAGGCCCTCACTTCTTTTCTACTTTTCTTGGGATGTTTTGTTGTAATCCCTTTTTTCCCTTCAGTTCAATGTAATCTGCTAAAATCGAAATAAAGTATTTTTTTAAATATTTTTCTTTTGCTTTCTTTTCTTTGCAACTGTGCATACATCATTGTATTGCGTGGCAGATATTTATAAACAATTTATTTAATTCCGAACTGACTCATAAAAAGACATGCATTTATGTTGAGTTCAAGCTGTGTCTCACTAAGCTAATAATTTTTTTTATTAGTAACAATATTGTACATGAATGTAATCCAAAATTGAATTAAGGGCATTTTCTTCTTTCATTTCGCAAAAATAAATCACACATCGAAGAGCCAACGAGGTTACATTCAAATAATAATTGATTGACACGCAAGTAGTTAAGTGGGGTACATTAGCGACAATGGGAATTAGCATTACAGAGACCCCTGGGTCAGATTAGCGACAAGGGAAATTTAACATGGTGAAAAATCGTGAGTCAGATTAGCGACAAGGGAAATTAACATGGAGAAAAATCGTGGGTCACTGTAGGGACAATGGGAATTTAACATAGAGTTTGGGACTGTCTAGGGACAATGGGAATTTAACATGGGAATAGAGTTTGGACTTGTCTAGGGACAAGGGGAATTGAACATGGGGGAATAAAGTGTGGGTCTATCTAGGGACTAGGGAAATTTAACATATGGAAATTGAACATGGTGGGTCTGTATAGCGTCAAGGGGAATTGAACATGGTGGGATTGTCTAGGGACAATGATGGTAGAGGGTCAAACACAACAGAGACAGAAACATACATACACTAGTACAAGCGTGAGATTTATATATAAAGCATTACCAAGACCTGAAATCTTGCTGGGGTGTTCAAAAATGTGCATAATTGTAATGATGCTATAAATAGCTATAATCAAGGAAATGCTCGACGACAAAATGGATGCGACTAAAAGTAACGCTAAAATGACGAAATTCTCCCAGAATTTAAAGGAAAATAAACATATCCCTGAAAATTAAGTTACAATGGTTTAGACTAAAATGGATAAAATTAGTAACTACTTACAATATCAACTTCTGTGACGATCGTGGATAAATACCTATGTATCGATGATCAGCTGAAATTCCTATGAAATCCCACTATCTATTTATAGCTCCAACTTGTGGGTTTTTCCTTTGGAAAATCCCACTATCCTTTTATAGCCTCAGCCTGAGTGACGTTCCTGTTTATGAATTCTAGTATATATGTATAGCTACAAAATGTGGAAATCCCCAAGTCGATATTTATAGTCTCAAAATTTCAAGCGTCAGTGACGTCACTGTACTGAACACTAGGGGATAAATGGCAACAGTGTTGCAAGTGGCTGACCTGAATACGCGCTACTGTAGGTAGGTAGGTAGAGTGTATCTGATAGGGATAAAGTGAGTTTTATAGGGACAAACAGAGACCAATACACACACACACACACACACAACATACGCGCGCAGACTCACACACACACACACTCACACACACACACACACACACACACAGAGGGAAGAGGAAAAAACAAACCCCAAAATATACTATCCACACTCGGGAGGAAGAAAACAAAACAACCAAATATACGATCTACACAACGTACGCGAACACACACACACACACACACACACACACACAACATACGCGCGCAGACTCACACACACACACTCACACACACACACACACAGAGGGAAGAGGAAAAAACAAACCCCAAAATATACTATCCACACTCGGGAGGAAGAAAAAAAAACAACCAAATATACGATCTACACAACGTACGCGAACACACACACACACACACACACACACACAACATACGCGCGCAGACTCACACACACACACTCACACACACACACACACACACACACAGAGGGAAGAGGAAAAAACAAACCCCAAAATATACTATCCACACTCGGGAGGAAGAAAAAAAAAACAACGAAATATACGATCTACACAACGTACGCGAACACACACACACACACACACACAGAGGGAAGAGGAAAAAACAAACCCCAAATATACTATCCACACTCGGGAGGAAGAAAAAAAAACCAAACGCATACAAACCCCAAATATACTATCAACACAGAAGGAGATAATACAAACCCCAAATAAACTATCCACACAAACGTACGCGAACGCATACAAACCCAAAATATACTATCCACACAACGTCGCTAACGCATACAAACTCCAAATATGCTATCCACACTCGGGAGGAAGAAGAAAAAACAACCAAATATACGATCTACGCAACGTACGCGAACACACACACACACACACACACACACACACACAGAGGGAAGAGGAAAAAACAAACCCCAAATATACTATCAACACAGAAGGGAGATAATACAAACCCCAAATAAACTATCCACACAAACGTACGCGAACGCATACAAACCCCAAATACACTATCAACACAGAAGGGAGATAATACAAACCCCAAATAAACTATCCACACAAACGTAAGCGAACGCATACAAACCCCAAATACACTATCAACACAGAAGGGAGATAATACAAACCCCAAATAAACTATCCACACAAACGTAAGCGAACGCATACAAACCCCAAATACACTATCAACACAGAAGGGAGATAATACAAACCCCAAATAAACTATCCACACAAACGTACGCGAACGCATACAAACCCCAAATATACTATCCACACAACGTCGCTAACGCATACAAACCGCATATATACTATCCACACTCGGGAGGAAGAAGAAGAAAAACAACCAAATATGCGATCCACACAACGTACGCGAACACACACACACACACACACACACACACACACACACACACACACACACACACGCACACCACAGAGGGAAGAAGAAGAAAACCGTTATACACTATCCACACACAGTGAAGAAATAACCCTTTATATATACTATCAACAGAGAGTGAAGAAAATAACCCATTATATTCCATCAACACAGAGTGAAGAAGAAAAAGTTTTTTGAAAGCACCTAAACCCTCACCTGCAATGACCAACTCTGCCAAACACCTACACCCCACCCACCCCCACTCCCAACACTACAAAACCCATTTAACCCGTTATTTTATGGCATCAGTGTGTGATTTAGGAAACATCAAGACACAAAATGATGGACGAATAGACTGACTATTGTTTACGGACTTGCATGCCTAAAGAGCGTGCGTGAAGGAAAACATCCTTCCATTTCAATTCTAACTAAAACATGATCCAGAGGGATAGAGAGAGGTGAAAGAGCACAATTTCATAAAGTGTGAGTAAAAACAAAACACGCCATCCTTATTATACAATGTCAAGACCAAGAGACACTTACGTTTTCTTTCTGGTCTATTCTCTTTTAGAAGGTAGTATGAAATTTCACATCAGGGCCAACGCATCGGCTCACATTGTCAATTTTTCCATTTCCATGTTTTTACTGGCACAAGTTCTTCATCATCTTCAATTTCTTCTTCTTCTGAATCCCTCTTCTCTGTTTCGTCTTCTTTTTGTTTCTTCTCTTTTCTCGTAGGGCACTCTGAATTCCAGTGTCCTTTCTCCTGACAACGATATTAGGTATCTTGACTTTTGTCTCTCTTTCTTAGACGAAGCAGGTATTCTGGAGACAAATACCCATTTACCTTTGCAGATATAGCAAACTTCATTAGCACTTACACACTTTCGTATGACTCTCATCAAATCAACGACCAAAAGAGTAAGTTTTGTTGCCACTTTCGCATGTGAATTATGCTTTCGTATGACTTTTAGCAAATATTTGACCAGCAGGTCGATCTGTGCTGACTTGATTGTTTGAGAGCGGAATGAATACTCTGACGCTAAGATACTCTCCTTATATACATGGACCCGCTGCGTATGAAACCTAGTCAAATGTAATTTTGCAATAAGATGAAACGATTTCATTGAGGAAGTAAAAAGCAATGATGTACCGTATCACTTCACACAAAACCTGAAGTTTTAGTTAAAATCGGTGTCAGCGATTTCGAAGACGACATAACTGAGCTTTAATCAATGCTCTCCAATTATGACACAAAACCACGAGTCCTGATTCACACCAAAAGAAATTTCGTTCGGTCCATAAAAAATAGTATCACATCTGAGAAACGCAAAAACGAACTTCCAGAAAACTGAGAACGACGGCTTACACCTACAACGTAAATGTGTGAGTTCAAGTAGTGCGTAAAACTTAGTCAAATTAGATTTTTATAGTCAAGACGAAACGAACTCTTTTCGAACAAGAAAGCAGACACCAAGCGACAATGGCGATCCGTGTCACACAACACTTTTCCAAATGTATATTATCAGAGGTTTGTTCTAGCGATCTGCACGGTTAAATTAAATGTTGATGTATTTTGCAATAAGACGGACACAATTTCCATGGGATCGCCCATGGTACGATTGTTCGTGCATTAGTTTAATTTTCAAAAATATTTTTTTATATAAATCGCCTATAGGATAGACCCAGTAAAGCGTGGCCATACTTAAGTCAATTCGAAGCGAACGCGGTAAGAAAATAAGTATAGCCAATGAAATGGCTTACAACGGGTGATGCATTGTTTTGTTCTAGGGCTGTGTGTCATAATAATCCCTATGTTCTTGCGTTGTTACCATTACAGTGCAGACAGACTGAAATGTGAACTTACAAGCCCTCTTTGTGTGTGTTGTACCATTTCCTCTTACCACATCAAAATACTGAGCGTCACAGTATTGGTTCGCGTTTTCAAGCTGACCATTTTTTTATATCTCACTTAAACATTTCGACATAAACACTCACATCGGTAGAGTCAGAACAGACGTGTTACAGTATTGAGGGGCATGTTATCTTTTCTTTTTCAAACTAATAAATTTGGGGTTTGTATGAAGTAAAGAACCGAAAGTACAGTGAAACTCAAGGATGATGACCCAATCTGTCTGTCTATTGATGCGTATATTTACTTAAGAAGAAATATGACCTCTAAAACACACAGAGATACGGCAAGCATGATTAGATTAAACACAACGATGTTTTCTTCACGCCCGTGTAATTTAGAGTTTCAATCGTCTTTGAAGACAAACTTGGTTTCCTTTTGTAGGGCTTGAAATAATAAAAAAAACTGAAAAATCTTAAGCACTTTGCTATAGATAATTTCATCAACAGACCAAACAACATAAATACCGTTACAACAATAGAAAGCCTTAAATCTTCTATCAAAAAGAAATGCATGAAAAAAAATAAAGATTAACGATAACTAACCAATGAAACCGAATTTAACAAAGGCAATAACATGTGAAGAAATGCCTCTCACTTTGGAAAGGTAGGCGAATGTACTCTGTCATGCACCGTCAACTTGAAAAAAATTATAAACAGAGAGAAACCTGAATTCAAAATTCAGTTGTTTCTTTTTCTTCAAAATTATTTCGTTTCTTTTTTTTTTTTTTTTTTTTGGGAACAAATCTAAGCACTAATATAGAGTGGAAAAGGGAAAATGCACATACAAGCTTTGATATTTCTGAAAAAAGGAGGGGATATTCCTAACGTTCATAACCACCTATATATGCTTGGACTTGTCTGTGACTTATCCACAAAACAAGATATACATATTTCTGGTCAAGCTGCAAGTGTGTGCGTGTTTTTGAAAATGGTAAAAATTGGATATACAATTTTCTCATGACACTTATAAAGTGAAGAGTCTGTGCAAGTGTCAAAAGCCAAAGTCATATAAGTTTTGTATTTTGTACGGCTTGTAAAGATTTCTACTTTAGAAAATGTGAAGTATCACAAGTTATTATCACAAACAGAAGTGGAACATAGGGCTTGCAAGAAAGAAAATAACACAGACAGTTGGTGTCATCAAGAGTGCTAGAGACGGTACCCGAACTTGCTTGCCTGCTTACTTGAATTAAAGTGATTTTCGCTCTAATGGAGCATGTATCACTGGTTTAATAACGCACCGCGTGATTTTTAATTACTCCTGGGGAAGGAAAGAGAGCCTCATCCCCCAGGCTTTTATGTACTCACAGACTATTTTTAAATTTAGCCACTCAGGTGTAGGACTAACTAGTCCTTAACAACCTGACTGAAAGACTTTAAACATGAGTGGGAATTGTCTCACCACACACTCATTTTTCTGTCCGAGCGTGGTAAAGGAGGAAAAAGGTGCTCAGCAAGACAGCCATGGATGTTAAGTACTCACCAAAACGCTAGCCCGTACTTATTTCAAATCAAGTCCCGTTTTTGCTAATGGACAATAAAAGGTACCAATAATGTGTTAACCACTTGTGCAATTAGTTCAAATCTAACGAGTCTGTTAAATTTCCTACTTCCTCACATATCTGTCTAATATTAGTACTTAGTGTACATAAAAATAGCCATACTGATCTTATTTTAAATTATTATGTCTAAGCGACATATACCAGTTTGGTCACTGTTAGGTTTAAAAAATTAAGTTTGTTGTGGTGTTCCAATGGGTCAAGTTTGTTTCGAGAATAGTTTAGTCAAGGAGGGATACCAAGCCAAATATGGCTCCCTATTTAATAAAAGCAATCTTTTGGAGCCCTAAAAAAAAGTCTGTTTTTTCTGTTAGAAGGTAACACGTCTCTCTTTTGCTTTCACGTTCTTTCCCGCACTCCTAGTCTCATGATTCTTGATATCAGGAAATGCGTAGCCATGATGGGCGGTAATGTAAGCAGCGGTTTCTACCAGTTGACTGAGGGGGTATCCAGTGTAGGCTTGTCTGTAGAATTGGGGAAGAACTCTGACCCCTAATCCCCATTGAGAAGGTCTTGGTTTAAAGGTGTCTAGAGATTTGTAGGCAACGTATTGTATGGCTGTAATAAACTGCCCTGCTATGTTGACGTCATACAATGCTTGATCTAGCCCCATTTCGGTGTACTTCTCAACGAGGGTCAGCGTCCCCCTCCTCCTCAACCGCCTCAATTTCCTCTTCTGGTTCTGATACTAATTCTTCAGTTGAGGTAGATAGTTTCAAATCCGCTGCTATGGTGTCTGTCGCTGTTATTGTTGTTGTGGTTGTTCTTTCAGCTGAGATTGCCTGTAGTATCGGAGTGAGAAAAGAACGTAGTGCCTCCGATAATTACATTTGAGTTTGCCATACCGTTTGTGTAACATAATTGGACCTTTGTTTTGCCACCACTCTTTCCGGGACGGGTTGTTTGTTAGGTATAGTCGGCTGTTGACTAGCTGTTATTTGTGTTCTCGAGGTGGGTGGAGTGCTAACTGGCTAGGTCTGCATTTCTTGCTCCCGCTGCTGTTGCGTATATTTCTTCCCTCCACACCGAGTTCTGGACCTAATTCTTTAAATTTCGTTGTACCCGAACTTACATTATCCATATTATCACCAACAAAAGAAAACAAAACGCACAGACCTAAAAGAATCACTCATTCACTTTTTACAGAACATTACTATTTTTAAAATTTTGATAAGCGACGGAAACGAACAACTTAGAGTCACACTTTCTAACCAAGATAAAGAAATCATGTGCTGATAGACTCACTTCTGTATTTTTTCTTCTAACTGACTAACGTATCATAGGCAATGGAATGTGATTTCTTTTCGAGAGTATGGGGTAGCCCTGAAATTTTTTTTGGGAAGTTGAAGCTATGGCGATCGCTTAGGTTATAAGATGACGGCCTCCTGTGACGACAGGCTTTCTCACAGGATAAGGTCTGCTTCTTCGGAAAGAGAAGAAGAACTCTTTGGTGTCGATAAAACTGTTAACAAAGCCTCTGCCAGGTTCATGCTGTTGCTGCTCTCTCTGCTGTTTATGAAGTCTGTACTTCTCCGTCCATTCTTCTTTCTCCTTCTTGAATTCCTCCTTGAAGAGCTCTTCTTTCAGGTCTTCAGTGACTTTCAACATTATGATATTGTCTATCTCTTGAGGTCTCGGTATCAGACTTGTCATGACCCTATGCAAATTCACATAGGCTTCGTTTAACTTGGCTTATCTTGAGCACATCTTCGTAGGAAGATGAGTCGACAGTGGATGGACAGACTGGAGACACAACACAACACAACATTTTTAAATTCAAAATTGTTTGAATTTTTAAATTCAAAATTGTTTGAATTTAAAAATGTTGTGTTGTGTTGTGTCTCCAGTCTGTCCATCCACTGTCGACTCATCTTCCTACGAAGATGTGCTCAAGATAAGCCAAGTTAAACGAAGCCTATGTGAATTTGCATAGGGTCATGACAAGTCTGATACCGAGACCTCAAGAGATAGACAATATCATAATGTTGAAAGTCACTGAAGACCTGAAAGAAGAGCTCTTCAAGGAGGAATTCAAGAAGGAGAAAGAAGAATGGACGGAGAAGTACAGACTTCATAAACAGCAGAGAGAGCAGCAACAGCATGAACCTGGCAGAGGCTTTGTTAACAGTTTTATCGACACCAAAGAGTTCTTCTTCTCTTTCCGAAGAAGCAGACCTTATCCTGTGAGAAAGCCTGTCGTCACAGGAGGCCGTCATCTTATAACCTAAGCGATCGCCATAGCTTCAACTTCCCAAAAAAAATTTCAGGGCTACCCCATGCTCTCGAAAAGAAATCACATTCCATTGCCTATGATACGTTAGTCAGTTAGAAGAAAAAATACAGAAGTGAGTCTATCAGCACATGATTTCTTTATCTTGGTTAGAAAGTGTGACTCTAAGTTGTTCGTTTCCGTCGCTTATCAAAATTTTAAAAATAGTAATGTTCTGTAAAAAGTGAATGAGTGATTCTTTTAGGTCTGTGCGTTTTGTTTTCTTTTGTTGGAGATAATATGGATAATGTAAGTTCGGGTACAACGAAATTTAAAGAATTAGGTCCAGAACTCGGTGTGGAGGGAAGAAATATACGCAACAGCAGCGGGAGCAAGAAATGCAGACCTAGCCAGTTAGCACTCCACCCACCTCGAGAACACAAATAACAGCTAGTCAACAGCCGACTATACCTAACAAACAACCCGTCCCGGAAAGAGTGGTGGCAAAACAAAGGTCCAATTATGTTACACAAACGGTATGGCAAACTCAAATGTAATTATCGGAGGCACTACGTTCTTTTCTCACTCCGATACTACAGGCAATCTCAGCTGAAAGAACAACCACAACAACAATAACAGCGACAGACACCATAGCAGCGGATTTGAAACTATCTACCTCAACTGAAGAATTAGTATCAGAACCAGAAGAGGAAATTGAGGCGGTTGAGGAGGAGGGGGACGCTGACCCTCGTTGAGAAGTACACCGAAATGGGGCTAGATCAAGCATTGTATGACGTCAACATAGCAGGGCAGTTTATTACAGCCATACAATACGTTGCCTACAAATCTCTAGACACCTTTAAACCAAGACCTTCTCAATGGGGATTAGGGGTCAGAGTTCTTCCCCAATTCTACAGACAAGCCTACACTGGATACCCCCTCAGTCAACTGGTAGAAACCGCTGCTTACATTACCGCCCATCATGGCTACGCATTTCCTGATATCAAGAATCATGAGACTAGGAGTGCGGGAAAGAACGTGAAAGCAAAAGAGGGACGTGTTACCTTCTAACAGAAAAAACAGACTTTTTTTAGGGCTCCAAAAGATTGCTTTTATTAAATAGGGAGCCATATTTGGCTTGGTATCCCTCCTTGACTAAACTATTCTCGAAACAAACTTGACCCATTGGAACACCACAACAAACTTAATTTTTTAAACCTAACAGTGACCAAACTGGTATATGTCGCTTAGACATAATAATTTAAAATAAGATCAGTATGGCTATTTTTATGTACACTAAGTACTAATATTAGACAGATATGTGAGGAAGTAGGAAATTTAACAGACTCGTTAGATTTGAACTAATTGCACAGGTGGTTAACACATTATTGGTACCTTTTATTGTCCATTAGCAAAAACGGGACTTGATTTGAAATAAGTACGGGCTAGCGTTTTGGTGAGTACTTAACATCCATGGCTGTCTTGCTGAGCACCTTTTTCCTCCTTTACCACGCTCGGACAGAAAAATGAGTGTGTGGTGAGACAATTCCCACTCATGTTTAAAGTCTTTCAGTCAGGTTGTTAAGGACTAGTTAGTCCTACACCTGAGTGGCTAAATTTAAAAATAGTCTGTGAGTACATAAAAGCCTGGGGGATGAGGCTCTCTTTCCTTCCCCAGGAGTAATTAAAAATCACGCGGTGCGTTATTAAACCAGTGATACATGCTCCATTAGAGCGAAAATCACTTTAATTCAAGTAAGCAGGCAAGCAAGTTCGGGTACCGTCTCTAGCACTCTTGATGACACCAACTGTCTGTGTTATTTTCTTTCTTGCAAGCCCTATGTTCCACTTCTGTTTGTGATAATAACTTGTGATACTTCACATTTTCTAAAGTAGAAATCTTTACAAGCCGTACAAAATACAAAACTTATATGACTTTGGCTTTTGACACTTGCACAGACTCTTCACTTTATAAGTGTCATGAGAAAATTGTATATCCAATTTTTACCATTTTCAAAAACACGCACACACTTGCAGCTTGACCAGAAATATGTATATCTTGTTTTGTGGATAAGTCACAGACAAGTCCAAGCATATATAGGTGGTTATGAACGTTAGGAATATCCCCTCCTTTTTTCAGAAATATCAAAGCTTGTATGTGCATTTTCCCTTTTCCACTCTATATTAGTGCTTAGATTTGTTCCCAAAAAAAAAAAAAAAAAAAAGAAACGAAATAATTTTGAAGAAAAAGAAACAACTGAATTTTGAATTCAGGTTTCTCTCTGTTTATAATTTTTTTCAAGTTGACGGTGCATGACAGAGTACATTCGCCTACCTTTCCAAAGTGAGAGGCATTTCTTCACATGTTATTGCCTTTGTTAAATTCGGTTTCATTGGTTAGTTATCGTTAATCTTTATTTTTTTTCATGCATTTCTTTTTGATAGAAGATTTAAGGCTTTCTATTGTTGTAACGGTATTTATGTTGTTTGGTCTGTTGATGAAATTATCTATAGCAAAGTGCTTAAGATTTTTCAGTTTTTTTTATTATTTCAAGCCCTACAAAAGGAAACCAAGTTTGTCTTCAAAGACGATTGAAACTCTAAATTACACGGGCGTGAAGGAAAACATCGTTGTGTTTAATCTAATCATGCTTGCCGTATCTCTGTGTGTTTTAGAGGTCATATTTCTTCTTAAGTAAATACACGCATCAATAGACAGACAGATTGGGTCATCATCCTTGAGTTTCACTGTACTTTCGGTTCTTTACTTCATACAAACCCCAAATTTATTAGTTTGAAAAAGAAAAGATAACATGCCCCTCAATACTGTAACACGTCTGTTCTGACTCTACCGATGTGAGTGTTTATGTCGAAATGTTTAAGTGAGATATAAAAAAATGGTCAGCTTGAAAACGCGAACCAATACTGTGACGCTCAGTATTTTGATGTGGTAAGAGGAAATGGTACAACACACACAAAGAGGGCTTGTAAGTTCACATTTCAGTCTGTCTGCACTGTAATGGTAACAACGCAAGAACATAGGGATTATTATGACACACAGCCCTAGAACAAAACAATGCATCACCCGTTGTAAACCATTTCATTGGCTATACTTATTTTCTTACCGCGTTCGCTTCGAATTGACTTAAGTATGGCCACGCTTTACTGGGTCTATCCTATAGGCGATTTATATAAAAAAATATTTTTGAAAATTAAACTAATGCACGAACAATCGTACCATGGGCGATCCCATGGAAATTGTGTCCGTCTTATTGCAAAATACATCAACATTTAATTTAACCGTGCAGATCGCTAGAACAAACCTCTGATAATATACATTTGGAAAAGTGTTGTGTGACACGGATCGCCATTGTCGCTTGGTGTCTGCTTTCTTGTTCGAAAAGAGTTCGTTTCGTCTTGACTATAAAAATCTAATTTGACTAAGTTTTACGCACTACTTGAACTCACACATTTACGTTGTAGGTGTAAGCCGTCGTTCTCAGTTTTCTGGAAGTTCGTTTTTGCGTTTCTCAGATGTGATACTATTTTTTATGGACCGAACGAAATTTCTTTTGGTGTGAATCAGGACTCGTGGTTTTGTGTCATAATTGGAGAGCATTGATTAAAGCTCAGTTATGTCGTCTTCGAAATCGCTGACACCGATTTGAACTAAAACTTCAGGTTTTGTGTGAGGCGATACGGTACATCATTGCTTTTTACTTCCTCAATGAAATCGTTTCATCTTATTGTAAAATTACATTTGACTAGGTTTCATACGCAGCGGGTCCATGTATATAAGGAGAGTATCTTAGCGTCAGAGTATTCATTCCGCTCTCAAACGATCAAGTCAGCACAGATCGACCTGCTGGTCAAATATTTGCTAAAAGTCATACGAAAGCATAATTCACATGCGAAAGTGGCAACAAAACTTACTCTTTTGGTCGTTGATTTGATGAGAGTCATACGAAAGTGTGTAAGTGCTAATGAAGTTTGCTATATCTGCAAAGGTACATGGGTATTTGTCTCCAGAATACCTGCTTCGTCTAAGAAAGAGAGACAAAAGTCAAGATACCTAATATCGTTGTCAGGAGAAAGGACACTGGAATTCAGAGTGCCCTACGAGAAAAGAGAAGAAACAAAAAGAAGACGAAACAGAGAAGAGGGATTCAGAAGAAGAAGAAATTGAAGATGATGAAGAACTTGTGCCAGTAAAAACATGGAAATGGAAAAATTGACAATGTGAGCCGATGCGTTGGCCCTGATGTGAAATTTCATACTACCTTCTAAAAGAGAATAGACCAGAAAGAAAACGTAAGTGTCTCTTGGTCTTGACATTGTATAATAAGGATGGCGTGTTTTGTTTTTACTCACACTTTATGAAATTGTGCTCTTTCACCTCTCTCTATCCCTCTGGATCATGTTTTAGTTAGAATTGAAATGGAAGGATGTTTTCCTTCACGCACGCTCTTTAGGCATGCAAGTCCGTAAACAATAGTCAGTCTATTCGTCCATCATTTTGTGTCTTGATGTTTCCTAAATCACACACTGATGCCATAAAATAATGGGTTAAATGGGTTTTGTAGTGTTGGGAGTGGGGGTGGGTGGGGTGTAGGTGTTTGGCAGAGTTGGTCATTGCAGGTGAGGGTTTAGGTGCTTTCAAAAAACTTTTTCTTCTTCACTCTGTGTTGATGGAATATAATGGGTTATTTTCTTCACTCTCTGTTGATAGTATATATAAAGGGTTATTTCTTCACTGTGTGTGGATAGTGTATAATGGTTTTCTTCTTCTTCCCTCTGTGGTGTGCGTGTGTGTGTGTGTGTGTGTGTGTGTGTGTGTTCGCGTACGTTGTGTAGATCGCATATTTGGTTGTTTTTCTTCTTCTTCCTCCCGAGTGTGGATAGTATATATGCGGTTTGTATGCGTTAGCGACGTTGTGTGGATAGTATATTTGGGGTTTGTATGCGTTCGCGTACGTTTGTGTGGATAGTTTATTTGGGGTTTGTATTATCTCCCTTCTGTGTTGATAGTGTATTTGGGGTTTGTATGCGTTCGCTTACGTTTGTGTGGATAGTTTATTTGGGGTTTGTATTATCTCCCTTCTGTGTTGATAGTGTATTTGGGGTTTGTATGCGTTCGCGTACGTTTGTGTGGATAGTTTATTTGGGGTTTGTATTATCTCCCTTCTGTGTTGATAGTATATTTGGGGTTTGTATGCGTTCGCGTATGTTTGTGTGGATAGTTTATTTGGGGTTTGTATTATCTCCCTTCTGTGTTGATAGTATATTTGGGGTTTGTTTTTTCCTCTTCCCTCTGTGTGTGTGTGTGTGTGTGTGTGTGTGTGTGTGTGTGTGTGTGTGTGTGTGTGTGTGTGTGTGTTTTCGCGTATGTTGCGTAGATCGTATATTTGGTTGTTTTTTCTTCTTCCTCCCGAGTGTGGATAGTATATTTGGGGTTTGTATGCGTTCGCGTACGTTTGTGTGGATAGTTTATTTGGGGTTTGTATTATCTCCTTCTGTGTTGATAGTATATTTGGGGTTTGTATGCGTTCGCGTACTTTTGTGTGGATAGTTTATTTGGGGTTTGTATTATCTCCCTTCTGTGTTGATAGTATATTTGGGGTTTGTTTTGTCCTCTTCCATCTGTGTGTGTGTGTGTGTGTGTGTGTGTGTGTGTGTATGTGTGTGTGTTCGCGTACTTTGTGTAGATCGTATATTTGGTTGTTTTTTTTTCTTCCTCCCGAGTGTGGATAGTATATTTGGGGTTTGTTTTTTCCTCTTCCCTCTCTCTCTCTCTGTGTGTGTGTGTGTGTGTGTGTGTGTGTGTGTTCGCGTACGTTGTGTAGATCGTATATTTGGTTGTTTTTTTTCTTCCTCCCGAGTGTGGATAGTATATTTGGAGTTTGTTTTTTCCTCTTCCCTCTGTGTGTGTTTGTGTGTGTGTGAGTCTGCGCGCGTATGTTGTGTGTGTGTGTGTGTGTGTGTTCGCGTACGTTGTGCAGATCGTATATTTGGTTGTTTTTTTTTTCTTCCTCCCGAGTGTGGATAGTATATTTTGGGGTTTGTTTTTTCCTCTTCCCTCTGTGTGTGTGTGTGTGTGTGAGTGTGTGTGTGTGAGTCTGCCCGCGTATGTTGTGTGTGTGTGTGTGTGTGTGTGTGTGTGTGTGTGTGTGTGTTCGCGTACGTTGTGTAGGTCGTATATTTGGTTGTTTTTTTTTCTTCCTCCCGAGTGTGGATAGTATATTTTGGGGTTTGTTTTTTCCTCTTCCCTCTGTGTGTGTGTGTGTGTGTGTGTGTGTGTGTGAGTGTGTGTGTGTGAGTCTGCGCGCGTATGTTGTGTGTGTGTGTGTGTGTGTATTGGTCTCTGTTTGTTCCTATAAAACTCACTTTATCCCTATCAGATACACTCTACCTACCTACCTACAGTAGCGCGTATTCAGGTCAGCCACTTGCAACACTGTTGCCATTTATCCCCTAGTGTTCAGTACAGTGACGTCACTGACGCTTGAAATTTTGAGACTATAAATATCGACTTGGGGATTTCCACATTTTGTAGCTATACATATATACTAGAATTCATAAACAGGAACGTCACTCAGGCTGAGGCTATAAAAAGGATAGTGGGATTTTCCAAAGGAAAAACCCACAAGTTGGAGCTATAAATAGATAGTGGGATTTCATAGGAATTTCAGCTGATCATCGATACATAGGTATTTATCCACGATCGTCACAGAAGTTGATATTGTAAGTAGTTACTAATTTTATCCATTTTAGTCTAAACCATTGTAACTTAATTTTCAGGGATATGTTTATTTTCCTTTAAATTCTGGGAGAATTTCGTCATTTTAGCGTTACTTTTAATCACATCCATTTTGTCGTTGAGCATTTCCTTGATTATAGCTATTTATAGCATCATTACAATTATGCACATTTTTGAACACCCCAGCAAGATTTCAGGTCTTGGTAATGCTTTATATATAAATCTCACGCTTGTACTAGTGTATGTATGTTTCTGTCTCTGTTGTGTTTGATCCTCTACCATCATTGTCCCTAGACAATCCCACCATGTTCAATTCCCCTTGACGCTATACAGACCCACCATGTTCAATTTCCATATGTTAAATTTCCCTAGTCCCTAGATAGACCCACACTTTATTCCCCCATGTTCAATTCCCCTTGTCCCTAGACAAGTCCAAACTCTATTCCCATGTTAAATTCCCATTGTCCCTAGACAGTCCCAAACTCTATGTTAAATTCCCATTGTCCCTAGAGTGACCCACGATTTTTCTCCATGTTAATTTCCCTTGTCGCTAATCTGACCCACGATTTTTCACCATGTTAAATTTCCCTTGTCGCTAATCTGACCCAGGGGTCTCTGTAATGCTAATTCCCATTGTCGCTAATGTACCCCACTTAACTACTCACGCATAAGAAATTTATAGTGAGCCGTTCCCCATTTAGTGTCCAGTGTTGTATCCCCCATTGTCCATATGATCTGAATATCTTGTATGTGTTTCCAATTAAATCTTTGATTTTGAAACATATTCTTCAAAGCCCCATGATACGTTTGTTTCTTCTGTTTTTTGGGAGGTCTGTAAACTTTATATCGTTTTAAGAAATTAGATCGACTTTTCTTTTCATAATTTGACCTTAAAATATTTGTTTACTCTATCTTTCTAAAGGATATATTCGATTCTCTTTAGGACGTTGTCCGAACCCTTTGGAATGAAGGGCACAACTGTGTACATCGTATAATGTCGTATGTATTGATGGGGTAACGATTACCTATTTCTTGGAAATTAATACTAAAATAAATAATTCTCTACAAAAAAGGACTATATAGTTTATTATATAATACAGGACGACAGAACTGGTTCTTCAGGCGATTTATTTAGGAAAAAGAGTTATTAGACAATCTTACATAAAACGAGATGTCAGTTTAAATCAACCTTTGTATTTTTTATTTGTTTGTTATTAAAGAGGCTGGGGAGGTCGCTCTATCAAGTTTTCTTGGTTTTCCGAGCAC
The DNA here is from genome assembly GCA_028554795.2 of Sinohyriopsis cumingii. NCBI lineage: Eukaryota > Metazoa > Mollusca > Bivalvia > Unionida > Unionidae > Sinohyriopsis > Sinohyriopsis cumingii. The sequence goes on along the minus strand of CM068824.1, from coordinate 185,505,076 downwards.
ATTTGCGTCACCAGTGAGACTTCCCCTCTCCTTCTCTGCATATTTTTCATATTAGTTCAGCAATAGAGTTTACTTTTGCTAATCAGTGTACGAATATTAATCACTAGTGGAAGCAAGTTAAAATTTGTATAGTGAAGCATGTACAAATTCCGATAAGATACACTTTAAATACTAGAAAACACTATGTGTGCATAGCTGATAAATATACTACTAACACGTTAAGCACGAAGGAAAAAACATGATTTTCGTATATAAGGGTTATTGTTAGTCACTCAGATTCTCATAAATAACTGATGCCTGAGCAACTAGAAATATTGCTGACGGTTATATATATATATATATATATATATATATATGTATATATATATATATATATATATATATATATATATATATATATATATATATATATATATATATATATATATATATATATATATATATATATATATATATATATATATATATATATATATATATATATATATATATATATAGTGATGTATGTCTAGGCTAAAAGTAACAAAATGCAAAGGGATATTTTATAATATATATAATGCCTTTAGAGAAATATGAAACAAAGCCAGACATTTTTAGAGCGGTGAATTTCTGCAACAAGAAAAGCTGGAATATGTTTCCACTTACTCAGAGGGAAAAAAGCGTCTGCAGTGGAAAGATTTAATCGAACTCTTAATTCTAAAATTGGAAGTATCATATACAAATGGGAAGCCAGAAAATGGATAGGTATTTTACAAAACCTTATTGAGTGATACAACAAACCCAGTTATCGATCTATAGATATCTCGCCAGTGAAGCTAGTATGGAAGAAAATCGAATGGATGCAGTTTTTGCCATCATACAACAGAGGCTTATGGAACACTCACGTGAAAAATTGGTGAAAAGTCAAGGTATCAAAATAGAGACATTGTCATTTTTGGGATACGCTATCTTCCTTGTTTCAAAGAAAATGTTTTATACTCAGAGATGTAATTTTACAGAAATCTGTAATATGTAAAGTAGAATACCTAAATGGAGAGAATATTGAGGGAATATTTAAGAGAAGGTGTTTTCATAATTGAGAAAATATTGAAACCCAAATGATGAAAGGCATAATATACGCGCTGGTAAACTGGAAAGGATACGAGAAATTGTCCGAAGCAGTCCGAAGCAGTCATACAATAGATCTTGATTAAAAGCCAACACGTAGTTTTCAAGTTGCATCATATACATGAAACCAATTGCATGTTATGACTATCATCAAATTAAACGTACCGATGAAATGGAAACTAGTTACACCAGATGTAAATTTTTGTTTAAATATTATGAAATTTCGAGAATATTCTAGAAAAAGGAATGAAATTTGAAAATACTGCCAAACGAATATTATCAAATAAGAATATATATAAATTTGTTTTCAATAAGATGTATGTTATATTTAACTTTACTTGATGAAAACGTGAATAAACCAATGATTGTTTAACGTGCCTGCTTAAATAATTAACATGTTCAACTGATGGTGCAAATCCATACGTGTCAAAATGCAAACAATGTCGAGATGTCACCACATATGCAACCCATAGTGTGCAAGGTCCTGTTGTCATATCCAGGCTGGCAATACCGGTTTTACGTGTGCGTGGCACTGTCGATGCAGGTTCATATCACATAAGGACACCACGATCATGTTTGATTTTTCCAGTTCCAGATCAAAATATTTTCATTTTTTGAGCTGTTAGGTCCAACAACTATAAAGCACATTTCAGATCGCAGTCCCACATACACTTTGACTGGTTTTTCGGAGACCTTATCCTTAAACTAACCCAATTTTCTGTTTGGTTTTACTAAACAACGGACGTTTTGTTCGGATAATCGCTGGCATCAAATTCATTGTCAAAACATGGCTGTGCCATGTCCGCGTACACGTCATTGGTTATGACGTGCATCATCCACTAGCAATGTTAGTGTACAGCATCTTGACCCAGTCCGGTTAAAAGGGTTTAATCTTGCCGTAGTGAAACTCATACATGAGCAGTAGTCCAACACCGACGAACCAACATAGATCCATTTTGTCAGCGTTAGCTTTGATTTGTTTTTGTGAACCGCGAAAAATATACCACTAAAGATCTTTCATAATTCAAGGCCGGGTCAGCGATAAGTCTTCGACGTTTCTCTTGTTCACTATCACGGAAAGGATCTACGCGAATTCGTTTGCACATAATCTCCATGGTTTTTCGGAATAACGAATTGTTCATTAGTTGAAATAATACTTTTTCAAGGTTATTTGTGACCTTGCTTCTCAGATCCGTATTTATCTGGAGCAACGGCGTCATCCAAGAGTGCTGACGAAATTCAAACATTTGATGAATCGTGATTAAACACGTACAAGAATCATAGATACAGCTGGTGGTTTCGTATGTGCAGTACATACTTGTTTTTCGCCCTATGACTTAGTACTATTTTTACTCATTCTGTTTATTTATGTCCGGATTCATCGACGATAGATCACTGATACGAGGACAAACACGAACCGACACCAACAACGCATCTAGGGCCAGTAGAAAATCGTTTTGCAGATCAGGGTATCCTGGAACCATTTCAAAGATGTATTCATAGCCACTGCTGATATTATCAGCATTAATATATTTTTGCGAGTCAATATGTGTAGGATCAATCCACTGAATCCCACCTATCGACAAGGCTGGTATTTACAAGAAGAGAAAACGGTACCAAAAAGAAACAGCTACGTCGCTTGACCCACTACCATTTGCATGAAAATTAAATGTTTGTGATATTGAATTATGAGTGCAGTCTGTCAAAATGCAGATAAAAGGTCAAAAACATAATGGAGCATTTTACCTCTAAATAGTAAAATAAATTAAAAATAACCTAAGAAAAATAACGTAGAATTAGACACAATACAAACTAAGTGTACAAGTGGGGCATTTTAAGGAGAAATTAACACATCCTTCGAAAATACAATATTTTTGTATCACACCAGAAACGCTGTGACTAATTTGCTACATAACGGATTTTGCCTTCTAATAGGGTTCAGTCCTTCCTTTCTTTTCTCTATAATGTGATTGAAAACATGTATGTGTTTTGTTCAGAGAATCAAACGTTTCTTACTCAGCTGAAGACAAGTTCATGAGTGCACTCAACATCTTGAGAAACAGGCACCTGATGTACAATAAAAACTGCATCATACATTAAGAAATAACATTTGCCAAAAAAGATAAGCAATAGATAATCAAAAGAGTGCTCCTAGTTCAGCTGCAATATCTTTAACAAAATTGCAACTTTCTTTTGAAAACAAAATCATAATGCTTTGAATTTCAGGATTACATCGTACACGTTTACACAGTATATACGGGGAACACTTAAAACATAAAATATAAATGAATCGTAAAGTAAAATGAAACTGCACATAATGTTCATAAACATAAAACTCTCCTGATGGATGTTTGCTATTAGAGGAAATGTAATTAAAACACTTAATTGCTCAATGACATATATACATAATATCCTTATTAACAGCATGGTATGACAGCATATCATGATTTATTTCTGGTTCATGTATCTTAAACACAGCTAACATAGGGCCTGAACTTAAGGTATGAAAACAACCTATTGATTTTGTGGTCAAATGGTTTAATGTCGAAGTCTGAGCAGGTAACAGAAGACTGAATTTTTGACGGAAAAAGCAAAACAACATTCGTTTTGAATAAATTATTTTAATAAATTTTGTGGTTGATTTTGTACTTAGGGTAATATAAGAACCTATATAATTTGGTGTTGAAACATCAGAAGTCATAGTCAAGGTAACTTTAATAACAAACGTAGTTGCTGTATAGTAAGTTTAGTTGAAGATGACATACATTGGCCACAAATTCAGGACATTGAGATTTGTTGGTCAATCGACATTAGTCAGCCACGTCCTACTAATGCCTACAAAGAGGACTATGACATATAATCTGCTAACAACAGAGGACCTCCTTCATTATCCTATGCCTAAGATTTTTTGAAATACAATTTTAATAGAGATCTGAAAACGTTTTGGACAAAACTCTTTATAAATTTAGCCAATGAAAAATGATGCTCGTGTTCGCTTTCCTGGAACAGAATCGTTTGTAAGCAATACCATATATCTTAGGATGTGCATTCCTCTGGCAAATTATATATGTAACATGATTAAATGTACTAAATCAATATATACTAATCAGTACAGAAACACTACAGTGGTAACATGTCCCATTATACCTATAAGTGGTCTAGAGAGTGACACATAATGATGGATACACATAATACAGAAGAAAATGAGGTCATATATTACATCGATATCTTCACTCTCTGACCATTATGAAGCATGCATCGCAAGAAACTGCCAAACTACAGTTTGCATTTACATACTATTCTGCATCAAGCGATAACTTCGATGTTCGTTCTCCGTAAATGTAATTTATGTGCTAGTTAATAATTTGTCATAGTTTCCCTATTATTTCCATCCTATTTCCAAGACCCACTTTGAAGAAATTAATGAATGCAGTAAATATGCATCCGGTCAACAGCAGTCAGTCAAGACAATTCGCACATGTACAAGCTACTAGAGTATTAGTGTCCTTTTCTTATTCACTTATATTATTTATTGGCCAATCTAGTCAAAATTAACATGTATGAACTTAAAGCTCTTGAAATGTAATAGATTGAAAGATGGATGAATAACCTCTTCCATCTCCATTTTGGAGTACACTTAGCTATACAAGCTTTACCAGATGATATCTAGCTTAAGCTGTGAAACATAAAAAGCAGCATTTCAGTAGCAATCAGTGCAATTATATATAGATTGTATTGCCTTGGCAAACACTTGACTTTGCCATTCTGGGTGATCTGCAGGATATTATTGATTAAAAGCATGTGTTCAGCTTATGCCCAATACTATACAATTTAAACAATGGGTGGAGTCTATGTATTGCAACTACTATAGGCATTTTAACTACTTTTACTGTTCTTTGAAAGCCGACATGTTTTTAAATGTCACTGAAGATTTACACTGAATATTAAGACTAACCTTTTAATGCTGACCACATAGCGAGACAGCTGTAAGTACCATTTTTAAAAATCTCTTTTATGACTAAGACAGCGTTCGAGCCTGTGAGATACCGCATCTTAGGTGGACAGTCTATCAACATAGTCCACTGGAATGGTAATACTACTATGAAGAAGGGATTTGCAAGTAATTATGATATTTAATATTAAATACAAAGGTAATGTCCCATAAGAAAGACAACACATAATGTTCTTTTATATTCTGGAGGCAGTAATCGCTTTAATAATCTAACTACATCATATTTTTTGAATGACAAAACAAATGTGACTGTTAACATGGAAATAGAGTAATGTTACTACATGGGTTTGAGGGATAGCAGGAGTGCTATGTAGCATTGTTCCTACATCTGGTTTTGGAGTTCAAAAATATCAGTGCCTGGAAATAGGGTAATATTACTACATGTACATGGGTTGGTGGGTTCGCCATATAGTATTGTTATTTGGAGCTCAAAGTATCAGTGCCTAGAAATAGGGTAATACTACTACATGATTTGGGGGAAAGCTATGTAGTAATGTTACTATATCAGGTTTTGGTGATCACAAAGTCAGTGCCTCGAAATAGGGTCATATTAGTATATGATTTTGGGGATAACTACATAGTATTGTTACTATATCAGGTTTTGGAAATCACAATAGGAAATAGGATAATGTTAATACATGGGTTTGGGGATAGCAAGGGAGCTATTTAGTATTGTTACTGCATCAGGTTTTGGAGATCATAAATTTCAGAGGGTGTATTGCAACTTGAAAGTTACAGCAGTATTCACAGTATACTTTTTATACCTGAACTCCCCTTTTTAGCACAGAAATGTGATAAAAAGAATCCATCATTGTGCTTTAGTGTTACAGGATTGAACATTCCATCCTTGGGATTACACATTTGCATAAACACTCAGCACATCTTTGTGTATGAGCTTAAATTCTAAACTTCTAATGGATTTTTCCTATTCGACACAAAGTCATATGATGGGTTCTATCATTACTATACTGATCATAGAGATCAGCAAAGTTGACTTGGGAAGGTAGTCACAGTTGACAATCATCAGAGTAATATTACTATGTGTGTTTGATTTTGGATTTTTAATGTAGATTTTATAAAAGTCAGTCATATCACTATGATGTGTGTATGGCAGTGTATAGTGATATCTGGCACTGGAGCATTATGACACAAATATGAATCATCATGTCCCACCTAGTCACATTATCCTGACACCAGACAGACCAGTCGTAGGACTAACCTTTTAATGCTGAGCACCTAACGAGACAGCTATTAGTACCATTTTAAAAAATCTCTTTTATGACTAAGACAGCGGTCCAGCCTGTGAGATACAGCATCTTAGGTGGACAGTCTATCAACATAGTCCACTGGAATGGTAATACTACTATGAAGAAGGGATTTGCAAGTAATTATGATATTTAATATCAATGTTAATATAAATACAAAGGTAATGTCCTATAAGAAAGACAACACATAATGTTCTTTTATATTCTAGAGGCAGTAATAGCTTTAATAATCTAACTACATCATATTTTTTGAATGACAAAACGAATGTGACTGTTAACATGGAAATAGAGTAATGTTACTACATGGGTTTGAGGGATAGCAGGAGTGCTGTGTAGCATTGTTCCTACATCAGGTTTTGGAACTCAAAAATATCAGTGCCCGGAAATAGGGTAATATTACTACATGTACATGGGTTGGTGGGTTCGCCACATAGTATTGTTACAATACTAGGATTTGGAGTTCAAAGTATCAGTGCCTAGAAATAGGGTAATTCTATTACATGGTGTGGGGGATAGCTATGTAGTATTGTTACTATATCAGGTTTTGGAAATCACAAAATCAGTGCTTGGAAATAGGGTAATGTTACTACATGGGTTTTGGGGGATGGCAATGATGGCTATGTAGTATTTTTACTACATCAAGTTTTGGAGGTCACAAATCAGTGCCTGGAAATATGGTATTGTTACTAAATGAGATTGGGGGGATTGTGATTCAGTATTGTTACTACATCAGTTTTAGTACTGCTACTACATCATGTTTTGGAGATCACAAAGTCAGTTCTTGGAAATATGATAATGTTATTATATGGGTTTGAGGGATAGCAAGAGAGCTATGTAGTATTGTTACTACATCAGGTCTTGGAGATCATAAATTCAGTGTCTGGATACAGAGTAATGTTACATTTGTTCAGGGATTAACAATGTAGTATTGTTACTATAGTAAAATTCCTTTAAAAAGGACAAGCAAGCAATTCCTTGTTTATTTTGACAACCATTCGATAAAGAAAACCAAGTTTCATTAGATGGAAAAATGTCAGGAGGCTTTTGCTAAGTCAAAAGCCATACTTAAGAGTGCACCAGTTCTTACAGCTCCAAATTTCAGTCAGCCGTGCAAACTTTCTGTTGATGCAAGTAATGTTGTGGTTGGAGCAGTATTGATTCAAGAAAATAAAAATGACGTTGATCATCCAGTCTGTTATGTTTCAATGATAATAAATAAGCACCAGAGAAATTATTCTACAATTGAGAAGGAATGTTTGGATTTGATACTGGCATTACAACACTTTGATGTTTACATTAGTTCAGCTCCTTCTTCGATTATTGTGTTTAGTGATCACAACCCCTTTACTTTCATCAGCAAAATGAAAAACAAAATTCAGAGATTGTTAAAGTGGAGTTTGTTGTTGTAGAAAAATAATGTTGACATCAGGCACATAAAGGGAAAAGACAACTTAATAGCAGAGGCATTTTTCTGTGTATAGAGATATATTATTTCACGTATACTTTGTATCTTTAATAAGCCTTTTCTTATGTTATTTTTATATAAACCACATAGATAAATGACCTATGGAAAAAATAAATCTTCATTATATAAATCTTTCTTTTTCTTTTATGGGGGAAGTGTCATGTATATTTAAATTAATTGTTTGTCTGATTGTTTTAAAATATGTTTTATTCCATTACCTGTTATTGCAATGTAATATTGTGTACTGGACAGGATTATTTTGTTTATTTATTTCATTGATGTAAATACCTGATAACAAAAACATTGTATCTAGTTACTGACTTTAAAAATCAGTAACAGTTTTGGTTTAAAAAAAAAAAACTTTCTAACTTTGTTTTTAAAATTCTTTCTCAGAGGAATAATCATTAAGTTGATTCAAGGTCATACCTGGACGACGTGACGTGAGAAAGGTGTTAATTCGTAAAGAAGGTTCTAATTTTTCCAGAAGGGTGAACTCTTGACCCCCATCCGGGAATCTGTTTTGCCTTTTAGTTAGTCTTATAACTGATGTTATGATAAGGATTCTATCAGTCGTGCCTTAACATTTGAAACGTCAAGTTGTTTATGTTGTGACCAGTTGGGTGCAGAATTTGTATTTTCTTGAAATTATTGAATTTCAAGTGATTTGTTTCCCTGGAAATACAAAAGTGCTATGATAATTCTTGGACAAAGACATTTACCGGAATTTATGCAGAATTAAAAAACTGGTATAATATGTTTTTCGTTTTTTTCATTCAACAAGAGAGAGCTGACACATTAGTACACCGCTGCCAATTGCATACGACATCCCCTTCCATCTTGGATTTTCATCGGAATTTGAACTGTGATTCACTTAGAACTTTCATTGATAGGACTTGTATTTTTTTTTAATTCTTGGATTACAATTTTGATTTAATTCGCAATACCGTAAGCACTTTTTTCTCTTTCTTTACTTTGCAGTCAAAGAAATAAATTATTTGTTAAATTTTACAAAACTTGTTGTCTCCACTCTTTTCTGTTACTTTTTTTAAGAACACAGACTTATAACATTGCGCAAGTCCAAATATATAGAATCCTCCCAATTAATTTCAACAGTGTTGAATGTCCTGATGTGTAAAAAATCATGCAATTCAAAATATCTTTGAATGAGAATATACTAATCCAAAATAACGTGTTATTTCAAAGTTAATGAGTTCTGAGCAGGTCCAATGAATAATACGAATAACTAATTCCACACGATTTATATCAGACACCAAATGGATTCCAGAAACTGATGTAAAATATATTGACTTATCTGTTTATCAACTGCCTATTAATACACATTTCTACTAAATCTAGCTTTGACCCATTCCAATGGAAAATTCCGATCAGAATATAACGATGAAATAAACCATGCATCGGTATTAATCAGGAAAGATATGGTAATGCTACTTTACGGTCTTAACATAAGTGATAGAAAAGAGTGAAAACCAAATGGTGTGTACAGTTCAACAAATAATTTATTTTCCTAAGAATAAAAAGTGAAAATTTAAAATGAACTTAAAGTAATGCGAATTCAATTCCAAATAGTCCAGACGTTTAATCACAAGTCCTAATGAGAAAAGTTATATTTAAATTGGGGTGGTATTCTAAATAGCATCCTACACTGGAGGTTTTAATGTGCCTGTAGTCTCGAATATACTAATATAGCAATGACCTGATAGTCTTTAGATGAGTCATAATACTATAATCCAAAACATATTTGTTTAGTTCACTATAATTCCAACATAATATATATATATATATATATATATATATATATATATATATATATATATATATATATATATATATATATATATATGCTCAAGAATATTATTAAGCACTTTGTAATTCCAGAGAATACTAAATTTGGATAAATAATTTCAGCCCAAATCAAACATTGAATACAACAAAGTATTCTCCTTCAAGATCGTATAGAAGGAGTAAATAAGTTCTAGTTAAATAAAATTATATAAACAACGAAGAACAAAGAATGTAGGACAAAATTTCAATTCCGGAAGAATCGAACCTAAAATTAGACAAGATCTGTTACTAAAATTATAATATAAAATGTGACAAACATCAGATAGACCTGACATTTCATGGAGAATTTCCAATGTTGTGGACTTAGATTAAGATAAACCTGTTTACTAAATGAAAATCAATGATTCTGGTCAGGTACATAAATGAATTTGAATTTGGACAAGGTCAGCTATAAAGTACAATTTTATATAACTCATAGCATATAATGAATTAAAACAATAACAAACAATGCAAATTAAATAACATACAATATAAATTAAATATACACAACACTGATCTCTTGAAAATGACTCATGAAAAAATATCTTTGGCTGGTCTGTTTGATTAAAAGACCTTTACACGATTATTTACACAGAAAGAGAAAGTGTGTGTGTGTGTATGTGTGTGTGTGTGTGTGAGAGACAGTGACAGAGACAGAGACACACAGAGAGAGACAGAGAAAGAGAGAGAGAGTGAGTGTACTGGGAAGAGTGAAGGAATGCAGAATGTATATTATATTAAATTATCGATCAAAATGCGATTGGATATAATTACTTGACGTGTTTTTCGATTCATTTAAATAAGTTAAAGTGTTATTTATTCAAAGTTTCGTTACTGTTATTTGGCCCATTTTAATTAATTTGTACAAATGTGCTTTCAGAAGGACATATATTTGAAAATGCAGTTTTCATTGTTTTCATCTTCTTTAACCGTATAATCAAATTAGCATCAGATACACTTTCACATGACAAGGGAAAGTTAGACAATCAAAATGTCTTCTTTTTTGAAGTACCTGATTTTGTACTTAAAGTAAGGCAGATACACTTTCTGAGACGTAACTGTCTAACAAATAGTAAATCAATTTTGATGTTGAGTTCAATGTTCAAGGTAAGGCAGACGGGTCAACTCCAATTAAATAAAGTCAGTCTAAATAAAATTAAGATCTCTGACATAACAGAGTTGTGGTAAGCATCAATAAAGGTCATCTTAGTGCAACATTTGTTATTCCTAGTCCGCTTACTTTAGTATCCTGTCAGATGAAGCCTCCAAGTACGTGTTAGAGGAGAGTTACCATTAATAACTATATGTTCTGAAAGTAGCATTTCACTTTCAGCAGTAATTGGTAGATACAAAGGTCAGCAGAGCTTGAACACTCATCATTGCCCATTAGATCGATTGCTGTAGATCATGACTTGAATCAAGTAAGCAGATTTAAATTATATTTAGATGGGCCCTTGCTCAAATTCTTTTTCTTCCTCAGAGGCCGTGATTTAAGGATATACCGCCAACAAGCTATAATTCTTTAATATTCTTCTTTATGTAGTCCTAGCAGATGTAGAAGTAAATGTTAAGCCACCCATCAAACTTCGAGGTGGGTCGATACTTTGAAGAGCTTAAAGTGTTGGTTATGAACCAGCCCCCACCAACCACACTGAATGATCCTTTCACTCTGCAAAGATAAGAGCGTCATCATCAGTAGCAGAGAGGGTGAACAGACATTTTGCTGAAACGTCATTTTGAAAAAAATGAAGCTTCCTACGAAAATATTTGCAGAATATTAGATTCAGACACGTGCAATCTATCACCTGTTTTATTTGTTTTTAAATTACTTGCAGGTTTTATAATTATATTATATAAAGGACTTTCTAATATTTTAAATACCTTACTTTTCATTAGATAATGGCGATGCTGAAGATTATCTCAAGTGTAATGCTTTACTATACGCTGAAGCAGCAGAGAGGGTGAACAGACCTATTGCTGAAACGTCAGTTTTGAAAAAATAAAGCTTCCTACGAAAATGAAAGGAAAAAAAATGTCAGAAACGCCAAGTCAAAGTCTCTAACATACCGACAGTTTCTCTCCCAGAGTCTGTCTGGGCGGTCAGTTTATTTTGTTACTTTATCGTTGTCGTTAGTGTTTTTTGAAATGTATACGAGTTTTCGTTTACCCACCGGATGTTTCATTGAGGTCGCACCCTCTCTGCTGCTATAATTAGATTAATCATTATATAAATAATGTCACCTGGTGCTGAATCGTACACAGGCAGATTACCTCGAGAAAGATTAGTAGCAGTCAAAACATATCTTCCTGTTCGTGATTCTTTTAGACAAAAACTTCAAGAACGAAAAGAATCTCAGGTAGAATTTGCCGAGGATATTTAAACCTATTACAAATGTTACTGAAAGAGTTGCAGAAGCAGCTGAAGGTCTTCGCCCAACGCTAAAACAGACTGCAATATATACTAGAAAAATAGTAGAAAGAACTAAAGAAACAAAAATGATTGAACGAAACCCTGTTCTAGCTGCTGCTCAGCCACCCCGCGCAGATGGAGAAATGCTTGAAGGTATTGGTGAAATAAAAAAGAGTTCTGGCACCAGCCAAAACTATAAGAAGAAGTGGAACCAGAAGAACAACAGGATAAAATGTTTTAAAAATGTAATGATATTAAGGCAATAGAAAATAAAACGGATATAGCTAAATTAGCTGCGTTTGCGGTTTCAAGTTTTAGTTATAGAGAAATATATTTAAAACCTGATCATGATAAACCTGTAAGTAAAGAAACCTTGTATAAATGGATATATCGCATACAATTTAAAAAGATCTAATCAAAAATGATGATGTTATATATCTAGCGTATAAAGATTAAATAGAAAAATAAAATTTAGGTGCTTAATTTTCTAGACAACAACTTCCCCGACCTCAACCTATACAACAACCTCCCCAGCAAGAACCTTCATTTCGACTTCCTAAACCACAGCAACAAACGACAACAAAAACAGCCACAATCTCCTGGGAGTAGTGAAAGGGGGCACCCTACGGACAATGGGAATTAGCATTACAAAACCCCTTGGGCAAATCTACGGACAATGGAAAATTAACATGGAGAAAAATCGTGGGCAAATCTACGGACAAGGGGAATTAACATGGGAATAAATCGTGGGCCACTTTACGGACAAGGGGAATTTAACATGGCGATAAATCGTGGGTCACTCTACGGACAAGGGGAATTTAACATGGGATTTTTTTTTTAAAATTTTTTTAAAAAAAAAGGGGTAGGCAATTCAAAGACTATCTCTTTTCGAGAAATATGGCTGGCCCTGAAAAGGGCCTTTGGGTTTATGTTAATATGCCCTTAACATAAAGGGCATTTGCGACATCTTCTTGTCCTCAAACTTCGTCTTACAGCAGGGCCATACATCAGAGTCCTCTTGAGGCAACCTTGTCTCTCTATATAGACTCTTCTTATCCACAGGCTGCTGTTGGTCTTGTGGACAACGGTCCACTTGGATCGGACATACATGAGCATGTCCGTCCTGAACATCATCGTTGACACAAGGGTTGAAGATTCAACGTCAGTCCACATGTTGAGGCTCCGAGAATAGGTGAATCAATGCAGTGAACGGCGCTTATTTATAGGGACAGGAAGGATTGAAACGGATTGAGTTCATTCACCAATCCTAACACGCGTTACAGAATTCAGTCAGCCCACATCCAATCCGAAGAGAGCAGTCTGTGACGTCACGTAGTCTATATAGATTCGCTAGCGCTTGTGTGCAGTCAATCTATGCGACAGTGATTCAACATGACGGAAACTCAGAAAACGATCCATTGGGGTGCACCAGCAGGGGAGACTGCCCAAGGGAACTCGGACTTACTTTCAGAAGAGGTGAATTGGGATTTTGTGGATTTTCTCTCCTCGCAAGAATTTGTTCCGGAACCTTCGTTACCTTCTTCATTACCGCAAGTGGAAAATTTTAGACAGAGACAGAAAGAAGAATTGGAGAAATTTATACAACGACAAAAGGAAGCGGAACAGGCTTTTCTCCTACAGCAACAGCAACAAGAAGAAGAGGTAAGAAAAAAACAACAACAGCAACAGCAAGAAGAAGTAGCAGCAAAGAAACAAGAGGGTGAAAATCAAACGGTCACGGTACTGTTGGACATTTTAGCAGAGTTAAGAAGTCTGAAACAAATGTATCAGACTTCTTTATCACGACCGAAGAGAATACGACCTTCCCGAGCTAAACACGTCAACCCTGTGACTAAGCCTACCGTACCACCCTTAGTGATTTCAACCCAATCATCATCAACATTACGCAGTCCAGAAGTAGGCCTTGGCCGTGGCAAAGGCATAAGGCAGTTAAAGTTGATTGCTTAAACTCACCCTTTCACCATGAAGAAAAAAGGCCCTTTTCAGGGCCACTCACATTTTTCGAAAAGAAATACAATTTCAATTTGCCAATAACTCAAAAAAAACCTCACCCATTTTACCCTTATAGTACGTGTCTGTGTATGAGTGCGTGAGTGTAGCTTCTTATTTTAAAATCAAAACTCAAAGACTCTTACCTTATATCATTCATTTATTCTTTTCTCCATTTTTACAATCCAATTCACAATTCACAACTCAACACTTTAATTAAAAGTTCATTGATTTCTTCTTTTCTCCTTGTTTAGTCTCTCTGTTTTTTGAATTTCTTCACTGTCACACTCTTTTCCTCTTCTTCCTCCTCGCTTTCTTCCCTTCTTCTTTTTTTCTCCTGTTTCTTTTTCTTCACCTGTCTTCTTTCTTCCTCAGAAGAATCCCTCTCTTCCTCCGAAGAATCCCTCTCTTCTTCTGAAGAATTCCTCTTTTCTTCTGACTCCTCTTGTTTCTTTTTTGGGCAATCTGGAGACCAATGTCCTTTTTCTTGACAATAATAACAGGTATCTTGACTTTTGTCTTTTTTAGTCCCTGTTTTTGTTCTTTTTTGACGGTCTGGACACTCTGAAGACCAATGCCCTTTCTTCTGACAGATATAGCAAGTATCTTGACTTTTATCTCTAAAGGAAGGAGAGTAGTCCGTCGGCTGGTCTGAAGAGAATTTTCTAATGACCCCTCGCAAAGCTCTGACGAAACGTTCCATCTGGTTAGTCTCTTCCATCGTTGTGCTCGGCTTGAGAGTGAAATGAATAGTGAAAGGACAAGACACACACCCTTTTATATACGCTGGTCTGCTATGACTATAAAGTAGTTTATGGTGTTTGAACTTGAGTCATTTGACTTTTTGCTTTCAAGATGAAACGATCCCATTCATTCGAGAAGAAAGAAGAAGAAGAAAGTAAGAGGCAGAAACGTGATCTATCGCCTCGTACCAGGGCTGAAATCTTGGCACAAATTCATGCCAGTGATTTTGAAGAGGACATGAGTGAACCAGAATCCCAAACCTCTAAACCAAGTTCACCACCCTTAGTTAACCCTGAAAAGTACTATTCCATTCGAGGGACGGAAAAGCGCTCCTCTAGAAAATTTAGAACCACGGCTTACAAATACACGGTGAAGTTTAAAGATTTCAAGGCTCAAGTGCCGTTAGAGAAAGCAGAAGTGTTCATCACCGAGGTGTGGGATTCTTTGCTCACCGCACTCAAGCGACAATGTCAACCCAAAGAAGACGATCGCTTGAGACTTTCCATACAACACGACGGTTTGAAATCCCCTGTTTGGATCGAGTTTAGCACCCCTGCAGAATTGACTGCTTCCAAAGTCATGGACAAGATTCAACACGTACAACAATCTAATGACCAGTTTGACATCACCGATGGTAAAGCCACACTGGACATGACCCACGTCTCTCCTCCTCAAGGGACAGGACGCAAAAAGATGTTATTGGTGGACGACCTTCGCAACACCAAAACAAGTCTCGTCCGAATTGACAACCCTCATGACCAGATGTGCTTAGCCCGTGCCATCGTGGTGGGACGAACCTATGCCAACAAGAACGACACGGTAGAATGGAAAAGAACCTGGGACACTATTCAACGTTCCGACCGAGCCAAACAACGAAATGAAGCAGAACTCCTGTTACAACAAGCCGGACTGTCCAAAGACACACCCTGCGGCATTCCTGAGATGCAAAAATTGCAAGATGTCCTAGCTCCACGATACACCTTGAAAGTGCACCCTCAAGAAGTGCGCGGACCTCTATTGTTTCGAGGGCAAGATTTTAAGGACGGAAAATACATTCATGTCTATCATCACGATGACCATTTCGATACGATTACCACTATCACTGGACTCCTGGGATACAGTTATTACTGTGAAAAATGTGACTATGGTTATAACAATCGAGAGCAACACAAGCATTGTGGATGGAAATGCACAGGATGTTTGGCCTCTCCACCCTGTCTGAGCGAAGAACCAGTGCCTTGTTCAACTTGTCTGCGCACGTTTGTCAGCCCTACCTGTTACCAACAACATTTGAAGACGCAAGGTTCACAGAAGAAATGCGCTTGTCAACTGCTGAGATTGTGCCCCGCGTGTGGACAAGGCATACGTACCAATAATACCAAGGCACACGTATGTTCAGGAAAGAAAAAATGTCACATTTGTCACCACATCGTGGACTTGGAACACGAATGTTACGTGCAAAAATACCAACCCCCACCAGAGAAAGAGGACGGTCACAAGAAGAAAGGCAATTTCATCTTTTTCGATTTCGAATGCATGCAAGAGACTGGCATTCACATTCCTAATTTCTGCGTGGCTCATCGAGCGTGCGAGAAGTGCATTCAAGAACCTATCTTTAGTCATTGCCCTCACTGCAGCAAGATTCCTGGAGGACGTGAAAAAATCTTTCGGGGGCCGAACACGCTAGCCGATTTCGCTCGATGGGTCTTAGACCCCATCGACAAGACGTGGAGCCAAGAGGACATCGAACGTTACGGAGATTGTCATCGTCATGCCACAGTGATGGCTCACAATTTCTCCGGATACGATGGACAGTTTCTTTTGAGGCACTATACGGAACAAGGCACCGAGCGTCCTAAAGTGACTTTGAACGGAGCCAAAATCATTTTCATGCAAGTGGGACAAGTGCAGTTTAAAGATTCGATGAGTTACTTGGCCATGCCTTTGAGTCGAATGCCTAAAACGTTTGGAATGACAGAAATGACTAAAGAGTACTTTCCACACTTTTTCAATACGGAAGCCAATCAACACGCCGTTCTACCCCATTTGCCTGAGGCTCACTATTATGACCCCGACAACATGCGTACCGAACAACGAGAAGCTTTCTACGCTTGGTACCAGGCTCACGCCTCGGACCCTTTCGACTTTCAGGAAGAAATGCTAAAGTATTGTCGTTCCGACGTGGACATTTTACGGCGTTGCTGTGGAAAATTTCGAGAACTGTTCATGGAACACGGAGGGGTCGATCCTTTGAAAGAAGCTTGCACCATTGCCAAAAGCGTGTTCCTTAGTGTATCGACAACGATTCATGCCTGAAAAGACCGTGGCTGTCATCAGCCCTCAAACGACCCACTATGTCAAACGTCAATACTCGGTCAAAGCCCTACGCTGGTTACATTACTTGTGCGACAAGGAAGACAAGTGGATTCAGCATGCCCGCAACGGAGGGGGCGAAAAGACCATCGGAACGTATTCGGTCGATGGCTGGGACTTAGAAAACCCCAAGATCGTGTACGAGTTTAACGGTTGCTTATTTCACGGATGTCCCGTCTGTTACCCTGACCGTGGCACTAAAAATCAGTTTTTACAACGAACCATGGAAGACTTGTACCAGGACACTTGTCAGCGACGCCTAAAGTTAGAACAGCAAGGATACCAAGTGGTGGAAATGTGGGAACACGAGTACGATCACCGTATGAAAACCGATCCCGAGTTTAAACGCCTCGTGGAAAGTTACCAGTTCATGGACCCGCTGAACCCGAGGGATAGTTTGTACGGAGGAAGGACCAATGCCACCTGTTTGCTGTACCAAGCCGACGAAGAGAAAGGAGAAGAAATCAAATACTTGGACGTGTGTTCGCTGTATCCCTACGTGTGCAAATATTGTCGCTTTCCTGTAGGGCACCCGCAATTGCTGACGGAACACATCGACCTGAAAAACATTCGACAATACGAAGGCTTGATCAAGTGCAAAGTTTTGCCTCCCACTAACCTATACCATCCCGTCTTACCTCACCATTGTCAAGGCAAACTGATGTTTCCCTTGTGCCGTACTTGTGCCGAAACGTGCAACCAAGACCAACCTTGTCAGCACAGCCAGGAAGAACGTGCTTTGACGGGAACCTGGGTCAGCGTAGAATTGTTCAAAGCTCTGGACACAACAATACCACAAGGGTGACCCTACTCAGAAAGGCATTTTCGCCGACTACGTGGATGCCTTTTTGAAACTGAAGCAAGAAGCCAGCGGCTATCCGTCCTGGTGTCACACTCCCGAAGACCAAATACAATTCAAAGAGAAATACCACGAACAAGAAGGCATCACTTTAGACCACATCGAAAAAAACGAAGGCAGGCGATCGTTTGCCAAAGTGATGTTAAATTGCTTGTGGGGTAAAATGGCACAACGACCGTGTTTACCCAAGACGGAATATTTGACAGAACCTTCCCGCTACTTCCAGATGATTCACGACAAAACCAAATACATGAAACACGTGGACGTCGTTCGAGAGAATTTGATCTTGGTCAATTACGAAGAAGATCTGGACTTTGTACAAGACGACCCTTTTGGAAATGTCATCATTGCGGCTTACGTGACAGCTCATGCTCGCTTAAAATTGTACGAAGCTTTAGAACTGTTAGAAGAACGCGTCCTGTACTTTGACACGGACAGTTGCATTTACATCCATCACCCGATTCAACATCACCCTGACATCGAAGGAGACCGTTTAGGAGCCTGGACAGACGAACATCCTGACGACAAGATTCTAAGTTTCGTCAGTGGCGGTCCCAAAAATTACGGCTACGAATACCGGGACAAACAAGGAGAAGTGCACACGACGGGCAAAGTGAAAGGACTGACTCTGAATTATCGTACCAGTCGAGTGGTCAGCTTTGGGGTATTGAAAGAAGCCTTGCAATCGGGAGAGGATGGAAACTTTGAAGTGACCACCTATCAACCTAACAAGATTGTACGTTTACCCACTCACCACATCGTCAGTCGACCCTTGGAAAAAGTCTATCAAATTGTATACCAGAAGCGAGTTCGACTTCCCAATCATTTCACCTTACCGTATGGACACGTTGGTATAAAACATTGGTTGTAAGATCATAGTCACCCACCAGAAAGATGACTTCGCCACAGCAAGAATCGAGTGAGAAACCCGATGAGAACTCCAAGTTCAAACCCTACCATTTTCCAGTCTTCTTACCTGACTATTGTGATTATGCCCGTCGATTGGACACGTTTCAAAAATGGCCTACGGATAGGGAAGGATTACCTTCTTCGCATGTTTTAGCTAGAACAGGATTTGTCTACTTGGGACCTGAGTCAGGATTGGGATACGAGGTACAGTGTTTCGTTTGCGGACTGAAGTTACGAATGGATCTATGTATCTATAAAGATTCAGCTATTCTGGAGCATACTCGATGGTCTCCGCATTGCCCTTACTTTTCTATGGCCTTTCCACCCATCACACAGAGACGGTACCTTCCAGAACAGGACATAAAAAACGTAAAAAAGGAAAGATGTACAAGCTGGAGACTGCATTGCGACTAGTATAAAAAGGGCTATGGTCAAGACTGATAGTTCATTGTGACTACCAAGACCGAGCAAACAAGATGAATACTTTCAGAGAAACACAGAACAAGTTGTTTAGAAAGGCACAATTCAAGTGTGAGGCTTCGGAAGTGGAATGCGATTGTGAGCCTTGCGATGGGTACGATGCTGTACCTTGTGACCTGAGCGATGCCGTAAAGCATCATGGGAACTTTAGTGCCCCTACCCCTATCATGGAAAGTGATGCTGTGCGTGTCAAACGTGTGGGATGCGAAAGTGATGCCGCTCGTCCTCTTGGACATTTTACTGGGTTTCGTTTTAAAGGGGAATGTTCACCTTCACGTCTACCCCCCTACGGATGTCATCCAGCCCTGAGCAAACTCCTACCCATGTCACTCAACCCTCATCGAAACGAACCTGTGAAAGACGAATATTCGTTCCCTGTGCGTTTGTCGGAATACTGCGACTTTGAAAATCGTCTTCAATCGTTCAAAGGAAAATGGCCTAAGTATCTGGGAGGACCGACCCCCGAAGAATTAGCCAGAGCCGGATTTTTCTACTTGGGCGAAGGAGATAAAGTCAAGTGCTTCAGTTGCGGTGTGTCACTTCACCACTGGGAACCGCAAGAGTCGGCCTACGTAGAACATGCTCTATGGTCACCGAATTGTCATTACTTACCCTTAGTGGGACCGAGACATTGAAGTAACTTCTTACCATAATAATCTGTTCATGGATACTTTACAAGAGAACATTTGTGCTTTGCCTGTGGAGTTGAGAGAACGCATTTACCGAGAGCTGGTCAAAATGCAAGTGAAACGTAAAGAACAATTGCATCCGTTACGTCACCGGTGTTTGAACCACTGGTACCTGAAAGCTATACAAGGATTGATTCAATTGAAAGTGTTCCATCGGACAGACATTGATCAACGATCCTCTAGTTTTCAAAAGGATTGGTTTGGTATGGACGATTGTAGTTACATCATTGTAAACGTACTGCATCGAATTCCAGAGGAAGAGTTAACGAATTACCAACATCTTGAACACAATGTCAACTTAGTGAAAGAGGAAACTTCTGAACGAATTGTGATGTGTAGATTAGTGACTCAACGATTTAAATTCGACACTGAAGTGAAACCATGTTTGTGCAAAGAGTACATTTCTTGTGTCAGACCAAAGAGGATTTAGTATGACCTATTCATGGATACTTTACAAGAGAACATTCGTGCTTTGCCTGTGGAGTTGAGAGAACGCATTTACCGAGAGCTGGTCAAAATACAAGTGAAACGTAAAGAACAATTGCATCCGTTACGTCACCAGATCTTTAACCACTGGTACCTGAAGGGTATAAGAGAACTGATTCGTCAGAAATTGTTTCAGTGGTCAGACCTTGTTCAATACTTCCAGGCCCCCGATGATTCACGTGTTGATCATTTTGGTTACTTCGAGATTCACCTAGAGCAACCCATTGAGGAAGACGAGGTAAAGGATTACCAACATATTTTACGTGGAATCTACTTAGCGGAAGAGGAAACTTCTAATCGAACTCTGACGTTTCGGTTACAGTATGCAAGATTTACATTCCCCACTGGAAAACGAACATCACTGGCTAGAAAGTACGTGTATTCTTTTCGAAACAAAGAGACTATAAAAACAGGCAGCTATGCCACGACTTATGTCGTATGTAATCCAACAGATTCCGTGGAAGGAACTCAATGACCATATTCAAGCCGTGGATCATTACCATCGATTATTACAAGAACTGTATCCATTCAATTTGGGACGACAAGTGGTGTGTGTCTTAGTGACTTGTTTTCTGGGATTTCGTTTACCAGCCGATTCTTTGTGGACTCTTTACGATCAGTACTTACCACCTCCATGGCCTTAAATGGTCACGAAAAACTCCTTTTGCTCAAAGCCTTGCGGTTTCATCTGGATACTTCTCGACCTCAACAGGAAAAAAAGATTCGTCAACTTTTAGCTACCCAAGACGTGTATGACGATGTATGTGTAGCTTGTGACTTACACCCTCATTGGACAGATGTTCGTGACTGGAAAAAGGGGGGTTTTGAGGTTTGGACCCAAGAAGTGGCCCAGTATGCACAAGAGTTGTTCAAGGAAAAAAGTTACTTTTCAACCTGTGTTAGTGACGGTGCCAGAAGAACCCGTCACCGAGAACAACCACTCGCTTCAGGACAGGACTGTCATGGACATTCCTGAAAGGTCATTCCGGGAGGACACTTGTGTGACAATACCTCATGTAGAGACTGTAAGAACATTACACACTGTCCCTAGGACATCTTGGTTAACCAAAACATGTTGTACAGACACTTGTTTATATTCCACTTTGATCGCTTTGCTGTGTTTTATATTCCTGTACATCACTATTTGGGTTGTATGTATTTTTGTCTTTCGTGTTCATATTTGAAACATTCAATAAACGTGTTCTGAAAAAAGTATATAAACTCTTGTCTTGTTTGTTTTTCGTGTCACAAGTGACATTTCTCACACCATGGCTACCTCTGCTGTCTCTGCTCCCTCTTCCTCTACTGTCAAAGTCATCGACGAACACTTAGATCGTGCCAGTTGGGAGGCTTTGTATCTTCGCCATCCCTTTAACATGCTCATTGCTGGACCTAGCGGTTCAGGCAAAACCGAATTCGTCAAACATTTGATCGAGCATAAACATCATTTGATCGATCGGCCACCTCAACGGATCGTGTGGTGTTACAAAGAGTGGCAATCGGCGTACAGCCTTTTGCGAGAAAGTCAAGGCGATTCCATCGTGTTTGTGGAAGGCATTCCTAAAGAAGACGACGGCATCGTCTCTGACTCCCGTCTAACCCATTTGGTCATTTTCGACGACATGTTAGGAGAAGACGAAGAAGAAATTAAATTGTGGTTCACGCGCAAAGGGCATCACCGTAATGCCAGTGTCGTTTACATCACCCAAAATTTGTTTCAACAAAGTAAAGCCCATCGCAACATCAGTCTCAATGCGCATTACGTGGTCTTGTTTAAAAGCCCTCGAGATAAATCGCAAGTGCAAGTCTTAGCCAAACAGTTAGGAACGCCTTGGCTGACTCAGGCGTACGACGATGCCACTCAAACGCCACACGCCTATTTACTCGTCGATTTGAAACCTACCACTCCCGAGGATTTGCGATTTCGTACCCACTTGTTTCACCACTGGTGCCAAGACGGAGGGCCTGTCCTGTACACGTCTCCGTCCTCGACTTCATTTCACTCCCCATGAAAAAAATCTATAAAAACCTCAGACCCTTTTTCGTCTGTCTCACACTCAGTGCGAACATGACGTCCCTTCAGTCGCATCTTCCCGTCAAATTGATTCGTGCCTTGTATGGCATCAGTCGAGAAAAAGATCCACAAACACGAGCCCGTGTCTTAGAAGCTAGTCTCAAAGAAGTCTTACGATGGTTCACGGTGACGGCACGTCAATTACTCCAAGGAATCATTCAGATTCCTCATCAAACCAAACGCTTTTTCGATCGAAACAAAGTCGCTTTGGTCCAACTGGCCGATCCCCGCATCGACACTCAAACCAAAAAACAAATCATTTTGAAACCTGGAGGGAGCGGTACTCTAGGAGGGGTCATCATTCGCTCACTCTTAAGATGGGATCCTAATGCCCCCAAAGTTATCCCTAAGACAAAAGTTCAACGAAGCCCCAAGAAGAAAAAGACCAGGTCCCCAAAGAGAAGAACTTCTCCAGTGACGGGACCCTCCTCTTACCAGACACCACCCCGAAAAAAGAAAAGAAGCCCCCAGAAAAAGAAACAGAGAAAAAGTCCTCAGAAAAAGAAAAGTCCACAGAAGAAAACTAGTCGCAAGAGAGGCACTGCGGCCAGGACGCAGCCTTACACTCGCAAACCACGACCTGCCACAGCGTCTCCGACAGCCTCACGTTTGTCCACTTCTCCGTTGATGTCACCAGGAACTGAAGAGTACTTGGAGACGTTGATTACACCAAGAACTTCTCCGTTGATGACCCCCAAAAGAACTTCCCCAGTGGCAGGACCTTCCCATTTAGCGGCAGTGGCTGCTGCTCACAAAGTACCTTCTCCCAAAATCAAAGTCCATGAAAGATCGGGCATGTTACAAAGTTTACTGGATTTGTCCAAGCAAGAACTGGCTCGATTTAGTCCGTTACGTACCCCTGCACGACGTGTCATGCCTGTCCTCAAACTGATACGACGTAAAGACAATCAATGGCGACGCGTTCCAGTATAAAAAAGGCCTGTGACCGAGTAGGATATCAGTGTTTTTTGGTGCTCCTGAAGACTCAAAGATGTCACCCTCCAGAAAACCCCAAGGAAAGAAAAGGAAAGGACTGCCACCACGTTTAGCCAAACATGGGGACATGTTATCTGTCCTGTCCAAAGCTTCTCCACCTCTACGAAAAAAACTCATTCAAACGGCCTCCAAAGAGGTCATTGATACCGTGTGCGAATGTTGTTTGAACGTCTTGAAAGGCACGATCCCTTTGTCCAAACACCAGAAACAATGCTTAGGCAAACATCGTCACGTTCTTCGGAAAATGGTTCAAAAGAAAATTCCCATTCGTCAAAAAAAGAAGATGTTGGTCCAACGTGGAGGCATTTTACCTCTCTTGTTAGGCCCCATACTGAAAGGAGTCTTGGGAACCATGTTGGGAGGACTGGTGGGAGCAAGATAAAAAGGCCCTCGGAAGTCCCAAGATCTCAGAATCGACCCCTGACAACCCCATGGAAGGACGAAAACTAGCTTTAGTGCCTTACAAACGATGGATGGAATACCATCGGTGGCAAGAACAACGCACCCCGCATTTACCTCCCAATCCCAATTTGAGCGAGATCTCCCAGTTACAACACGAATTGCAATCCTTGATGGATCGCCAAGATTTGTCCGAAACAGAAAAATCGCAAAAGTACGGTCAACTCTTGCAAAGACTGCAACTCTTTCACCAGAAAGCTTTAGACGAAACAGCTTTACCCACTCTGAAAGATTTTAAGACCTTGATGAAAAGTCCAGCACCATCATCATCATTACCACCACCACCACCACTACTGTCATCCCCAACCGTCACCAGAGATGCTACCCCACGAAGACCTGAGGAAGAAGAGACGCGCGAAGTGTTTCAAACACCGTCAGCAGCTCCCATTTCGAGTAAGATTGCAGCATCCTTGTTGACCCCGTCCCCCACGCCCCAACGAGAAGAAATGAAAGCTTGGATTAAAAAGATGATGTCCACACCTCCTTCGACAGAAGTGAAAAAGAAAAAAAGGAAACCAGAAGCGAAAAAAGAAAAGAAAACCAAAGCCATTCCATTGCCACCTCCACCACCACCACTACCTTCGACTTCTACTCCCGTAGCCCATCGGACACGTACATCCGTTTCCAAACCACCCTTTCGACCCACCCAAAGTAGCATCACCGAAGAGTGGGTGACTTATTAACACACCAACCAACACAAAAAAATGGAAAAAGTTTTAGCCAGCATTTACTACGATCCCTCCCATCCTGCAGGTTACGCAGGAGTTCAAAAATTGTATCGTGCTGCCAAAGCGCGACTGAAAAGTCTCCGTTTACCTCAAGTGCAACGATGGTTACAAGAACAAGCTACCTACACTTTACACAAACCCATTCGACGCAAGTTTGCCAGAAGTCGCACCCGAGTGGAAGGCATCGATCATCAATGGCAAGCCGATTTAGCCGATGTCTCTCATTTGGCCAGCTACAATCGCGGCTACAAATATTTGTTTTGTGTCATCGACGTCTTTTCCAAATTTGCCTGGGTCGTGCCTTTGACTTCCAAATCGAGCAGCGAGTTAGTGCGAGCCCTGCAACGGGTGTTGAAACAAAGCGGTCTTCGCCCTCTTCGATGGCAAACGGACAAAGGCACCGAATTTCTGAACCAAGCTTTCCAAAAAGAATTAAAGAAACGTGACATTCATTTTTTTACCACCGAGAATCCCGAAACCAAAGCCAGCATCGTGGAACGCTTTCAACGTACTTTGAAAGAACGCATGTGGAAATATTTTACGCATCACCACACTCTGAAGTACATCGACATCTTACCGCACCTGGTGCAAGCGTACAACCAATCTTACCATCGAAGCATCGGACGTGCCCCGCAAGACGTGACTCCCGAGAACGAAGTGCTGGTGTTTGAGCGCCTGTTCGGTACGTCCCCGACGAGGGCTGTCCCCAAGAAAAGTGGAGAGTTGACCGTAGGAGATTGGGTGCGCATTGGCAAAACCAAACGCACTTTCGACAAAGGTTACTTACCTAACTGGACGACCGAATTGTTTCGCGTCACTGGACGAGTGCATGGCCGTCATCCTGCCGTCTATAAATTGGAAGACATGAACGGAGAAGTGCTCAAAGGAACGTTTTATTTGCCCGAGTTACAACGTGTCACCAAAAAAGAAGACGACGTGTACGACATCGAAAGCATTCTCGAACGCAGAACCCGTAAAGTGGGCAAACGACGTGTCAAAGAAGTCAAAGTACGTTGGAAAGGATATCCACCCAGTTTCGATTCTTGGATCGACGCTTCGCAAGTCATCGACTATAAAAAGAAGAAGTGACCATCATGCCCTTTCACACAGCAGACGCAGCTACGTCGACCACTCCTTCTTCCCCTAGTTCTTCTGTGCAAGATTTACAGAAACAACCCTTGTGGGTGTGGTGTGGAGAACGTGTGCCTAAAACGCAAATCGTCTTTTTCTGCCAAATCTTCGTGGTGTATTGTGTCATCGGGGCAGCCATTGCCAATTTGAGTTTGCAACAAGGAGACAAACAATTGTGGACCATTTTATTGAGCAGTTGCATCGGTTACCTGCTTCCTAATCCCTCCCTGAAATTCTCCTCGAACGGGAACGTTGTGTCAAGTGCCAGTGCCAGTCACCACTCCAACAACCACAACCAGAACCCCATTTTGGGCGGAGACACACCTCTGACATCCACTAACCCCTCGGACAGCCACAGAACTCTGGAATTATGAGTCACCAAAACCAATTTTACTTAACCTTACCCAGTGACAGTTCCATGGAGGTGTTTCCCCACAACACGTTGTGCTGTTACACAGCCAAATTACCTCAAGCCATCCCCTTAGATCACGAAGCCCATTGGGAAGTGGCTTTGGTAGAAATGATTCGCCCGACCCAAGTCCTCAATGTCATTGCCCAGCAAAATTGGTTTAAGGTGGAAGTTCATGACAAACAATTGCAAGAGGAGTTGGATAAGATTGGCACATATACCAATAAAACCTATGATGAGAAAACTAAAACGACCATCTACAACTTGTTGATTCCCGCAGGCTATTATTTCAGTGGTCATCATTTGGTCAGCACCATAGCCTCCAAGTTTAATGGCGTGTTCCATAAAGCTTTGGGGAATGTCCAAAAAAGTGTCACCCTGGAATACCACAAAATAGCTCGTCGCTTTCTGATGAAATTTTCTGAGGGGTCCAAAAAATTCATGTCTTTCTTATTTTGTCCTGAATTGTTTGGCATATTGGGCGGTGACACGGAGATGAGGAAGATAGGAGAACAAAAAAAAAAGCCCCGAATTAGCAGTCATTCATGACAACGACTCTTTTGCGAGGTATTTTCGTTTCCCGGTAGAACTGAACCAAGGACTGAATTTGATCTTTGTGTACTCCGATGTGGTGGAGTACAACGTGGTGGGACACACCTCCGTGCCGTTACTGCGTGTCATTAATTTCAAAGTGGATTCTGCCACAAACGCTGACGAGGAAGGTGGAAACACTTACCACGTCCACCGCGAATTTGTCCATCCTCACTATTTGCCGGTCAGCAAGTCGTATTTGGACACGGTCAACATTGCTATAAAAGGAGATTTGGGACAAAATATTCCATTCACCAAAGGAAAAGTCACGGTGAAACTCCATTTTCGAAAACGGTTCTCTCACGACCCGTAAGTAAGTAAGTCATGTATCCAGTGTACCGAGGGGTGGCTCGACGGCGAGGACACGGTTTAGGAGACATGTTAAAATCGGCCTTTCGTTCGGTGGCCCCGGTGTTGAAACCGATGGTGACACGAGGATTGCACGCCTTGAAAGATGCGACACTGACACAAGGCAAAGAATTTCTCCAAAATGTCATCATCGACAAACAAAACCCTAAAGAAGCCTTCATGAGGGCAGGCAAAAATGTCTTGCTGCAAACGGGCAAAGACATTTTAGGCCGACGAGAGACACCTATAAATGCCCTGCACGCTACCGAGTCTGGCATTCAGCAAGGACAAGGCAGAAAGAGACGACGAAGAAGAAAACACCCTTTCACCAGACTTCAAGCGAGAAAGGCCAAGAAAAGAAGAACCGTTCGAGACTTAGACGTTTTCGATTATTGAAACACAGAACAAAATGATGCACCGAGAGTCTTGCGCCTGTTCCAAGACGGAACTGGATCTGTTTGCCATGCCCCCTACCATGATGACGATGCAAGAATCCCAATGGGTGGAATTTAATCCCGTCTCCTCATTGACCGATTCCGCTCCCATCGAGTTTGAAATCAAAGGACAGCCCGAAGATTACATCGATCTGAATAGCAGTTACTTGTACTTAAAAGTCCAAGTTCTAAAAAAGGAGGATAAAGGAGTAGAAGACGATGATAATATAGTTCCCGTCAACAATTTCATGCATTCCTTGTTCAGCTCAGTGGATTTGTACTTGAATAACAAACTAGTCAGTAGCAGCATGGATACTTACCCTTACCGTGCCTACCTGGAAAATCTCTTGACGTACGGAATAGATGCCAAGGATAGTCTTCTCAATGCCTGTGTGCTGTGGGTAGCTGACGAAGTGGGCAGGTTCGAAAACACAGATGGAACCAATGAAGGCTTTGAGGCAAGAGAAAACAAAATCCTAGGTAAAAAGAGTTTAGAACTGATGGATCGTTTGCATTTGGACATGTGGTTGCAAGAGAAATATTTGCTGAACGGGGTGAATGTCCGCTTGAGACTGAATCGCAGCAGTGCCGCTTTCCATTTGCAGGCTGCTGATCTTGCTAAGGCTCCTAAAAGCAAAATCCTATAAGCCAAACTCTACGTACGACGCGTAGAAGTGTTACCCAAAGTAGGTAACGACATCAGTCAAACGTTGAGCAGAACGACCGCGAAGTATCCCATACGACGTGTGGAAGTGAAAACGTTCACCATTCCCGCTAACCAGCAATCCATAACCGAAGATCATCTGTTTCAAGGACAGCTACCCAAGCGTTTAATCCTTGGTATGGTCGAGAATTCAGCCTTCAACGGAGCTATCGAAAAAAATCCTTTCCACTTTCAACACTTTTTAGTGAAGAAAATCGAAGTCAGTCGTGATGGCAAGACCTTGTGTACCCGACCTTTCGAACCTGACTTTAAAGAGAAGAATTACTTGAGATCGTACTTGTCCTTGTACGAAGCCACCGGCCAGTTAGGAACCAACACCAGTCACGGCATTGAGTACGAAGATTATGCAGGAGGCTATGCTTTGTGGGCTTTCGATTTCACTCCAGACCAAGGCAGCGACGAAGGACATTTCCACCCTATAAAATCTGGCCAGATTCGTGTGGAACTTCAGTTTGCAGAAGAACTGAAACAGACAGTGAACGTCATCCTGTATGCAGAATTCGATAATACCATAGAAATCAACAGTTTGAGAGAAGTCATTCTAGATTATTAGAAGCTATGGAAGACTGTTATCCCTCTTTACCTAGTGGAGAAACTTTGGAGATGGAATGTGAGGAAACTGTGGAAGAAGAAGTGATCATGATGAAGTCGAGATGGCCAGAACAAGAAGCCCATTTAGTCTCCTGTTTTGCCAAACACTTGGTCGACAAAATGACGGAATTGATCAAGAAAAATTGCTATGGATGTCAAAACGATCATCCCAGTCAAATTCAACACGATAAATGCCTGATGTTAAGTCAAGAAGAAAAATTGGACGAGTATCTGGACGAAGCTTGGAGTCTCATCTCGAACAAAGACGTGTTGCACCAGTGGTATAAAGACTTGCGTGAACATTCTTGTCCACCATTAACCACTCAGGAGATCCATCGTATCGAAACTCTCCTGAATCAGAGTGAGGAAACAGAACGAATAACCGTTTATTCGTCAGACATTTTCAAGCAAAAAGTCAGGATCGAATTGACGACGTATTATTACCTGTGAAGAAGAAGAAAAAAACACACAAAACAATGGATACCTGGGAACTTTATTACCTTTTGAACCACAGTTCGTATACGTCTTCTTGGAATCCTGTCGTCTGTGCTAAAGATGAACTCCCTCATCGCAAACCTAAAGACCATCAAGCTTACGTGATCAACACGGACGACAGTCATCTCCCAGGAACCCACTGGGTAGCCGTCTACTTTCCTCAAGAAGGATGTGTGGAATATTTCGATTCGTACGGATTGCCCCCTTTGGAAGACGATATCATCGACTTTATGAGAAGAAATGCTCAAACCACCCGATTCAATAACGTGAAATTACAAGGCACAGATTCCTTGGTGTGTGGACAGTACTGTGTGTATTTTCTGCATCATCGCAGCCTGGGCTATTCCTTAGAACATTTAGTGACTCATTTCGATCCTCGTTCTTCTGCTAGAAACGATGTGAAAGTAGATCGATGGTTTTGTGACCATCATGCTTATCTTTTGTCTCAAGCTAGGAAACGTAGTGTCCATCAATGGCCTAATGATTTCCAACAGTGGAAATCACAATTTCATTCACAACGTTGTCAGCCCTGTTCAAAGTAGATTGTCCATTGAGAAAAAAATGTTTGTGATTTGAAAAATAATTGTTTGATGTTATAGTGTTGGATTATTGTTAAAAATGTTAGAAATGTTATTGTTTAGTGTTAAGTGATTTTTTGAATAAAAAATGTTGTGTTTTGAAAAAAAATGCCTTTGCGGTTTGTTTAGCTATAAGAATGTTGAATTGATGCTCTTTCATTTCTTACTATCCCTCTCATGACACTCACTGAAACGTTGAGACTATAAAACCGTGTGGGGGATGTTTTCCTTCACGTCCGCGCTTTGACTTTAAGAACCGGGTTATTTCCAGTCTAACCATCCATTGTCGACTCATCCTCCTAAGAAGATGTGCTCCAAACTAGCTAAGCTCAACGAAGCCTACGTGAATTTGCATAGGGTCAGACACAGTCTGATACCGAAGCCAGAAGAAATAGAGAATGTGAGAATGCTAAAAATCACTGAAGACCTAATAGAAGAGCTCTTCAGAGAAGAAGTGAACAGGGAGAAAGAAGAATGGACAGAGAAGTACAGACTTCAGAGACAGCAGCAACAGCAGCAGCAACAGCAACAGCAGCAACAACCTGAAGCTGACAGAGGCTTTGTCGATTGTCGTATCGACACCAAAGAGTTCTTCTTCTCTTTCCGAAGAAGCAGACCTATCGCCAGAAAGTCTATCCTCAGAGGACATCGCATTCTTAGAAACTAAAAAAGAATGCCATAGCAAAACAAAAAAACAGCCCTTTTCAGGGCTACCCAATACTCTAGAAAAGAAATAACGATTAATTTGCCAATGTGTGTAGGTAGAGTAGTGTGAAAATAAACACTAACTCTTGCTTTTAAAAATGTGAGGGTATGTGTTGGTGTGTTTGTGTTTGTAAGAGCTCAAGTAAGTTGGTGTGGATAGTAGATTAAAATGATGTTTTTTGGTGTTTGAGGTGTATATTTGGAGTTCGATTGAATTGCTTTGAGTATGTGGATAGTCTATTGAAGTGATTTATAAAAAAATTTAAAATAGTGATGGGGAGCATAAAAAGTGAGTGAGTGTTTATTTTAGGTCCGCGCATTGCTGTTTTTTTTTTGGTCATGATCTAGGTAAGATGAATTTTATGTTATTAGGGGGATGTTTTCCATCACGTCCGCGCTTTCAGTATAAATTGAAACTCGTTCGGCAGTCCAGCTACCCTTGTTGATTGATCAACACAGCCAGAAGAATGACTAGCAGAATAGTGAAACTGTTAGAAC
Organism: Sinohyriopsis cumingii; assembly: GCA_028554795.2. Taxonomy (NCBI): domain Eukaryota; kingdom Metazoa; phylum Mollusca; class Bivalvia; order Unionida; family Unionidae; genus Sinohyriopsis; species Sinohyriopsis cumingii. The sequence goes on along the minus strand of CM068824.1, from coordinate 185,473,664 downwards.
TCCAGATGCACCTGGAATATGCCAGGCGCATAGTAAACGAACTATCAGCGGAGGCTATAGTAGAAGAAGCAAGAGTAAAGACGGAAGAGGAGGAGAGAAGAGAGAGGGAAGAAGAGGAAAAGAAAAGAGAAGAGAGGATGTCGTTCAATATTCCCGAGACAGAGGATTGGGGTGTTGAAGCGAATCATCCTCCCTCTGCGCTCCCCAGAAGAAAGGTGAAAGAAGACTGGGGAAGAAGATGCGTGTGTGGCGCAAGGCCAGGACGGTGCAACCATTAGATAGGTGCATCAGGAGTTCAAAAAAACAGCCCTTTTCAGGGCTACCCAATACTCTAGAAAAGAAATAACGATCAATTTGCCAATGTGTGTGTAGGTAGAGTAGTGTGTATATAAACACTAACTCTTTTTTAAGATAGTGTGAGGGTATGAGTTTGTGTGTTTGTGTTTGTAAGAGCTAAGGTATGTTTGTGTGAATAGTAGATTATGGGTTTCTTAGCGTGTCTGAAGAGTATAGTTAGGGTTATATTATATGAAATGAGAAAAGTAGGGGATGTTTTCCTTCACGTACGCGCGTTGATGGGTCATGATCTAGGTAAGATGAATTTTATGTTTTTAGGGGATGTTTTCCATCACGTCCGCGCTTTCACTATAATAACCCACAGTATTCGTCGTTCAAACCATTCTGCAAAGAATAAAAAGAAGATGGCGTCAAAGGAAATGGACAAAATACAAACCTTGCAAGACGTTTTAGACAACTTAGGAATAATGGAACAGATGCTAATAAGACTCGTTGAAGACCATTATTCCTATAGTCCCCATCGTGTGAAGATGGAAATTAATAACTTAAGGAAAGCAAAGGACAAGATTAGTGGTGTAATGAAAGAGATCAAGGAGGAGAAGGAGGATGAAGAGGAAAGAATAAGAATACGCAATTGGAACGAAAAAATTGAAAAAGAAGAAGAAAATGAAAGAGGAAGAAAGAAGAGGAGGAAGAGAAGAAGAAAGAAGAGGAGGAGGAGAAGAAAAAAAAGAAAGAGAAGAAGAGTGTAGGAGATAAAATAAGAACTTGGTGGAGGAAAAGAAGAAATTAGAAGAAGAAAACCCAAATGCCCTTTTCAGGGCCAGCCATATTTCTCGAAAAGAGATAGTCTTTGAATTGCCTACCCCTTTTTTTTTTAAAAATTAAAAAAAAAAAAAATCCCATGTTAAATTCCCCTTGTCCGTAGAGTGACCCACGATTTATCGCCATGTTAAATTCCCCTTGTCCGTAAAGTGGCCCACGATTTATTCCCATGTTAATTCCCCTTGTCCGTAGATTTGCCCACGATTTTTCTCCATGTTAATTTTCCATTGTCCGTAGATTTGCCCAAGGGGTTTTGTAATGCTAATTCCCATTGTCCGTAGGGTGCCCCCTTTCACTACTCCTGGGTCACGAATTCCTCGGCCACAACAATCTCCTAAACAAAAGCAGTCAGAAATAATTGATGTTAAAAAATATTTACAACTAAAGGTTGTAACAAGATCAGTAATTCAAGATATGATAAATTAGTAGAAATTGCCGCGCAGGGATATATTCGAATAGAAAAGTATGTAAAGCACAGATATATTGATTCTTGGAAAAGTGAAGATGATTGTGTTAAAGATGTATACCCCATATCTGCTAATAAACCTGTAAAGATATAAAAAAAAGTAAGCGTCAAGTAAACAAACCAAAGAGAAGAAAATACACTTGAATCACTATTAGCTAAAACGCCTGCTGAAGAAGAAGCATTGTATGATGTAGAAACTGATAAACATCCCAGCGCTGCTAGATGTGGATTTTACTCAACTACGCCAGGAGGAAGCGGTCTTCTTGCTTGTCCTAACAATATTCTTTCTGACGTAGATATATTTGAAATTCTAATTGGAGGAAAATGTGCTCGAAATAATTCGCCGGAAATCATTAATGAAATATATGATATTTGTCGAAGATTATTTACTAGCGGTATAATGGATATCGATGTTAATCTTCATTTCTTTGATGAAAATGCTGATAATTATCACAGTGATTAGAAAAATAAGTAATAAATAAAATGACTATTCATCATATTCAACATGGACCAATCATAGTTACGCGATCTATACGCGATTATCAATTTTATTCTTATGACGCACGACAACCAAATCAGCGTGGCCGAATTGAGCTGCAAGTTCAAGATACAAGCAAGGGTCCCCAATGGCCAAGTGGTCTAAAGGGATCTCCGTTACGGATCACTGCCATCTCACCTCTGTCTGCGTGGGTTCGAGTCTCAGATGCAGCCAATGTGGGTACGTGAGAAAGCTTGCCAGTAGCTAATCGTGGGTCGATGGTTCTGTCTGGGGTTTCCTCGAGTTCTTCCTCCACCATTCATACTGGCCGCTATGTATAGCCTATCGTGTGCTGAAAAATGACGTAAAAACCACCACCACCACCAACAACAACATCAAGATACAAGCAAATACTTCTTACCAGCTGAAACATTTATTGAAGTAGATGGAGAAATTATAAAAACAGATTATACTGATTATGCAGCTGGTGTTAGAGTTGGTTTTGTTAATAACGGCATTATGGCGTTACTTGACAGGGCTACGTATATTAACGACGGAAGAAATATTGAACCAATTCAGAAGCAGGTCGACGTTGCCACGACAATAGTTGGTCCTGCAAGATATTCAAATGGTTATTCAAGATCAGCTGGTCCGTCAATGATGTGTGTGACTGTATGTTGTCTGTTGTATGTGTTATATAAATCTAAGTCCCCCTCTTTCTTCCCACTGAAGTCAATCCGGTGCACACCTGTACACCCGCTCTTTGCTCAGTACTGTGACATCATCTCACATGGTTGCAACATTGTTACCATTCGCCCATACCGTAAAGTCAGACGCTATACAGACCCTACTTTCCCTTGTCGCTAAACAGGACCAATATTCCCCATGTTAAATTCCCATTGTCCCTGGACAGTCCCAATCCATTGTCCCTATATAGTTCTATATTAAATCTCCCATGTTAAATTCCAATTGTACCTAGACGGTCCCAATCCATTCTCTCTATATATTCCTATGTCAAATTTCCCATGTTAAATTCTCATTGTCCCCGTCCATTTTCCCGATATATTCCTATGTTAAATTTCCCATGCTAAATTCCCAGCCCTCTACTTTAACATTAAAGTCCAATTGTCGCTAGGGTATCCCACTATACTACTTATGCGGTATTAGCATAAACGCGCATCAACTGCAAAGATTTTACATTATAACTATTAGGATGGTGTGCGAACCAGGTTTAGAAGTCGTTGTTATATGTAATAGAAAGAGCGGAATTTTTCTGTGCTGTGTTATTGCAGATATCCAGATTTGTCTTCCTATCAATTATTTAAACTAGTGAAATATTTGTTCATCTTTTATTCCTCTGTTTTGGTCCAGTTCAATGGTTTCTGAGTGTCGATTTTTCTCAGAAGGAGATATTTTAAACACAGGTTTTTGAAATGCTTCATTGAAACAAGCTATAATTACTAAGCATAACTAAGAAACACACTGGTAATATGGTAATTTCCGGTAATTATAATTGATATTTACAGTGATCTGCTATTTCCCTACAGCGTGCTTGACACATAGTTTTTAAGGATAAGTTCGTATTTTTGTCTCCTAACTTTAGATAGAAATGTAGAAATATTTTGCTACACAGGTGTTTAGTTTCAGCCGCTCTTATAGGGTTTACTTGTAAACGGTTTTGACCAAGTACTTTGGTGACAAAAGAGGGGCTGACTATTATTATCTTTACGGTAGAGAAACCATTAATATCGGATACAATTTTCAATTCAGGAGTGTTGGTTGGCTGCAACTTTTGACAATTATTGCAGTAAAAGCACGACATAATTCACCCAACCCCATCCACTTTACATCATCGAAAAACAACAATTGGTACGTTGTCAGCAAAGTTTGGAGTTTACAGTGTTCACCACCAGTTTGTATTAATATAATAAAGTAAATTCATGTATATTTGTCTTCTCTTGCTTAAGAGGTTTCAAGGCAAGCTCCAGGCAAGGCATCGAATTTGGTTCATGACTCCAATACATATTGGGACATTGCCCAGTTTATTTCTTTGACTGCAGTAGTTTACGATTTTGGTAATCGCTCCACTACATGTGTGTATAAAATGCAAAGTAACTCGAGAACATGCGGATAGAATTCGATGAAAGTAAAGAGTAATATTGAGGACTCCATATATAACGAACTCTTTAAGCTTTGACGCTACTTCAACAGTAAACTGAGAACAGACGCACTGTTTATTACAAATATTAATACTTTATTATGACCAGCATCGGCTGAAAAGTTTAATATATACGCAGTGAAATCTTAAATAAGAAACATCCCTGAGGTTACGGACAAGGACGATGAAGTCACTTCTCCAGAGCAGTTAGGTCGGACTGAGAATTAGACTATAGCAGCAGGGGGGGGCGAATCCGACATTTTGTCCAATCGTTATTTTGCTTAATTAATACTTCTGCACTCAGCGGATCCGGTGTAGTCAGCGCCTGGTAAAAAAAAAAACGACGACGGTCCATCCTACACGACGGTGACGTCATTTGGTTTAATACATTTTCTGCGAGCCGATCCCAGCGTCGTCAGCGTCCGGCAAACACAGCGACGACCGCGTCGATGTCATTTCCCCCCCTGCTGCTAAGTAGTTATTTACAATGATCTTACAAACAGAGTGATCACTAACTCCTCCTCTTGTAGATCAATTAGGTTATTTGACTGATCGGTAAGTCTAAAATTAATTCTCGTTAAAAACTGATTATGGCATCGCATATAGACCGGATTAATCGGGCTCTCAACGATTAAGAATCCGGGAGGGGCTGTTGGCGAAAATGAATAAAGGATATACCCCTGTTGAGCTTGATTTGATTGCTTGGTATCTACCTGGTAACTCCCTTCGATAACATCACACACTAGATTGATTGCTATCACCGATGCGATATTTACGTTGTATGGAGCAATATGCCTACTACCATCTCCGTTATCGTGTCTGAGGATAATTGATGGACCGAGAAAATCATTAAGAGACTTTCTTAGTTCTGGCGCGTTGTATCCTGGAAACTTGAAATCGGGTAAATCGGCTTCTGTGATATTATACTCGGTTATTAATTTTTGTTTATTATCATCGCTGTTAGCGGATATTGTTTTAACGATTCGCTCATTGATATATTCCATGTCTGATATAAGTTGATTTAACACCTCAACGTGTTTTCGTGCTTTTGTTTTCCGTAGCTGTTCTAGTTGTGATTGGTAATCACGATTAATCTCGGCAAACGCACCAGTGATATCCCTTAAACTAACTGTGACCACGGCGGACGATTCAGGAGTTTCCTTATACGGAAAATACCATTGCATGGTATCCCTGTCTTGAAATATAAACCTGCTGGGTAATAACGTGTTTCTTATAATAGACAAATCATCTCGATATCGGGGGGTAATCTCATGATACGATTGCGCATTTGTGTGCAAGTCCGCGGGGATTTCATTAGGTGGATTCATGGGCCAACCTAGTATGGTTCTTATTGAACTGTTATAAATATCAACCATATACCCCGGTGTGCTTATTTCAATCGTCGACGATAACGTCGGTTCATGAACCGTAATAGCGATTTTTGATTCTTTTCCTGTGATCGATTTTATCCTGCGTTGAAATTCTTTATTGATTTGTTCTACTTGGTATGACCCAGTTGGTATTGTAACCTCATTCCAGTCTTGGGTTCCATCGGGTTTATTTGTCCATGCAAAAACCAGCGAGTTATTAGGTTGTTGTCCGTTAAATGCTTCCGCTCGGATATTAGGCCAACTGTGATATATTCGCAATTTTGCCAGCGCTATTTCCTTCACTGGAATCGGAGAGGGGAAGTTTACACTGAATTCTGGCTTCGTTGATGTTATCGATATCATATTTGTTTGTACCGGAGTGGTGTTCTCCGCGATCCGTTGAAGCAATTGAAACCCTTCGGGGTTCAGCGACATTATTATTATTCGCTGTTTCTAGTGTTTAATTTCAACACCGAATATTAACAACCTGCTTGTTTTCAGGAGGATGTTTTAAGCCCATTGAAGTTGTTTCAGGAGAATGTTTTAAGCCCATTGAAGTTGTTTCAGGAGGATGTTTTAAGCCCATTGAAGTTGTTTCAGCCACGTGGTTTCCAGCTTCCAGTTGAAAATCCTCGATTTTTGACATCGCGGAGTCATACAACTGGACCATCGTGGAGAATTCAGCATCGGATATAAACGAATTATCTATCGCCAACGAGATCAACCCGGATAATTTCGAGTACGCGTCGGATACTATTTGATGTTTTACTGTATAGTCGTTGAGTTTTTTCTGAGAACACGATGATATCTTTCTAGTGATTGCGTTGGCGACTCCAGCAATTGTTGTCGCCGCGGAGATAGCGATTGGAACAGCGATCGGGGCTATCATGGTCACCGTGGATAAAATAACACCGGTACCGGCTACTATACCCGACACCGAGTACACGACCGCGTCGATGGTGGTTATTTTTCGGCGGTATTTTTTTATTTTTACACGGTATTGTTCGGAAAGCGTTTTCAAATTCGCGGAGAATTCTTTTACGGTATTGAATCGATATTGATGTGACATCGGTGATACCTCTGATTCAATTACCTTGGTGGTCATTTTTATTTTAAAAGAGCTAGTGTTTTTAATTACTTAGATCCGCTACAAATTCCACACACCATGTAATGTCTGCCCTGGTTAAATTTCTATCAACGGCTTTAATTGCAAACGGTTCAGTTGCGTCCTTGTCTATAATTGTTAATATTGTATTGCTAAACCCGAATGAACTTGACGATGTTATATTAAATTGCATTATTGAAACCAGTGTCAATCGATAAATGCCCTTAACAGTTGCGGTGATATTTATTATATTCTGTGTAGGAGTCCAAGGGAATATTCCATGCCGAATCGTGTATACTGTGTTGATGGTTTTTTCATGAGGGATTTTTATTTTTGTCATTTCCGGTAGTCTGTTTTTAATCGCTGTAACATCAGTTTTGATTGTTCCTATTTCCTGTGTATGCGCGTCTATATTATTTATGATCGCTGAAACATCAAGTTTGATTGTTCCTATTTCCCGTATATGCACGTATAACCCCGCTTTGATCGTTTCAACATCATTTTTGATTGTTTCTATTTCCTGTCCATACGCAGTGATATCATTTATAGTTATTGTAATTTCTTCCGGTCTGGTATTTTTTTTACCAAAGAATTTATCAATGGTGTTATCAGCCCTGTTAAAATTTTTTCGTAACATGTAAAATTGGCCCGACAGCGTTGTAAACTCCGAAATAGTATTTATTATCCCCACAAAATTCGGTTCGGTTACCGTCGGGGTTCCAAAAAAACTAGCAGTAGTGAGTTGTATACCGGTGACAGACTTTTGTATCCCCTCGAACTGATTTGCTTGCGCGTCAAATCTATCATAGAAATTTTTTAACGAATTCGACATGGTTATATAATTGTCGCCAAGTGTACTTATTTTTCCATTTATCGTCAAGATGGATTCACCTGATTTAAGTCGTCCGTCATCGGTATACAACACGATATTGTTCTCGGCGGCATCACGCTTCGTATTAAAACGTCATTCAGCGACACATTACTGGATTTTAATTTACCCTGACGATCTTGAAATACAACTATTTCGCCCGGGTCAACACTGGTTAAATTTAACGTATCAGCGATTTCATCCTCGATTAGTTTTTTTATGTCATCGGTGGCGAGCGTTTCCGTGGATTCTTTCAGCGCCGAAACCGGTCGTCCCCAAATATCAATCATTATTATTGTAAAAAAAACAGTGTTTTTAATTAACCCGCCGGGCCTCTACGACCCCACTAGTGTATTCGTTTACAACCACATGAGGTGGTTTCCGCGATGATGAAATCTCCGCGAGTACGTTCAATACCTCACGGCCGCATATCGGTGGGTCACTTAATTGTTGTGTTGGCAGCGTGGAATAAAAAACCGGGGCTGAACACGCCCGGATATACCGCATGAACTCGTTCGGCGGGGCTAACCCGTATGAATCAAAATAGACGATCGCACGCGGATCAATTGCGTATGCAACCCAATGAGTTCCCGCTCCGGAGGATTTATCGAGGTTAATTATACCGGTTTCAATATTCCTTGGTTTTGTCGGTAATTGATCCCTCATAAAAACACCTCTGAAGTTTTTTATCGCTAACGCGTTTGCGGCATCTATTAAATCAAAATTAGACATAGGAGTCATTGACTCTTGCGTTAATAAACGGTTCCCGGTAGTCTTAGACCCTTCCCCGAGTACCATGAATACGGGGTTCCCGGTAGTCTTAGACCCTTTCCGGCTACGGGTCGTTTTTTTTAATAGCCTTTCCCGGTTGCCTTCTTCAATGCCATTCCCGCCGCGGTACCAACGGCTCCTAACGCCGCCACCTTCGCCACTGCTGGGGCCGCCGCGGCAATCAACGCTGCAATCGCAGCTAACAGCGGAAATATCCCACCGGTCTTTTACATGTCTTTGATCGCTGCGGCCGAAAAATCTATTTGAACACCCTTTTTATTCTTCATTGCATCATTGAAATGTTTTATTTGACGCGCCGTCAACGATATCTTATGATTACCACCTGCCATCTGTGACGGCTTCAGCGTTATTGTGGTTCCACATTGTTTAGCCGACTTTGATCGTAATTTCTTGACTTGACCATCGGTCAACTCTACACCGACAACACTATACGACATTTTTATTGTAAACGCGTTTATGTTTTCAATTACATGTTTTCCACTGGCGCATCAACGATTCTCATTCGTCCACCAACACCTTCCAACAGCATTGATTTATCGCTGAGAATGACAGCAACCGCTCTATAATCGGCAATAACGCCGCGAGTTACATTAGCTCGGAAGTGTATATCAACGACGGATTGTCTTGTTAAATCAAGATGTTCCAGCGAAAAGTAATAGATCGGATATAGTTCTTTGAAATCATGTTGTGATATTTGCAAACCAGTGTCGACGTTTTGATCACGACTCATATACGACAGCAACCGATGGTACACGCGTGCAATATGGTTTTGACCGTAATTAAGTTGTATATCCTCAGATGGTTCCTGCTGGCCGTTTATTCTCAGCGAGACGTCAGTAACGCCTAATCGATCAAATATCATATGGCTGGATAGTTGATTATCAACTCTCGTCATATCCTGCAACGCAACAAATATATGACGCGGAGCCGAAATGCCTTGTTGTGATGCCAGGTTCCATGTAAATATACCATTGATATTTGATTGCTTAGTATCTGTTGTTGTTGTTAGCCAACTTAGTAATGATTTTCCTCCCTGCTCCATAAAGGATAGCAATCGTGCCTCTGTGGTAATGGATGGAGTCATTACTGGCATCCACAATAATATTTTAGTTAAAACGACTTTACCAGAGTCATTATTTGGATTCGCAAGATCCGCTGGAATTCTCCAAATTGCATTTCTATCATCACCTTTTCGCACAAGCACCACGGTATGCTTTGCTCCGTAGATAACTTTTCGCACGTTCCTACAAAATCCAAATATATGATGCAGTGGAATCGCGCATGAGAAAGATCTACGCGGCCCTGTTAACATTGATATGCGTGTTGCAGCTCCGATGTTAAAATTAGGATCGCTGTTTATAATCATATTCTCAACATCAGCATCAGCGTTATTAGCATTATTTCTTGGTCGTCTTACCACAAATTGCGAGTTTCCAGCAGTGTTTCTAGTATCCTTTGCAAACATCATAGATGGACCCGCTGATCTTGTATAATCGTCGGAATATCTTGCTAACCCGATTATTGTTGTAGCCACATCAACATCGCGTTCTATAGACTCGATCTCTCTTCCATCAATGAGATATTTTGCGCTCTCAAATAGCGCCATTACGCCGTTATTGACTAAGCCAACTTTGGTACCATCTGGATACGGTGCTGGTACAGCAGGAGTATCGGCCTCTGTTACAAGTTCTCCTTCGATTTCAATAAACGCTTCACACGGCAAAAAATATTTACTGGTATCATGGACTTGAAGTTCAATTCGCGATCGTATGTTGGGTTGTACTGCATGATAGGAATAAAATTGATAATTACGGACAGAATCATCCTTGTGTACTGGTGCGTCCATATCAAACGCCGGGTCAGCTGTTCGTTTAAACATTTTATTTAATAATACGCTGATGCATCTAAATCATTGTCGTCGTTTTAAATTCTTCGAATTTTGTCGTGGTTTTAAACCACTTCCCGCTATTATGTTTGCGATGTCATCTTGATTATTGTTTACCAACGACGCTAGTTTTTCTTCCACGGCGTTATTTATTACTTTACAGACATTTGCAGGCATCACTGTCGTTGATGGCATCACCGGTGGTTTCTGTTTTCTTTTTCGTGAAAATCCTTTGGATTTTACCAACGACATTAGTTTATCTCGTGCTGCAGAAACCACCCTTCCGGCAACATCTCGAATAGCACTAATACCCTTATCACGAATAACATCAATAGCCTTCATTCCTAATTGTTTGGCTAACGGCGCCACTTTTGGAGCCATTCTTGTAAATAACACCGCAATGGTGCTACCGAGACCGTCTCCGTACCACGCGCGGTATACAGGCAATCGTGAGTTTACCACGTAGACGCTAACTGGTTTATCATGGTTGTAGTGTATAATCATCTTTATTATAAAAAACACCAGTGTTTTCCAATTAGTGATTGATCACCAGTGATTGATCACCAGTGATTGATCACCAGTGATTGATCAATCGCTGTAATGACCGTGGTCCACGAGTTCGTCTATGAGCGTTCGATATATATTAATGTCCATGATACCACCGGCAAATAACCGTCTGCAAATATCAGCGGCCTCATTGATTATTTCCGAAGAGTTATTTCCGGCTCGTTTTCCTCCGATTAGTATTTCTAGCCGTGATATATCACTGAGAACACTACCAGGACAAGTAACGTCTTTACCAACAGAGTATCCTTTTCCGTGTTTTGGTCTTTCACTTTTTACTTTATTGTGGAATATTATATAATTATTATCACGCGGTAATAATACATTTTTATGTTTATTTGCCAAATACACTATTCTTGTCCAGTCCTTTAACGACCTTATATTTTTCTCGTAGCCGCTATTGATATGCTCATCTCGTGAATTCTTATCAAAATTTACGGCAGTAAAATCAATCAATTCTTCATCGCTGAAGGCTCTGATTTGATCTATTGTGCTCTTTTTAAGAACATTACGGGGTATATTCCCCTCTTTCCGTATTTCTTCCGGTATTTCTTCCGGTATTTCTTCTTCTGGTTCTCTTGGGGTGGCGCCTAGTTCTTCCTCGTCGGCCATTTTAACATAAGGTTCTTGTGGGTCCGTTATAGCGAGTGGTGGCGGCCTCCGTGTTGTAGCGAATGCTATTTTCGCAGGGAGTGTTTCCAGAGACTTTTTTGTTTGCTCGGTCTGAGCCGCTATCTTTTCAAGCGCACCGATAACGGGCACAGTTGCCGCCGTAACATCTTTGGTCGCTTTAGTTACCGGAGCAAAGAGCTGTTCGCTTCCAACAGCAAAATCAGTTTGTAGTTGTTGCCACGTTTGAAGTTGTTTTCGGACCCTGTCTCGTAACGGTATGAACTTTTTAAGCGCTACTAGCCGCTCTCTGGCCAGCCGAGTAGTAAGTGATTCGCCTACCATTATTGCAATTGCTCCGTAATTTCTAATTTCCCGCCGAGTGTGGCGGGGATATGTCCCAGGGGCTCCACGGAGTTTTCGTCTATAATCCTTCTAATGTTTTTGATCTTACTAGAAATCTCCCGGCGTCGTTCAAAAGCCTGTCCGAGTTTTTTTCGTACTGTCTCAACGGCAGTAAATAGTCCAATAAATGCATTTACGTCATTGCCATACAGGTTTTCATTGATCGTATATTGTAATCGCTTTATAAAAGAATACTCGCGTGGCAAGGTATATCGACCTTTCTTTGATTGCTCGTTAATAATTTCATAATCGGACAATATTTTTTGGTTATCAAGCTTATCAGATAATACAATTCCTTGATTTTTTAATTTTAAGATCTCGGTTAATATATTATTGATGTCTTCGATATTCATATTCTTATAAAACATCTTATTTTTAAATAAAAAAAAAATGTTTTACAAAATGAACCCCGCGTATCAATCCCGAGGTGTGTTAACATTCGATGAAACCGTAGGATAATTCGTTTTCTTCCGGTATTTCTTCCGGAAGAGACAATTTATTGTAGCGTTCGCACTGTCATGGCAACTTCGTCAGCGTCATAGGCGCCGGGGACCTTGTCACTCGATGATTTCTGTTACATATGAAAATCGAATTCTGTGACCCGTCTTTTTTGAGATCGCTGAATTCTGTATTCCTTCTGCAACAAATCGTATTGAGGCGATATAAATGTCAAAATATTTTCCTGCCTCATTCATCGACTGAAATATTTTTTCCTCGTGAGTTGTTGTATCAAATGACTTTACTCTTTTTGCTTTCTTTGAAAACTTACCAGTTTGGCCTTTTTTGGTATTCTGACTTTGCGAGATAGCTTGCAAGTTTATAAGAGAATTATCAGTCTTATTATTATTAATATGATCAATCACAAGCCCATTTTCGATTAATCCGTTGAATGCTTCAAATACAATCCTGTGAACATAATAGCTTTTTCCTCCCGCAGTAAATTGCAAGTATCCCTGATTATTTACGGTACCAACCGGCTTCTTCAGTCTGCGGTTTCTAACAACGCCGTCGCGAGATGCCTCGTAATTAACGAGCACAGGATGCGGTTGAAATTCTTGGTTCATTTGTATAATAATACTACTTGTCTAATTCATTATTTGGTTTAATTATAAACCTTGCAATGTAGTCCTGAGGAGTTTTGATGACGAAGTCGGCGGTGGGGTCAATGACGGCATTTTTTATTCGTTTGTCGTAATAACGTTTTAACTCTCTGTCTCGCTTTCCGCCACAATTGATACATAATTGCGATTTTCCTCTTACACCAACGTGGCAAACCAAGCACGGGAGGGGGCCAAGAGAACCATTACGAACGCTTTGTAAATGATACCCGCAGAATTCACCTCTACATGATTTATTGCACGGGGTTATCGACCCAATCATCAACCATTTGCAGTGATTCATTATACTATATTCTTTCATTTAAATACTTGTTTTAATTATATGGAGGAGTTCGAGAGATTAGCAGCAATTAAGCCCTGGAAAAATATTAAGTTCAATCTCGATAGAGCCCACAAGGACGCACCAAAAGCGTCAATAAACGATAGAACCCTGTTGAATAAAATACGCGATTGTATCAATGAATTCAAGCGTGATGGTGCATCTCATAGTTGGTCAACATTTCGAATTGATGGTGTTGTTGATGCTACCATGAACGACAACCGCGCAGCAACGATAATATCACAACTTGGCTCCAGCAAGTATTTCTTCAGAGTAAAATTTATTGTCCGGGTGGAATCAGGCAATTGGATCATACGTGATAAATTTGAACCGGTTCTCAGCGACAAGAAAACAGTCATTGTTAGCCGCGACTCCAAGCCAGGGCTGTTAACCGGAATTGACAGACCATACTATGAACGAGCGTATCCTGAAACAGCAGTTGTCTATGGAATATACCCGTTAAATAAGAAACCTGATATCGGAAAACTAGCGCCGATGAAACAGTCAACGGGGATAAATTGTGTAGCAGAACGAGTAATAGAGCATTTTACAAATGCGTGTCGAGGAAACAAATTGACTGATCTACGACGTAGCAAAATAAACCAATGGGAGAAGACAGTGCGCGAGCGAGGAGCAACCATCAGCGACATAGCGAAATTAGAAACGTCGCTGAGATTTCCAATAACCGTTACAACGATAACCGGTGAAGTATTATATGAATCAAAGTATAAATCAAATGGAGCCCCAATCAAAATTATTGATCATAACGAACACGCGTGGACGCCCGCGGTCACAATATTTCCACGGGATAGAACAGTAAAGTATATCCCCGGGGAATTCCTGGGAGAGGATGGTTTTCTCGCGGAGAGGAAACTATTTGATGCTATTGCTTGCTTGTGTAAAAACGACCCTGTGTCAGTGTGGTTACTTCGCAGCGCTGAAAACGATGCGGATACCTTTGATCAGTTTGTAAGACCAAACGGTGAATTATATCGCACTGAAGCGTTTCACAACAAGATGAAAAAAACCGCCATGGAATTTGAAGAGCATGATGAACAACTGCTAACAAATTGTTTTACGATTCCATCGGTTGCGGCTCATGTTGCAGCAAGGAAAAATGCGTGGAGACCAACGCGCAAGGAGTTTCTACCGGATGTACAATCCAGTTGTTTGGAATACTATCACGGTGGACTATGGAACACTGAATACAGCCGCGACGCTATGATCTCGGTTGATATGGTTGCCTGTTATCCAGCGAGTTTTCTCGGGTATGGATCCGCCGCTGAGTATTTCAAACGATTTGGACACCCCAGACATGAAATGACTCGTGTTGCTATTAATGGACCACTGCCTGATTTTGATTTAACCGGATTCGCTCGCATAGTATCATTTGAATTCGCGGCAGGACTTCATCGCTGTTGTTATATTTGGATCGGTAGACACATGGCTGAAAAGAAGTGGCTGCCAATAGTGCTGCTACGGTATATGATTGATTGTAGCATGCTTGTATCGTTGATTGTCAGTGACGCGATTATATCATACCGGGCGCAGACTGAAGTCTGGTTACCAGAACCAGAGCGTCTAGATAGCATAATTGACGAGTCCAGAAAACACATTGATGCCGACGAGGAATATATCATCGAATGGTCCAAAAAGATATTCAACCAACGAAACCGCGAGGCAAAAGATCTCGGTAGAAGAATAATTGGTAAGTTCACACAAGGTGGAAAAAACTGCGACTACAAACGATATTGCTCACGGCTGATTATAGATGACGCAGAATATGATTTCGTAATCAAGGACGCAGTGGCAAAAAATAGATACGTGAACTGCAAAACAGCTTTCTTGTCCAATGGAACAAGGTTGGGTACAGTTGTTACCTACAGCGATGGAGACAGCCCCGCGTATCCGCATTTGAGGGCGTCTATGCTGGGTTACGCCGCTATCAATTTATTCTCGATGATAAATAGATTTCCCGACACCGCGGTTAGAGTAGCCGTTGATTCATTTTATATAGACGTAAAGTACAAGGGAAACTTAGCCGAGTTTACTAGTCCGGACGAGAGTTGGGGTATATGGAGAATTAAAAATGAAATACGACGCGATTATTCTCCGTCAGCAGATGTCACCGCTGAAAACAATTACTTACGCGGTGATAATTTATCAGAATGGTCTAATGCACCACCGTGTTCTGATCCAATTTGTAGATACAAAACAGTTTATTTAAGCGGCTGTGGCGGGTCAGGAAAGACGACTCGGGCAATTGAATTATTTCGAACGCGGGCAAGTATAATCGTGCTTACACCGACCCATAGACTAGCGCGAGAGATAAAACAACGAAATGTTGACGCCGTTACTTATCACAGCTTTTTTCGATACAGCGGCGGTGAGTGGACTCCTGATCGAATGGGGGAAAAATTTATTCCTGAGGTTATCATCTGGGATGAGATATGTACTGTTTCGTTAGATGTTTTACAAATGTTTCTTGAGTGGTTGCTGCGCGCGAATACAGCGGTAATCATGTGTGGCGACCATGGCCAACCACCACCATTTGTCGGCGAGGGTCCACATGATTGGTTAAAGGGTTTTGTGGACTATTATGAAGAAACCGATACTGATTACCGGGCACTTGATGAACAACTGCGCGAGGTTAAAAAATTAATCAGATTACAGCCGGATAGAGTTCAATGTGAAATAATCCGCGAGGTGATTCCGGAAACGCCGTTAAATGAATTCTGGGAAACATGGAGACCAAACGATTTGATTGTAGCGAGTAGAAAGATAGTCAGAGACACACTTCAGCGGAGGTTGTTTACGTTGCATAAGGAAAAGTTTCCAACGCGCCCAGTGCCGTTATGTTATAGACCCGCGGATACACGGCGGCAGAACATTGAAGTTGAAATCCCGGGCCCGACAGCGTCAGGGACAAAAAAACAAATTCTTGTGCTGAATGATATTGTGCTCGTTGATATCAGCGTCGTCGAGGACGCGCTACGTGCTGATAAATCCCCGTGGACGCTAGGATACGCAACGACAATACATTCCTCGCAGGGATTGACTATCACGGATACAATTGTTTGGATGGTTGATAATCGCATCGAATGGTCAAATCTAGTCTATCTTGCAGTGTCCAGAGTACGGAGAATGAATCAGCTTCGAAGAATTGTTATTGACGAAGCCAGTGACAACGACGACATTATTGATGCTAGCGTCATTGATAGAAAACTCTCGGGTTACCGCCAACAGGATAAAAAAAAACAGCGGCGTTTTGATATTGATGCCGAATTAATAATTGCGTTACGACAACAACAGAATAATCACTGCGCGAGTTGCAATTGTGTAATGCGCTGGCGTTATTCGGATAAAGACACTCGCCAATTTACCGTGGACAGGATCGATAACAGTTTCGGTCATATCCGTGGTAATGTGAGGTTAACTTGTCTTGAGTGCAATAGACGCAACGGCGCTAGTTAAGTCCACGTGGGGGCAATTGAGTATCGTCAGGTATCACTTGTAGTTGCTCGCGAGTAAATCCGCGCTGAGGAGCAGTTGAATCCAGTCTATAGATCGGTGGTCTACCAGTTGATCGTGTTATCGTTGATATGTTATGTGTGGTAACACTCCAAATAGGATCAGTAGCTCTTTTTTTACCGCCTTCAAGCTCTCCTGGTTCATACAGATATCTAACAGTGACATCGCCGAGAATCGGCTTGGAAACGCTATCTATTTTTGATCTTCCGGGTATATACTTTTTTTTAATCGCGTCGCTGGGCTTCATGTTGATTGCTCGGGTAATCTCGTTATTTAACGCTGCAATTACACCTGGTAATCTTTTAACCCATTCACGAGATCGTTTTTCTTCGATGAATTCCTTCGCGTATTGATACCCAAATAACCGTTCAGCAAGAGTCCGATTGAATCGTTCAACAATTGCCTGATCACGATGTAGCGCAGTATGACCTCGTCGTATCGCGACGCTATGATGTTTCAGCGTTGATAAAACAGCGCCGCGAAATTCATTGCCAGGATCAACTTGTAATAGATTTGGCCAGCGCAGAGGACCCCTTCGATAAATCCGCTCAAACGCATCGGCTACTTCAGTTGCTGACTTTGTTTTTAACGGCTCCGCTTGTTTGTATCGACTCGCAACATCAACTACAGTTAGAGCGTATTTGTAACCGTTGTCATGCGGCAGAAATAGTATATCAGCCTGATGAACTTCATTAGGTACGCTGACATCAAAGCGCGAAAAGTTGATTTGTTTAGGTGGCGGTAGATAGATTTGCCATATAGCCTGTTTGGATAACCAATTAGCCGCAGTGGCCTTTGTTACCTTTGCAGCGCTTGCGAGTTTACCAATTGCGGCCTTCCCCTTCCAGTATCCTCTCGGAGAATGATAGATGGATTCCATGTTGTTATTATAAACGCTAGCGTTTTCAATTACCAGCGCGAGAAGCTCCGCTTCCAATCATTAATTTACCTTTCATAGCCGATTTTACCAACCATGTAGCCAACTTTTCTTTGAGGGATTTATCAGGAATAGCATTTAACGCGTGAATTAATTTTACATCCGCGATATGACGCTGTTGCAGATCGCTACTTTTGTAGTAAGCAACATCATGAGCATGACACGCCTTATCGATAGCGTTTATTGGATACTCACCGGGTTTGGGCTGATTTTGATCATCGAGTCTGATATCTAATCGTGTTCCGGGGCCACAGTAGTTATATCCTGGGAGGTGCTTTTCTCCTGGATACTTTGCCCACGGTGTTCCGGGGAGTTTTGATAACTTGGCTGCAATATCACCTCCTCGCTTTTTTTTAAAGCATCCCCGGGTCTAGCAGAAATAAATCTAAATTTCTTTGTACCGCATTGTACACACTTACCAGTAAGCGCCGATCTGTTATTTCTCGTTGTAACGGTTGTCATATCATTTGTGCCAGTACGCACTCTACACTTCACACAATATAGATCCATAATTTATGTATAGAGATATGGATACAATTGATTTTTCGGCGATTAAAACAAGAGAACCAGTTAAGCATGTTGCAGCGTTACCAAACTCGATCCGGATGATTATCATCGGACCATCTGGATCCGGCAAGACGCAATTGTTACTCAGTTTAATAATGAGATGGATGAAGTGGGATAAGTTGTATTTAATCGCCCCTAGCGTAGATGATCAACGATGCTACGAGGTGTTGAAAGATTTTAACGAGAATGCATCAGCGATCGCTGAAAAAAATGTTATTGAGTTTATTACAGATATCAATGATGCACCGGGTATTGATGATATTGATGGCGACGTTAACAATCTAGTCGTGTACGATGATGTTATGTTAGACAATCAAAAAAACCCAGCTAGGATATTTTCCAGAGGCAGGCACAAAAACACCGACGTGATATATGTCACTCAACGGTATACTCAGATTCCAAAAGTAATCAGAGACAACTGTAATATTCTTGCTGTATTCAACGGCGTTGATACACACACGCTACGAAATATCTGGCAAACTTGGTGTGGCGGTGACATGGACTTTAATGGTTTTCGAAACTTTTTTAGTCATGCTCAGTCGACCCCACATGGATTTGTAACGATAAATTTACATGATCCTCGGACACGATATCGTATCGGACTTGACCAAATATTCGGTTAAATTGTAACTAATTTTCATTGTAAATAGCCCCTTAGCAGCGGGGGGGGGGGGGGGGGGGCAATGACATCGACGCGGTCGTCGCTGTGTTTACCGGACGCTGACGACGCTGGGATCGGCTCGCAGAAAATGTATTAAACCAAATGACGTCACCGTCGTGTTGGATGGACCGTCGTCGTTTTTTTTTTACCGGCGCTGACTACACCGGATCCGCTGAGTGCAGAAGTATTAATTAAGCAAAATAACGATTGGACAAAATGTCGGATTCGCCCCCCCCCCCTGCTGCTACTATATTGGAGAAATAAATTATAATGATTCTGCATGGAAGATACAAATAAAAGATACAAAATTGTTGCGTTGTCGAAAGCATGATATTCTTATTATAATTTAGGTAGTCATGTATTCATGTAGATTACCTGCACAAATTATTGATTTACACTGAAACAACATTACAAAACCTCACGTTTTAGTTACGTTTCTAACAGTTACGGTTTGCTGCTTACAAATTTACGCAAGCAGCAAAATATTCAGTAATAAGGGATTCATACAGAGATCGTAAATCAATTAAACGAAAAATTGCTGATTCTGCTAAATTAATATTCTTGTACATTATATATAATGTTTCAATCTTTAACTAAACGTTTCTTCATACGACAGTAGTGAAAGGGGTCACTTTAGCGACAATGGGAATTAGCATTACAGATCCCCCCGGGTCACTTTAGCGACAAGGGAAATTTAACATGGAGAAAAATCGTGGGTCACTTTAGCGACAAGGGGAATTGAACATGGAACTATAATGAGGGTCTGTCTAGCGACAAGGGAAATTAACATGAGGAATAGAGTTTGGGCTTGTCTAGGGACAAGGGAAGAATCGAACATGGGATTTTTTTATTTTTTTTAAAAAATTTAAAAAAGGGGTAGGCAATTGAAACGTCATTCTCTTTTCGAGAAATATGGGTGGCCCTGAAAAGAGTCTTTGGTTTTTCTTCTTCTTCTGCTTCTAATTTCTTCTTTTTCTCAACCAACTTCTTATTTTCTCTCCTACACTCTTTCTCTTCTTTTTCTTTCTCTTCCTCTTCTTTCTTCTCCTCCTCTTCTTTCTTCCTCTTCTCATTTTCTTCTTCTTTTTCAATTTTTTCGTTCCATGCTCTTATCCTTATCCTTTCCTCTTCATCCTCCTTCTCCTCCTTTATTTCTTTCATCACACCACTTATCATGTCCTTTACTTTTCCTAAGTTGTTAATCTCCATTTTTACTCTATGCGGACTATAAGAATAGTGGTCTTCATTTAGTCTCACTAGCATTTGTTCCATCATGCCCAAATTGTCAAGGACGTCTTGCAATGTTTGCAATTTATCGAGGTGGCTTGAAGCCATCTTCTCTGTAGAATGGTTTGAACGACGAATACTGTGCGTTCTTATACCAAAAGCGCGGACGTGATGGAAAACATCCCCCTAAGACATAAAAATTGATCTTTCCTAGATCATGACCAAACAACGCGCGGACGTGAAGGAAAACATCCCCTACTTTCTTATTTCATATAATAAAACCCAAACTATACTCTCCACATACCCTAAGAAACCCATAATCTACTATTCACACAATCATACCTGAGCTCTTACAAACACTAACACACAAACACATACCCTCACACGATGAAAAGAAGAGTCAGTGTTTATATTCACACTACTCTACCTACACACACACACACACACACACACACACACACACACATTGGCAAATTGATGGTTATTTCTTTCCTAGAGTATTGGGGTAGCCCTGGAAAGGGCTGTTTGTTTTTAACTTCAGAGGCCCCTGGTTAATGGTGGCACCTTCCGGGTCTGGCACCACATACACAACGTCTACTCCAATCATTAGTCCAATTCACATGACTCGTTTGAAGAGCAGACGGGGGGTGAGTGGCTTCACTATCCCACTCCTCCGTTTGCGGAATAGTGAACACTTCTTCTTCCCTCTGTCTTCTTTGTCTTTGTCTTCGTTGTGATTGTGGTTCAGCTACAGGCTGGCGAGATGTCCTTGCCTCAGGTGTCACCTTGCACACAGGGTTCATCATAGGGTGACACCTGATCTCTCTCTTTCTTTCATTCTCTTCTTTCATTTTTCTCTCATCCTCCTCCTGTTCTATTCTCACTTCTTCCACAAGGGTCTCCGCAGTCAGCTCGTTCAGTAGGTATCTGGCATACTCCAGATGCATCTGAAGTTCCATCAATTTAGTCAGTCTGCTGCTCATTCTACTCCTTTTTTACTGTTGATCAATCAACAAGGGTAGCTAGACTGCCCAGCGAGTTTCAATTTATAGTGAAAGCGCGGACGTGATGGAAAACATCCCCCTAAGACATAAAAATTGATCTTACCTAGATCATGACCAAACAACGCGCGGACGTGAAGGAAAACATCCCCCTACGTTTTTCATTTCATATAATAAAACCCAAACTATACTCTCCACATACGCTAAGAAACCCATAATCTACTATTCACACAAACATACCTGAGCTCTTACAAACACTAACACACTAACACATACCCTCACACTATGAAAAAAAGAGTCAGTGTTTATATTCACACTACTCTACCTACACACACACACACACACACACACACACATACACATTGGCAAATTGATGGTTATTTCTTTTCTAGAGTATTGGGGTAGCCCTGAAAAGGGCTGTTTTTAGTTTTTTTTTGTTTGCTATGGCAATCTTTTAGTTTCTAAGAATGCGATGTCCTCTGAGGATAGACTTTCTGGCGATAGGTCTGCTTCTTCGGAAAGAGAAGAAGAACTCTTTGGTGTCGATACGACAATCGACAAAGCCTCTGTCAGGTTCAGGTTGCTGCTGCTGTTGTTGTTGCTGCTGTTGCTGCTGTCTCTGAAGTCTGTACTTCTCTGTCCATTCTTCTTTCTCCCTTTTCATTTCTTCTCTGAAGAGCTCTTCTATCAGGTCTTCAGTGACTTTTAACATTCTCACATTCTCTATTTCTTCTGGCTTCGGTATCAGTCTGTGTCTGACCCTATGCAAATTCACGTAGGCTTCGTTGAGCTTAGCTAGTTTGGAGCACATCTTCGTAGAAGGATGAGTCGACAATGGATGGTTAGACTGGAAACAACCCCGGTTCTTAAGTCTAAGCGCGGACGTGAAGTAAAATATCCCCACACGGTTTTCGAGTCGCAACGTTCAATGAGTGTCATGAGAGGGATAGTAAGAAGTCAAAGAGCATCAATCAAACATTCTTATAGCCAAACAAAAGACAAAGGCATTTTTTTCAAAACACAACTTTTTTTATTCAATAATCACTTAACACTAAACAACAACTCTAACATTTTTAACAATAATCCAAAATGATAACATCAAACAATTTTTTCAAATCACAAACATTTTTTTCTCAATTTACAGTCTACTTTAAACAGGGCTAACAACGTTGTGAATGAAATTGTGATTTCCACTGTTGGAAATCATTAGGCCATTGATGGACACTACGTTTCCTAGCTTGAGACAAAAGATAAGCATAATGGTCACAGAACCATCGATCTACTTTCACATCGTTTCTTGAAGAAGAACGAGGATCAAAATGAGTCACTAAATGTTCTAAGGAATAGCCCAGGCTGCGATGATGCAGAAAATACACGCAATATTGTCCACACACCAAGGAATCTGTGCCTTGTAATTTCACATTATTGAATCGGGTGGTTTGAGCATTTCTTCTCATAAAGTCAATAATATCGTCTTCCAAAGGGGCAATCCGTACGAATCGAAATATTCCACACATCCTTCTTGAGGAAAGTAAACGGCTACCCAGTGGGTTCTTGGGAGATGACTGTCGTCCGTGTTGATTACGTAAGCTTGATGGTCTTGAGGTTCGCGATGAGGGAGTTCATCTTTAGCACAGACGACAGGATTCCAAGAAGCCGTATACGAACTGTGGTTCAAAAGGTAATAAAGTTCCCAGGCATCCATGTTTTGTATGTTTTTTTTTTCTTCTTCTTCACAGGTAATAATAAGTCGTCAATTCGATCCTGACTTTTTGCTTGAAAATGTCCGACAAATAGCCGTTTCTTCGTTTCGTCTCCTCACTCTGATTCAGGAGAGCTTCGATACGATGGATCTCTTGAGTGGTTAATGGTGGACAAGAATGTTCACGCAAGTCTTTACACCACTGGTGCAACACGTCTTCGTCCGAAATGAGACTCCAAGCTTCGTCCAGGTACTCGTCCAATTTTTCTTCTTGACTTAACATCAGGCATTTATCGTGTTGAATTTGACTGGGATGATCGTTTTGACATCCATAGCAATCTTTCTTGATCAATTCTGTCATTTTTTCAGCCAAGTGTTTGGCGAAACAGGAGACTAAATGGGCTTCTTGTTCTGACCATCTTGACTTCATCATGATCACTTCTTCTTCCACAGTCTCCTCACATTTCATGTCCAAAGTGTCTCCACTAGGTAAAGAGGGATAACAGTCTTCCATGGTTTCTAGTAATCTAGGATGACTTCTCTCAAACTGTTGATTTCTATGGTATTATCGAATTCTGCATACAGGATGACGTTCACCGTTACATCAGGGTCTCGGTTTGCAAACTGAATTTCCACACGAATCTGGCCGGATTTTATAGGGTGGAAATGTCCCTCGTCGCTGCCTTGGTCTGGAGTGAAATCGAAAGCCCACAAAGCGTAGCCTCCTGCGTAATCTTCTTACGTAATGCCGTGACTGGTGTTGGTTCCTAACTGTCCAGTGACTTCGTACAGGGACAAGTACGATCTCAAGTAATTCTTTTTGTCAAAGTCAGGTTCGAAAGGTCGGGTACACAAGGTCTTGCCATCGCGACTGACTTCCATCTTGGACACGCCAAAGTGTCGAAAGTAGAAAGGATTTTTACCCAAAGCTCCGTTGAAGGCTTCATTCTCGACAATAGCTGTACTTTAAACAGATGATCTTCGATCATGGATCGCTGTCCCTTGGGAATGGTGAAGGTTTTCACTTCCACGCGTCGTATGGGATACTTGGCGGTCGTTCTGCTCAACGTCTGACTGATGTCGTTACCCACTTTAGGTAACACTTCCACGCGTCGTACGTAGAGTCTGGCTTCCTCGATGACAGTTTTGCAAGCAGTAGTACCTATCAAATGGAAAGCGGCACTGCTACGATTCAGTCTCAGGCGGAGATTCACTCCGTTCAGCAAATATTTATCTTGCAACCACATGTCCAAATGCAAACGATCCATCAGTTCTAAACTTTTGTTGGCTCCCATGATTCTGTTTCTTCGTTCTACAAATCCATCAGTGTTGTCTTTGGTTGCATTAGTTCCGAATTCTTCAAACTTTTCAGCTTCGTCAGCTTCCCATAGCACACAGGCATTGAGATGAGTGTTCTTGGCATCTATTCCGTACGTCAAGAGATTTTCCAGGTAGGCACGATAAGGGTAAGTATCCATGCTGCTGCTGACCAGTTTGTTGTTCAAGTACAAGTCCACTCCGCTAAACAAGGAATGCATGAAATTGTTGACGGGAGCTATTACCTCATCGCCTTCTAGGGGCAAATTATCCTCATCGATAACTTTGACTTTCAAGTACAAGTAACTGCTATTCAGATCGATGTAATCTTCGCGCTGTCCCTTGATTTCAAACTCGATGGGAGCTGAGGCTGTCAATGAGGAGACGGAGTGAAATTCCACCCATTGGGATTCTTGCATCGTCATCATGGTGGGGGGCATGGCAAACAGATCCAGTTCCGTCTTGGAACAAGCGCAAGACTCTCGGTGCATCATTTTTTGTCTCTTTCTCAATAATCGAAAACGTCTAAGTCTCGAACGGTTCTTCTTTTCTTGGCCTTTCTAGCTTGAAGTCTGGTGAAAGGGTGTTTTCTTCGTCGTCTCTTTCTGCCTTGTCCTTGCTGAATGCCTGCCTCGGTAGCGTGCAGGGCATTTATAGGCATGTCTCGTCGGCCTAAAATGTCTTTGCCCGTTTGCAGCAAGACATTTTTGCCTGCCCTCATGAAGGCTTCTTTAGGGTTTTGTTTGTCGATGATGACATTTTGGAGAAATTCTTTGCCTTGCGTCAGTTCCGCATCTTTCAAGGCGTGCAATCCGCGTGTCACCATCGGTTTCAACACCGGGGCCACCGAACGAAAGGCCGATTTTGACATATCTCCTAAACCGTGTCCTCGCTGTCGAGCAACCCCTCGGTACACTGGATACATGGCTTACGAGTCGTGAGAGAACCGTTTTCGAAAATGGAGTTTCACCGTGACTTTTCCTTTGGTGAATGGAATATTTTGTCCCAAATCTCCTTTTATAGTAATGTTGACCGTGTCCAAATACGACTTGCTGACCGGCAAATAGTGAGGATGGACAAATTCGCGGTGGACGTGGTAAGTGTTTCCACCTTCCTCGTCAGCGTTCGCGGCAGAATCCACTTTGAAAGGAATGACACGCAGTAACGGAACGGAGGTGTGTCCCACCACGTTGTATTCCACCACATCGAAATACACGAACATCAAATTCAGTCCTTGATTCAGTTCTACTGGAGTACGAAAGAACTTGCTAAAAGACTCGTTGTCGGAAATCACTGCTAGCTCACCTTTTTGCTCAAATTTCTTTCTCATCTCCATGTCACCGCCCAACATGTCTAACAATTCCGGAAAAAATATGAAATACATGATTTTACGCCCCTCAGGAAATTTTGTCAGGAAGCGACGAGCTGTTTTGTGGTACTCCAGGGTGATGACATTTTTATTGACAGTTTTCAAAGCTCTCAGAAACCCGCCATGAAACCTGGTGGCTATGGTGCTGACCAAATGTTGACCACTAAAATAAAAGCCTGGGGGAATGAACAAGTGATAGGTGGTGTACTTTTGATTTTTTGTGCCAGGGGTTTTCTTGTCATATTTGACATTGGCATCCAACCAATGTTGCAATTGCTCGTCATGAATTTCCACATTAAAAAAGTTTTGATTGGGAAGGACATTGAGGACTTGGGTCGGGTGAATGATTTCCACTAAAGCCACTTCCCAATGGGCTTCGTGATCTAAGGGGATGGCTTGAGGTAATTTGGCCGTGTAACAGCACAACGTGTTGTTGGGAAACACCTCCATGGAACTGTCACTGGGTAAGGTTAAGTAAAATTGGTTTTCGTGACTCATAATTCCAGAGTTCTGTGGCTCTCCGAGGGGTTACTGGACGTCAGAGGCGTGTCTCCGTCTAAAACGGGGTTCTGATTGTGGTTGGAGTGGTGACTGACACTGGCACTGGACACAAGGTTCCCGTGGTTCCCGTTCGAGGAGAATTTCAGGGAGGGATTGGGAAGCAGGTAACCGATGCTACTGCTCAATAAAATGGTCCACAGTTGTTTGTCTCCTTGTTGAAAACTCAAATTGGCAATGGCTGCCCCGATGACACAATACACCACGAAGATTTGGCAGAAAAAGACGATTTGCGTTTTAGGCACACGTTCTCCACACCACACCCACAAGGGTTGTTTTTGTAAATCTTGCACAGAAGAACTAGGTGAAGAAGGAGTGGTCGACGTAGCTGCGTCTGTGTGAAAGGGCATGATGGTCACTTCTTTTTATAGTCGATGACTTGCGAAGCGTCGATCCAAGAATCAAAACTGGGTGGATATCCTTTCCAACGTACTTTGACTTCTTTGACACGTCGTTTGCCCACTTTACGGGTTCTGCGTTTGAGAATGCTTTCGATGTCGTACACGTCGTCTTCTTTTTTGGTGACACGTTGTAACTCGGGCAAATAAAACGTTCCTTTGAGCACTTCTCCGTTCATGTCTTCCAATTTATAGACGGTAGGATGACGGCCATGCACTCGTCCAGTGACACGAAACAATTCGGTCGTCCAGTTAGGTAAGTAGCCTTTGTCGAAAGTGCGTTTGGTTTTGCCAATGCGCACCCAATCTCCTACGGCCAACATTCCACTTTTCTTCGGGACAGCCCTCGTCGGGGACGTACCAAACAGACGCTCAAACACCAGCACTTCGTTGTCGGGAGTCACGTCTTGCGGGGCACGTCCGATGCTTCGATGGTAAGATTGGTTGTACGCTTGCACCAGGTGTGGCAAGATGTCGATGTACTTCAGAGTGTGGTGATGCGTAAAATATTTCCACATGCGTTCTTTCAAAGTGCGTTGAAAACGTTCCACGATGCTGGCTTTGGTTTCGGGATTGTCGGTGGTAAAAAAATGAATGTCACGTTTCTTTAATTCTTTTTGGAAAGCTTGGTTCAGAAATTCGGTGCCTTTGTCCGTTTGCCATCGAAGAGGGTGACGACCGCTTTGTTTCAACACCAGTTGCAGAGCTCGCACTAACTCACTGCTGGATTTGGAAGTCAAGGGTACGACCCAGGCCAATTTGGAAAAGACGTCGATGACACAAAACAAATATTTGTAGCCACGATTGTAGCTGGCCAAATGAGAGACATCGGCTAAATCGGCTTGCCATTGATGATCGATGCCTTCCACTCGGGTGCGACTTCTGGCAAACTTGCGTCGAATGGGTTTGTGTAAAGTGTAGGCAGCTTGTTCTTGTAACCATCGTTGCACCTGAGGTAAACGGAGACTTTTCAGTCGATTTTTGGCAGCACGATACAATTTTTGAACTCCTGCTTAACCTGCCTGATGGGAGGGATCGTAGTAAATGCTGGCTAAGACTTTTTCCATTTTTTGTGTTGGTTGGTGTGTTAATAAGTCACCCACTCTTCGGTGATGCTACTTTGGGTGGGTCGAAAGGGTGGTTTAGAAACGGATTTACGTGTTCGATGGGCTACGGAAGTAGAAGTCGAAGGTAGTGGTGGTGGAGGTGGCAATGGAATGGCTTTGGTTTTCTTTTCTTTTTTCACTTCTGGTTTCCCTTCTTTCTTTTTCACTTCTGTCGAAGGAGGAGTGGACATCATCTTTTTAACCCAAGCTTTCGTTTCTTCTCGTAGGGGTGTGGGGGACGGGGTCAAAAAGGATGCTGCAATCTTACTCGAAATGGGAGCTGCTGACGGTGTTTGAAACACTTCTCGCATCTCTTCTTCCTCAGGCCTTCGTGGGGTAGCATCTCTGGTGACCCCTGGGGATGGTAGTAGTGGTGGTGGTGGTGGTGGTGGTAATGATGATGGTGCTGGACTTTTCATCAAGGTCTTAAAATCTTTCAGAGTGGGTAGATCTATTTCGTCTAAAGCTTTCTGGTGAAAGAGTTGCAGTCGTTGCAAGAGTTGACCGTACTTTTGCGATTTTTCTGTTTCGGACAAATCTTGGCGATCCATCAAGGACTGCAATTCGTGTTGTAACTGGGACATCTCGCTCAAATTGGGATTGGGAGGTAAATGCGGGATGCGTTGTTCTTGCCACCGATGGTATTCCATCCATCGTTTGTAAGGTACTAAAGCTAGTTTTCGTCCTTCCATGGGGTTGTCGGGGGTCGATTCTGAGATCTTGGGACTTCCGAAGGCCTTTTTATCTTGTTCCCACCAGTCCTTCCAACATGGTTCCCAAGACTCCTTTCAGTATGGGGCCTAACAAGAGAGGCAAAATGCCTCCACGTTGGACCAACATCTTCTTCTTTTGACGAATGGGAATTTTCTTTTGAACCATTTGGCGAAGAACGTGACGATGTTTGCTTAAGCATTGTTTCTGGTTTTTGGACAAAGGGATCGTGCCTTTCAAGACGTTCAAACAACATTCGCACACGGTATTGATGACCTCTTTGGAGGGCGATTGAATGAGTTTTTTTCGTAGAGGTGGAGAAGCTTTGGACAGGATAGATAACATGTCCCCATGTTTGACTAAACGTGGTGGTAGTCCTTTCCTTTTCTTTCCTTGGGGTTTTCTGGAGGGTGACATCTTTGAGTCTTCAGGAGCACCAAAACACACTGATACCCCTACTCGGTCACAGGCCTTTTTTATACTGGAACGCGTCGCCACTGATTGTCTTTACGTCGTATCAGTTTGAGGACAGGCATGACACGTCGTGCAGGGGTACGTAACGGACTAAATCGACCCAGTTCTTGCTTGGACAAATCCAATAAACTTTGTAACATGCCCGATCTTTCTTGGACTTTGATTTTGGGAGAAGGTACTTTGTGAGCAGCAGCCACTGCCACTAAATTGGAGGGTCCTGCCACTGGGGAAGTTCTTTTTGGGGTCATCAACGGAGAAGTTCTTGGTGTGATCAACGTCTCCAAGTACTCTTCAGTTCTTGGTGTCATCAACGGAGAAGTGGATGAACGTGAGGCTGCCGGAGACGCAGTCACCGCCGTGGCAGGTCGTGGTTTGCGAGTGTAAAGTTGCGTCCTGGCCGAAGTGCCTCTCTTGCGACTAGTTTTCTTCTGTGGACTTTTCTTTTTCTGGGGACTTTTTCTCTGTTTCTTTTTCTGGGGGCTTCTTTTCTTTTTCCGGGCTGGTGTCTGGTCAGAGGAGGGTCCTGCCACTGGAGAAGTTCTTCTTCTTGGGGACCTGGTCTTTTTCTTTTTCTTCTTGGGGCTTCGTTGGACTTTTTTCTTGGGTATAACTTTGGGGGCATTAGGATCCCATCTTAAGAGAGAGCGAATGATGACC
Source organism: Sinohyriopsis cumingii (assembly GCA_028554795.2). Lineage (NCBI taxonomy): Eukaryota > Metazoa > Mollusca > Bivalvia > Unionida > Unionidae > Sinohyriopsis > Sinohyriopsis cumingii. The sequence continues at coordinate 185,444,189 of CM068824.1, read as the reverse complement.
CCTCCTAGAGTACCGCTCCCTCCAGGTTTCAAAATGATTTGTTTTTTGGTTTGAGTGGGGATCGGCCAGTTGGACCAAAGCGACTTTGTTTCGATCGAAAAAGCGTTTGGTTTGATGAGAAATCTGAATGATTCCTTGGAGTATTTGACGTGCCGTCACCGTGAACCATCGTAAGACTTCTTTGAGACTAGCTTCTAAGACACGAGCTCGTATTTTTGGATTTTTTTCTCGACTGATGCCATACAAGGCACGAATCAATTTGACGGGAAGATGCGACTGAAGGGACGTCATGTTGACGTTGTGTGAGACAGACGAAAAAAGGTCTGAGGTTTTTATAGATTTTTTATGTGGAGTGAAATTAAGTCGAGGACGGAAACGTGTACAGGACAGGCCCTCCGTCTTGGCACCAGTGGTGAAACAAGTGGGTACGAAATCGCAAATCCTCGGGGGTCGTAGGTTTCAAATCGACGAGTAAATAGGCATATGGAGTTTGAGTGGCATCGTCGTACGCCTGAGTCAGCCAAGGCGTTCCTAACTGTTTGGCTAAGACTTGCACTTGCGATTTATCTGGAGGGCTTTTAAACAAGACCACGTAATGCGACTGATGGTGCGATGGGCTTTACTTTGTTGAAACAAATTTTGGGTGATGTAAACGACACTGGCATTACGGTGATGCCCTTTGCGCGTGAACCACAGTTTAATTTCTTCTTCGTCTTCTCCTAACATGTCGTCAAAAATGACCAAATGGGTTTGACGGGAGTCAGAGACGATGCCATCGTCTTCTTTAGGAATGCCTTCCTCAAACACGATGGAATCGCCTTGACTTTCTCGCAAGAGGCTGTACGCCGATTGCCACTTTTTGTAACACCACACGATCCGTTGAGGTGGCCGATCGATCAAATGATGTTTATGTTCGATCAAACGTTTGACGAATTCGGTTTTGCCTGAACCGCTAGGTCCGGCAATGAGCATGTTAAAGGGATGGCGAAGATACAAAGCCTCCCAGCTGGCACGATCTAAGTGTTCGTCGATGACTTTGACAGTAGAAAAAGAGGGAGCAGATACAGCAGAGGTAGCCATAGTGTGAGAAATGTCACTTGTGACACGAAAACAAACAAGACAAGAGTTTATATACTTTTTTCAGAACACGTTTATTGAATGTTTTTTTCAAACATGAATACGAAAGACAAAAATACATAAAAGCCAAAGGCTTAAGTACAAGGACAAAAGGCACATGATAACCATTAACGTGGAATAAACACAAGTGTCTGTACAACAACATGTTTTGGGTAATGTTCTAACCATTTCTATAGTAAGGGTAAGGTCACACAAGTGTCCTTCCGAAAGGGTCTTTCAGGCCTGTCCACGACAGTTCTGTCCTGGTTGACGGGTTCTTCTGGCACCGTCACTAACACGGGTTGAAAAGTAACTTTTTTCCTTGAACAACTCTCGTGCATACTGGGCCACTTCTTGGGTCCAAGCCTCAAAACCCCATTCTTTCCAGGCACGGACATCTGTCCAGTGGGGGTGTAAGTCACAAGCTACACACACATCGTCATGCACGTCTTGGGTAGCTAAAAGTTGACGAATCTTTTTTTCCTGTTGAGGTCGAGAAGTATCCAGATGAAAACGTAAGGCTTTGAGCAAAAGGAATTTATCGTGACCATAATCCGTGGCATGGCAACTTGATTTTATAGTCTCTTTGTTTCGGAAGCAATAAAGGTAATTTCTAACTAAACATGTTCGTTTTCTAGTAGGGAATTTAAATTTTACATACTGTAACTGAAACGTCAGAGTTTGTCTAGATGTTTCGTCTTCCTCTAAGCAGATTCCATGTAACAAATGTTGGTAATCCTTTAACTCGTCTTCCTCAATACGTTGCAGTAAGTGAATCTCGAAGTAACCAAAATTACTAACGTCTAGTTCATCATCATTCACAAACTGAAAATGTTCAACAAGGTCTGACCACTGAAAAAATTTTTAACGAATCAGTCCTCTTATACCATTCAGGTACCAGTGGTTAAAGATCTGGTGACGTAACGGATGCAACTGTTCTTTACGTTTGACTTGTATTTTCACCAGCTCTCGGTAAATCCTTTCTCTCAACTCCTCAGGCAAGTCCAAAATGTTCTCTTGTAAAGTATCCATAAGTATATACACTGTTTTTGGAATCCTTGGGTCGTGGCCAATAGCCTCGTTTACCTTTGTGCCTAATGTAATATCCACTCATAATCAGTCTTCTTGTACTTTGGAACAGAGCATAATTTGAAAACGGTTGAATAACTTTGCGTTTGCGTTTCACTTGTATTTTGATCAGTTCTCGGTAAATGCGTTCTCTCAACTCCACAGGCAAAGCAGGAATGTTCTCTAGCAACGTATCCATGAATAGGTCATACTAAATCCTCTTTGGTCTGACACAATAAATGTACTCTTTGCACAAACATGGTTTTACTTCAGTGTCGAATTTAAATCGTTTAGTCACTAATTTGCACATTACAATTCGTTCAGAAGTTTCCTCTTTCACTAAGTTGACATTGTGTTCAAGATGTTGGTAATTCGTTAACTCTTCCTCTGGAATTCGATGCAGTAAGTTTACAATGATGTAGTAGATAGAATCGTCCATGACAAACCAATCATTTTTAAAACTAGGGGATCGTTAATCAATGTCTGTCCAATGGAACACTTTCAATTGAATCAGGCCTTGTATAGCCTTCAGGTACCAGTGGTTCAAACACCGGTGACGTAACGGATGCAATTGTTCTTTACGTGTCACTTGTATTTTGACCAGCTCTCGGTAAATGCGTTCTCTCAACTCCACAGGCAAAGCACGAATGTTCTCTTGTAAAGTATCCATGAACAGGTTATGGTAAGTCACTTCAATATTTCGGTCCCACTAAGGGTAAGTAATGACAATTCGGTGACCATCGAGCATGTTCTACGTAGGCCGAATCTTGCGGTTCCCAATGGTGACGTGACACACCGCAACTGAAGCACTTGACTTTATCTCCTTCGCCCAAATAGAAAAATCCGGCTCTGGCTAATTCTTCAGGGGTCGGTCCTCCCAGATACTTAGGCCATTTTCCTTTGAACGATTGAAGACGATTTTCAAAGTCACAGTATTCCGACAAACGCACAGGAAACGAATATTCGTCTTTCACAGGTTCGTTTCGATGAGGGTTGGGTGACATGAACAGGAGTTTGCTCAGGGCTGGATGACATCCGTAAGGGGGTAGACGTGAAGGTGAACATTCCCCTTTAAAACGAAACCCAGTAAAATGTCCAAGAGGACGAGCGGCACCACTTTCGCATCCCTCAGGTTTGACACGCACAGCATCACTTTCCATGATAGGGGTAGTGACACTAAAGTTCCAATGATGCTTTACGGCATCGCTAAGGTCACAACGTACAGCATCGTACCCATCGCAAGGCTCACAATCGCACTCGTCTGCAAACTATGTTACGCAATTACAATGGTAACCACATGGACAATCGCAGTTTCCCTCCGGACATTTTCCGTTGCAATGCATGGGTCTTATCCATCCAATATTAGTCACACTAGAGGAAGATACAACTTTTTTACATTCCCCAAACTGGAACGATGTCTCTTTCAAAGTATTCATCTTGTTCGCTTGGTCTTGGTAGTCCCAATGAACTATCGATCTTGCCTAGGGTTCCTTTTTATATACAGACCAATACCGACGTGTCCATACGGTAAGGTGAAATGATTGGGAAGTCGCACTCGCTTCTGGTACACGATTTGATAGACTTTTTCCAAGGGCCGACTGACGATGTGGTGAGTGGATAAACGTACAATCTTGTTCGGTTGAAAGGTGGTCACTTTAAAGTTTCCATCCTTTCCCGATTGCAAGGCTTCTTTCAATACCCCAAAGTTCACCAAACGACTGGCACGATAATTCAGAGTCAGTCCTTTCACTTTGCACGTCGTGTGCACTTCTCCTTGTGGGTCACGGTATTCGTAGCCGTAATTTTTGGGACCGCCACTGACGAAACATAGAATCTTGTCGTCGGGATGCTCGTCTGTCCAGGCTCCTAAACGGTCTCCTTCGATGTCAGGGTGCTGTTGACTCGGGTGATGGATGTAAATGCAACTGTCCGTGATAACGTATAGGACGCGTTCCCCTAACAGTTCTAAAGCTTCGTACAATTTTAAGCGAGCATGAGCTGTCACGTAAGCCGCAATGATGACATTTCCAAAAGGGTCATCTTGTACAAAGTCCAGATCTTCTTCGTAATTGACCCAGATCAAATCCTCGCGAACGACGTCCACGTGTTTCATGTATTTGGTTTTGTCGTGAATCATTTGGAAGTAGCGGGAAGGTTCTGTCAGATATTCCGTCTTGGGTAAACACGGTCGTTGTGCCATTTTACCCCACAAGCAATTTAACATCACTTTGGCAAACGATCGCCTACCTTCGTTTTTCTCGATGTGGTCTAAAGTGATGCCTTCTTGTTCATAGTATTTCTCTTTGAATTGTATTTGGTCTTCATGAGTGTGACACCAGGAAGGATAGCCGCTGGCTTCTTGTTTCAGTTTCAAAAAGGCATCCATGCAGTCTGCGAAAATGCCTTTCTGACTGGGATCACCCTTGTGGTATTGTTGTGTCTTGGGAAAGTGGCAAATTTCGTACACTTCTAACAGTTGGTATCCCATGTCCAGAGCTTTGAACAATTCTACACTGACCCAGGTTCCCGTCAAGGCACGTTCTTCCTGGGTGTGCTGACAAGGCGGATCTTGGTTGCACGTTTCGGCACAAGTACGGCACAAGGGAAACATCAGTTTGCCTTGACAATGGTGAGGTAAGACGGGATGGTACAAGTCCGTGGGAGGCAAAACTTTACACTTGATCAAGCCTTCGTATTGTCGAATGTTTTTCAGGTCGATGTGTTCCGTTAACAATTGCGGGTGCCCTACAGGAAAGCGACAATATTTGCACACGTAGGGATACAGCGAACACACGTCCAAGTATTTGATTTCTTCTCCTTTCTCTTCGTCGGCTTGGTACAGCAAACAGGTGGCATTGGTCCTTCCTCCGTACAAACTATCCCTCGGGTTCAGGGGTCCATGAACTGGTAAGTTTCCACGAGGCGTTTAAACTCGGGATCGGTTTTCATACGGTGATCGTACTCGTGTTCCCACATTTCCACCACTTGGTATCCTTGCTGTTCTAACTTTAGACGTCGCTGACAAGTGTCTTGGTACAAGTCTTCCATGGTTCGTTGTAAAAACTGATTTTTAGTGCCACGGTCAGGGTAAGAGACGGGACATTCGTGAAATAAGCAACCGTTAAACTCGTACACGATCTTTGGGTTTTCTGAATACGTTCCGATGGTCTTTTCGCCCCCTCCGTTGCGGGCATGCTGAATCCACTTGTCTTCCTTGTCGCACAAGTAATGTAACCAACGTAAGGCTTTGACCGAGTATTGACGTTTGACATAGTGGGTCGTTTGAGGGCTGATGACAGCCATGGTGTTTTCAGGCATGAATCGTTGTCGATACACTAAGGAACACGCTTTGGCAATGGTGCAAGCTTCTTTCAAAGGATCGACCCCTCCGTGTTCCATGAACAGTTCTCGAAATTTTCCACAGCAACGCCGTAAAATGTCCACGTCGGAACGACAATACTGTAGCATTTCTTCCTGAAAGTCGAAAGGGTCCGAGGCGTGAGCCTGGTACCAAGCGTAGAAAGCTTCTCTTTGTTCGGTACGCATGTTGTCGGGGTCGTAATAGTGAGATTCAGGTAAATGGGGTAGAACGGCGTGTTGATTGGCTTCCGTACTGAAAAAGTGTGGAAAGTACCCTTTAGCCATTTCTGTCATTCCAAACGTTTTAGGCATTCGACTCAAAGGCATGGCCAAATAGCTCATCGAATCTTTAAACTGTACTTGTCCCACTTGCATGAAAATGATTTTGGCTCCGTTCAAAGTCACTTTAGGACGCTCGGTGCCTTGTTCCGTATAGTATCTCAAAAGAAACTGTCCATCGTATCCGGAGAAATTGTGAGCCATCACCGTGGCATGACGATGACAATCTCCGTAACGTTCGATGTCCTCTTGGCTCCACGTCTTGTCCACGGGGTCTAACACCCATTGGGCAAAATCGGCTAACGTGTTCGGTCCCCGAAAGATTATTTCACGCCCTCCGGGAATCTTACTGCAGTGAGGGCAATGACTGAAGATAGGTTCTTGAATGCACTTCTCGCACGCTCGATGAGCCACGCAGAAATTAGGAATGTGAATGCCAGTCTCTTGCATGCATTCGAAATCGAAAAAGATGAAATTGCCTTTCTTCTTGTGACCGTCCTCTTTCTCTGGTGGGGGTTGGTATTTTCGCACGTAGCATTCGTGTTCCAAGTCTACGATGTGGTGACAAATGTGACATTTTTTCTTTCCTGGACATACGTGTGCCTTGGTATTATTGGTACGTAGGCCTTGTCCACACGTAGGGCACAATCTCAGGAGTTGACAAGCACATTTCTGCTGTGAACCTTGCGTCTTCAAATGTTGTTGGTAACAGGTAGGGCTGACAAACGTGCGCAGACAAGTTGAACAAGGCACTGGTCCTTCGCTCAGACAGGGTGGAGAGGCCAAACATCCTGGGCATTTCATTCCACAATACTTGTGTTGCTCAATTGTTATAACCATAATCACATTTCTCAGAATAATAAACATATCCCAAGAATCCGGTGATAGTGGTAATGGTATCGAAATGGTCATCGTGATAATAAACATGAATGTATTTTCCGTCCTTAATATCTTGGCCTCGAAACAACAGAGGCCCGCGCATTTCTTGAGAGTGAACTTTCAAGGTGTAGCGTGGAGATAGGGCATCTTGCAATTTTTGCATCTCAGGAATGCCACAGGGTGTGTCTTTGGACAGTCCGGCTTGTTGTAACAGGAGTTCTGCTTCGTTTCGTTGTTTGGCTCGATCGGATCGTTGAATAGTTTTCCAGGTTCTTTTCCATTCTACCGTGTCGTTCTTGTTGGCATAGGTTCGTCCCACCACGATGGCACGGGCTAAACACATCTGGTCATGAGTGTTGTGAATTCGGACGAGACTCTTTTTGGTGTTGCGAAGGTCGTCCACCAATAACATCTTTTTGCGTCCAGTCCCTTGAGGAGGAGAGACGTGGGTCATGTCCAGTGTGGCTTTACCATCGGTGATGTCAAACTGATCATTAGATTGTTGTACGTGTTGAATCTTATCCATGACTTTGGAAGCGGTCAATTCTGCAGGGGTGCTAAACTCGATCCAAACAGGGGATTTCAAACCATCGTGTTGTATGGAAAGTCTCAAGCGATCGTCTTCTTTGGGTTGACATTGTCGCTTGAGTGCGGTGAGCAAAGAATCCCACACCCCGGTGATAAACACTTCTGCTTTCTCTAACGGTACTTCAGCCTTGAAATCTTTAAACTTCACCGTGTATTTGTAAGCCGTGGTTCTAAATTTTCTAGAGGAGCGCTTTTCCGTCTCTCGAATGGAATAGTATTTTTCAGGGTTGACTAAGGGTGGTGAACTTGGTTTAGAGGTTTCAAATTCTGGTTCACTCATGTCCTCTTCAAAATCACTGGCATGAATTTGTGCCAAGATTTCAGCCCTGGTACGAGGCGATTGATCACGTTTCTGCCTCTTACTTTCTTCTTCTTCTTTCTTCTCAAATGAATGGGATCGTTTCATCTTGAGTGCAAAACGTCAAATGACTCAAGTTTAAACACCATAGACTAATTTATAGTCATGGCAGACCAGCGTATATAAAAGGGTGTGTGTCTTGTCCTTTCACTATTCATTTCACTCTCAAGCCGAGCACAACGATGGAAGATACTAGCCAAATCGAACGTTTCATCAGAGCTTTGCGAGGGGTCATTAGAAAATTCTCTTCAGACCAGCCGACGGACTACTCTCCTTCCTTTCGAGATAAAGTCAAGATACTTGCTATATCTGTCAGAAGAAAGGGCATTGGTCTTCAGAGTGTCCAGACCGTCAAAAAAGAAAAAAAAACAGGGACTAAAAAAGACAAAAGTAAAGATACCTGTTATTATTGTCCTGGAAAAGGACATTGGTCTCCAGATTGCCCAAAAAAGAAACAAGAAGAATCAGAAGAAAAGAGGAATTCTTCAGAAGAAGAGAGGGATTCATCAGAGGAAGAGAGGGACTCTTCAGAGGAAGAAAGCAGACAGGTGAAGAAAAAGAAACAGGAGAAGAAAAGAAGAAGGGAAGAAAGTGAGGAGGAAGAAGAGGAAAAGAGTGTGACGGTGAAGAAATTCAAAAAAGCGAGAGACTAAGCAAAGAGAAAGAAGAAGTCAATGAACTTTTTATTAAAGTGTTGTGTTGTGAATTGTGAATTGGGCTGTAACAATGGATAAAAGAATAAATTAATGATATAAGGTAAGTGTCTTTGAGTTTTGATTTTAAAATAAGAAGCTACACTCACGCACTCATACAAAGACACGTACTATAGGGGTAAAATGTTTTTTTTTTTCTTTTTTGAGTTATTGGCAAATTGAAATTGTATCTCTTTTCGAGAGACGTGGGTGGCCCTGAAAAGGGCCTTTTTATTTTGGTGCAGGGGTGAGTTCAAGCAATCAACTTTAACTGTTGATGATGATGATTGGGTTGAAATCACTAAGGGTGGTACGGTAGGCTTAGTCACAGGGTTAACGTGTTTAGCTATGGAAGGTCGTATTCTCTTCGGTCGTAATAAAGAAGTCTGATACATTTGTTTCAGACTTCTTAACTCCGCTAAAATGTCCAACAGTACCGTGACCGTTTGATTTTCACCCTCTTGTTTCTTTGCTGCTACTTCTTCTTCTTCTTGTTTTTTTTTCTTACCTCTTCTTCTTGTTGCTGTTGCTGTAGGAGAAAAGCTTGTTCCGCTTCCTTTTGTCGTTGTATAAATTTCTCCAATTCTTCTTTCTGTCTCTGTCTAAAATTCTCCACTTGCGGTAATGAAGAAGGTAACGAAGGTTCCGGAACAAATTCTTGCGAGGTAAGAAAATCCACAAAATCCCAATTTGCCTCTTCTGAAAGTAAGTCCGGGTTCCCTTGGGCAGTCTTCCCTGCTGGTGCACCCCAATAGATCGTTTTCTGAGTTTCCGTCATGTTGAATCACTGTCGCATAGATTGACTGTACACAAGCGCTAGCGAATCTATATAGACCACGTGACGTCACAGACTGCTCTCTTCGAATTGGATGCGGGCTGACTGAATTTTGTAACGCGTGTTCGGATTGGTGAATGAACTCAATCCGTTTCAATCCTTCCTCTACCTATAAATAAGCGCAGTTCACTGCATTGATTCACCTGTTCTCGTCGCTTCAAGATGTGGACCACAGTCGAATCATCCACCCTTGTGTCTTCCATGATGTTTAGGACCGACATGCTCATGTATGTCCGGTCCAAGTGGACCGTTGTCGACAAGTCAGACACCAGTCTGTGGATACGAAGAGTGTACGTAGAAAGACAAGGTTGCCTCAAGAGGACACTGATTTATGGCCCTCGAGTAAGACGCAGCTTGAGGACAAGAAGATGCCGCAGATGCCCTTTATGTTAATGGATACATTAACATAAACCCGAAGGCCCTTTTCAGGGCCACCCACATTTCTCGAAAAGAGAATGACTTTTCAATTGCCTACCCCTTTTTTAAATTTTTAAAAAAAAACAAACAAATCCCATGTTCAATTCCCCCCTTGTCCCTAGACAAGCCCAAACTCTATTCCTCATGTTAATTTCCCTTGTCGCTAGACAGACCCACATTATAGTTCCATGTTCAATTCCCCTTGTCGCTAGAGTGACCCACGATTTATTCCCATGTTCAATTCCCCTTGTCGCTAAAGTGACCCACGATTTTTCTGCATGTTAAATTTCCCTTGTCGCTAAAGTGACGGGGGGGGGGGTCTGTAATGCTAATTCCCATTGTCGCTAAGGTGACCCCTTTCACTACTTACGACTTTGATTTTTCCTCGCACTCTCGCATAAAACACACATATAGTTTGAGAGAGATTAATTGTTATTAGAATTTATTTACTTGCAATAAATTTAGGATTACATTATCAATTATTGTTTTAAAAATAGACGCATCCGTCTATTGAACTTATGGGACGTGGTCCATTGTGGTTGTTCAGATTATGTAAAGTAATAGTCTTTAATCTACTGAGTTAGGATATTATTGTCAGTATGAACTTAATTGACAAAAACAGTTAAAATGTAAGGAAAACTTTGTTTTGTTAAACTGTTATTATCATCTTTATATGCTAAAATATGAACGTGTAACCGGTCTAAAACAGATAAGTATGTGGTTAATGAAACTTGTGGACTAGGATCTGGCATTTTATCTTATTTTTGTTTTCTTTGGCTGGATTATTTCGGGTGCCTTTGTTGTTATAACAATTCTTCGGAGTGCCAGTTGGACCTTTGGCCCTGATATTATAACAGCTGTTTTTAAGTCTCAAGTGGTCAAGTTTTTTTCGGTCGTTATAGCAACATTTTGGCAAATACTTGGATTGGAATGTTTTCGCTCTCTTTATGACCTTAATTGCTTGCCGTCCACATTGTTTGGTCCAGATACTTGCTCTTCATCAAATATTATTTTGAAAAATCTATTTCTCTTTGAAACATAATGACCATAACGTTTATCCCATTCATCCTAATATAAATAATCATCTTCCATGACTTATTCTACAAAATTCATATTCGTATTTTATAAGTGACCATGATCTTTTACCTTTATAACTTCCTTAAAATATTCGTATTTGTTATTAAACGTGTAAGGCTCAAAGAATCTTTGGTCAAGGGATTCAAATTATTCTACAACAATTTTATTCCTCTTGTTATGACCTTAATAAAAAGACTTCTGTCTTACTAAACGTGCAATTCATCAACATGCATTGATTATGGTATATGGTTGATAACTAAACTGGTTGTGCTGACGCCATTGCTATTCATTCAGGAACAGTTACCGGACCTGTCATCTTTTGCAACCAAATATTTGGTTACAATTCATTTTTACATTCTTGGTATGTGCCTATGCATGATCAAAGTAGGAATGGAAAAGATTAATCTCTCAGCAAAACGTAATAGTAAGCAACATACACATTCATAAAATGTGATACAAATGAAGGGATTTAACACGCTTAAATATTTATTTCCATAAGTACAGATAGTTCAATTGAGAAAATCAAAGCATAATGAAAACAAATAAACAAAATTCTACAATTGAATTGGTTACATTTTCAATGGTTTCAGTTGCTAATAATCATCTATTAAGGAAACCATAGTACTTTATCCAGAAGAAACGAACGTCATGTAGTGTTCCATGTCTTACTTGAAATTTATTCTTGAAAACTTTGGTGGATGTTCAAAATAACTTCATTAAAAGTCAATAAAACACATATAAACATATATACATGCCACAATGAAATAAATATCTCTGACGTATACTGAAAAGAAACGTTGTTATTTCTGAAATGCAGCTCGTTGATGAAAAGCACTATATATATATATATATATATATATATATATATATATATATATATATATATATATATATATATCCCACTCAAAAGTGCAATGTGTGTGTGTGTGTGTGTGTGTGTGTGTGTTAGGGGTGTTTAAGATCGACAGTGCTAAAGCGATTTGAAGTACTACGTAACCTGTAGCAAAAGCTGGCATGTATGTGAAACAAAATTCCATAGTTGGACCATTATTGTTAGCCAGGTAAGGTGGCATATGGGTCTTGGTGAATTTGTATTCCTACACATACTGAAAAAGAATCTTAAAACACGGGTTCAGTTCCAAGTTTTAGACGGGATAGAGAGATGATCCTAATAATTACAGAGCCATTACCTTACTTAATCGTATGGCTATTTTACTTACAAGTGCAATGCATAATAGAATATCTGCGATGTCACATAAATTAGGACTTTAAATAGTAGTTACTGTCGATACAATTTTATATTAAGTAATACCGTATGTAATAGCTGCTAACTTCTGCATCGGTCTTTGTTAACGTTTTGATAGATTTGATTCTATAGAAAAACCTGATTACGGTACATAATTCTTAGAAGTAATATAACAGGTAAAATTAACATTTTCGAATGATTAAAAAGTGGTTTATAACAGGAAATACTACCCATTTGCGTGATTTCTTTTTATATCTACAAATTTATTAATATTAACACTGAAGCTTTTGCCAGTGTCGCCGTATGCGACTTAGAAAAGGTATTTTTATTAAAGCAGACAGAACAATTATAAAGGCATAACATATTTGTTTGTGAATGGTCTATAGAAGCATATTACCTATACTCGGCATTAATTGACTTTTGACACAACCCCCACATTTGCATAAATGTTATGTCCATCTGTCTTTCTATAATGTTTCAATAACATATTATATTATAAAATGGTAAACTTAATATAATAAGCAAGGGTACGTTTCATCGGAAAACAGGCGTCACAACTCAGTCAAATTCCGACCAAGGTTAAGCATAAACACCGAGATTTCGGTCTAAGTAAGTTTACATACTAAACTTCTTGTCAGTCCATTAACTGATTCTAATGGATTCGAGCAACAGCAAAATGTATCATTTCTTTCCGATATTACAAGTGCAACAAGGACAACAACTTCACGATTTTTCGGAAAGTAATTTAATGTCGAGATAAATCTAGCATTAGATTTTCGTTAAGCTTCAAAAATAAAGCAGAAAAAAAAATTCCTCTATAAATTTGCCAGAGGTGTGGCAATCGCAAAAAATATAAATTATAATCTCACCTACCAGATCTAATCTACTTACTAGAAAATATTATAAAATGAAACAATGGACTTGGACTGCAATTATTTTCATTCTTTGTTACATAAAATCATTCATGCCCATAATTCTGAGTTCTGAGCTTTTATATATTAAGGATAGATCCGTGTAACGTTTTGCAGACATTAGTTTATTAAAAGGCCAATACATCCTGGTAAGTTCCTTGGAGAGCTCATTTTTTTATTTTTTTATTACTATAGTAAAAAGTGAACTTGACTGGAAGTAAACGCAAAACAAAAATGTAACGCAATGAGGCAATTTTACACTTGACTGTGAGTATACCATCAATAATGCAATTGTACATTGGTAGTGATTATATTATTTATGAAGACATTATAAGATCAAGGCTATGCATTCGAACATCAAATAATGAACTCAGTATAGAATACTAGAAATTGAGATCATTGACTTCTTGAAGCAGAATATCCTAGTGTCAAATATCTTTAAACGAATCCAATTCTTGAATTATAGCAATGGTACATGTAATAATGCATCTTGACAACTGTCTTCCTATTGATAAAGATAAACTGATTTTAAATTACCATCTTTTCCCAACTATTATATATGATCAAAATATGAGGCGTCTTTCATGTTCAGCGTAAAACGTGCTGAATATTATGAAATACAAGGAACTGTGTAGATTGGTAGGTACGTGCCTATTCATTCCTTGCTTTTATCTCTTTTCTTTTTGAAATCATATCTACGGACAGCATTTCGCTGCCTTCAAGTTTTGATTTCTTTTCCATCTCCATATGAAAATATGAATGATTGATTTTATCCAAGAAGAATGAAGATGTCTTCGTTGACATTTTACAGGAAACCAATTCCATTGTTTCCAAATTAGGTAACGTTATCACTTCATCGCCAAATTTTGACCACAATGCGTCTTGCAAATGGACTTTTCTCATTTCGATTAGTTTTAGTTTTGATAATTTGTGTACTTCAATAAAACAATTCTTTATCTCTAAGTGAGCCAGTGACAATTCTTTTAATTCGGTAAGTTTCTCTAAAGTTTCAGACAGACACTTCCATGATGAATCTGACATAGAAATTCTGCAAAGAGTCAATTTCTCTAGCTTGTGCAGATGTCTTAAACTTAGGAATGGCATAGTATAATATCCAGCATGAATACTACAAATAGACAAGACATTAACATCTGTACATTTGCCGATTCCCTGGATGATCTCCTTCACAATCCGATTTGAGTGATGTACAAGCTCTATATGGACAATATGCGGAGAATAAAACTCTATCTGCTCACTCAGGGTTTGCAATGACTTTTCAGACATTTTATTATTGATAAGATGTAATGTTTTGTAAGCCCTACTACTAATTAGTTCGTGGTGTTTACAGGCCAATACTTTTTTATAGCTGGCATTTGATTTTTGTATATCTCCTGTATCAATCTCATTCAAATTCATAAATTCCAACCTTTCCATTGATGGACACCTGCAAAGACTTTTAAGGAAAGCAGGAAAGTGCTCTCCTAGTTGCAGATTATGTAATTGGACGGTGCTGAGTTTAGTCATACCTGTTATGCCATATGCTAAACGTTGCCAGCTATAATATGTAGTTGGACCCCTTAATGCAAGAGCCTGTGTATCTGAATCATCCTTTATACAAAGTGACAGTGTATGGAGATGTGTGCATGTGCTAATTGCCTCGATAAGGTACCCTATTGTTTTTACATCAATATTTACAGACTTGATGACAAGCTCCTCAAGCTCTGAACAGTTTCCTTTGTTCCATTCTTGTTCTTCTTGTAGCAATAATGTACAGTTTTCAATATCTATTTTGATAGACTGTATCTTGGGCAGTAGAGGTAGTTGAAATGTAAGATGATTTTTATTTTCTGGAAGCTTCAAAGCAAGGCATGTTAGTTCCTTTGTACATTTCAACCCTTCTGTAAGAATTGAAAGTTTCCCATTGCTTAGTTCATCCATACGTAATAATGACATAAGCCATTTCACTGGTGTTTGTAGATTACAATTGTTGCATTCTATATTACAAATGAATCTTAGACCTGATCCCTCAGTTTTCTCATTTCCATCCATGTCATTATCTTTTTCAAAGATGGCACGTATATCCATTATCAGTTCCTGTCCAAATTCTGGAGCAACTTGACACACCATGTGAATCATTGAACTGTTCCTGATAACAGCTTTCTTTGTTGTTATACATCTTCTAAATGATTCTCCCTTATCCATGATATATGATAGTGCTAAAAATAAGTCAAACAACAGAGTATGACTAAAGATAATATTGGATCTTGTTCTGTCTAATATGTTCGATAATCCTTTCATCAATATTCCAGATTCAAGGCAACATTTAGCATCATTCATATTGTCTATTGTGACATTGTCCATTTCAATGTTCTTTTTGTCCATCTCAAGAGCCATTTGTAAACACCATATACGTTTGGCAGCACTACTAATAACCTTTAACAGATACCCATGATCTCTCAAGTACTGTCTATTCATTATCTTTGCACTAACTATTGACATATCAAAGTGTTGTTGTTCCAAGACTTTGACAATATTCTCCTTATACCATTCCCTATTCATGGCATGTCGAAAATAGTATTCTACGATCTTAAAAAGGACTTTTGATAAATCAGCTGAAATAGTTTTAATCTCGATCCAAATCAGCATCAAAGACAAGCACAAAAAAGGATTATGACACATGCTGATCAGTTGGATATAATTTACAAATTTCCAAAAGTGATCGACATTTAGCTTTTCATCACAACTAATAGACAAAATGTCTAAAACTTTGCTGGCATATTCCTTGAATCTTTCAAGACTCATCCCATGTATCTGAAATAATCGTAACGATATTTCGCCGTTCTCCTGTAAACATTCTAAACCATTAGGCCTGGATGTAAGAACTATGGAGCATGAAACGATTTCTTCCTCTTGTAATAAGTTCACAATGGGCTCAAGACTGCATATCACTTCATCCAAACCATCAATCAAAAGAAGAACAGATCCTCTGTGTTCCAATATATAATTCATGGTATATTCGTAGTAGTCTGTGGCGTCATCAAATAGTGTCTTTCTTACATGTTCCATAAAGGATGTGTCTTCTAGCTTCTTTTTCAATTGAATATACAACAGAATGTCAAATCTGGCAACATCTGGAATAATGGAAATTTTCAAGTCTAAAGGGGATTCTTTATTGTCATAATATTGGCACCATTGGTGAACAAGATTCTTGCACCAGGCAGTTTTCCCACTTCCACATTCACCAATAATCATGGCTGGAATTGGCTTGATATTTTCTGCACCAATACTGCTAAATACTAAATTCGCAGATGTAACACTCTCTCTGACATCTTCCTCTTCTGTTCCTAGTCTCATAATTTCTAATTCACAGTACACCTGTGATACATCCACAAGGACCTCCTTAATGCAAGAAGATATGGCTACACTCGTCATGGTCTTATATCGGGAAACGAGATGTCTTTGAACGTCTCTTACACCTTTGAAAACAAATTAAATCTTACCGTTATCTTTAAAGTTTTAATGCTTACAAAACAACATATGCTTTCCTTTATTGTAAATTTAACCAAGCCATCATCTGCTTTGTAATTTGTTGCTTTGTAGTTGTGAAATATATTTTGGGAACAATTTACGTTAAAATTCAAATATGAAGAACATCAATCTTCTGTGAATTGTTAGACAATTATACATTAAACTCCCACTGAATCCATGAAACTCAGAGCTAACGTTTATATATTAAGACATATTCTTTAAACACTTCTCACTGCCTAATTTTCTCTGGCCGTGTAAATGCCTTTATTACCTTGACCTGATAGGAGAAATAAGACGAACCGATTGACTACAGAAGTTTGATTATAAAATTGTTGTTTTAAAGGTAATCGTGCTTTTATTTTATTTTGTGTGCCACATTTGGTCCGAAATTGCAATTTGAAGAGGAGAGGAATGCGTACACGTTCTTGGTGTAAGGATGTCTGAATATTGATGTACTTGATTTAGTTTTATTTTGCTTTGTAACGTGCAAGCTATATTATAAAATAACCTTCAAAATATCCGACCCTTTCCCAATGTACTGGGCCTCCTCTTTAGTACAATATTTCTTATCTCAGTGATCATTTTTTGAAGTTTTGTTTAGTTAGTTACAGATAGTAAGGTGACGTTTTGGCAGATTATCTTCCGTCATCTTAGTAATGTCAGTGTCCTTTACATTTCTTTATTTCATATCTAAGTAAGTAACTTTAAAATAAAACCGTTTTAGTAACGTCTGTTTGCCACTGTCATTACACTTGTAATTTACTCCATATGGGTCTTCTAGTGTGCCAATGATTGGGTAGGTGTGATGGATTCAGTAAGTTTTGCAAAATCAGTATTTTTATATGTGAATTTAAGTTATGCCATACAGGAGGAACGAATATTAGGTTTTTGGGTTTATAGTGTGCAAACCAGACTGAAGCTAATACCTTATTAGTTGACTTTTAAACTTTCGCCTTTCTTATCTTTGTCCACAAACATCTTCAAAGCTAAGTAATGACATACATATAATCTATATATGCCCCATGCAAAGTAAACATTGTAGGATGTAAATATTTCCCAAAGATTGAGCAGATGCATATTTGTAGATGGACATTTTTAAAACATTTTTACTATTACTATGTTTACGGTTAACGGAAAACATAAATCTATTCAAATAATTTTTTCTATTAACTGTATACTTTTATTTTTGATATTAATAGTCTGATTATCGTAATGTTATCCGTGCAATATGTCCACCAATAAAAAAAATGTACATGTCACCATGCTCTTTTTGATGCATAGGAATAACTCTGAGATAAGATTAGATTGCATTTTTCAAATTAGATATTTTCAGGGCAAAAGTTTAAACGCTACTAAATAATGATTTTCGAATACATTCTATATATATATATATATATATATATATATATATATATATATATATATATATATATATATATATATATATATATATATATATATATATATTTATATATATATATATATATATATATATATATATATTCTTAATATTAAAGCGTCACGACTAACCAAGCTAACACATGGCTGGCTGCAAATCAATCTTGTAACTGTTCTTTACCAACGTTGCAGTTATACATTTTCTTTATGGAATAACCTTTTGTCATGTAACTCAAATCCAGCCTTATAGTGTACGTTTCTCCACAAAAATCGGGGCGTCAGGTAAATAAAATTTCATCCACTTCTTTGGAGGACCTTTAAGATGTTCAACCTTTTCGATTGCTTGCTTCACAAATATGATTTTATGGCAAGTCCTTAACATACTTATGTAATGCTAAAACAAACAACCTACATACAACAATTGAATTGGAACAAAAATGGATGCAGAATTAGCAGATAAATATGTAGGAGGTCATCAAATAATAAAACATAGTTATCGTCTTAAGGATGTTCAATCACTTCATCCAATTACAATTATGAATGTTTTATCATTTTCGTTTTAATTTTATTGATCAGCTAATTCATTAATTTTGGATTTCATTAGCTTTATTTAAATTAGATCAAAGTAAACTGATGAAGAGAAGTATGGAAAACCTGAAGTGAGCAACATTTGTTTGGGAAACTCTGTGAATATTATTAAATTGCGGTGTGGGATTTTATTTAATTTTATTTGGACAGCAACATTTTCTTTATTAGAATTATAAATCTATGCTGTAGTCAAAGAATGGAGAATGTGTCGCAATGTCTTACTGCTTCAAAAACTCATCTGTTGATTACGTCGGGAAGGTAAGTGGGGCAACTGACAACGGTGAAATGGTACATTCAGATTATGAGTTTAAAGCGTTTAATGAAATGACTCCTATATTTCCCCGTGTATCCCCAACATAACCAATATCAATATCAATTATGAGACGCAATTATAGGAATGATACTTTGATACAAATAACGTTAATAATTTTAGACACTAAAATATTTACCTAGCATTGTTTATACAAAATTATTACTTGATATTCTCTTCATTTGAAATCAAGTTATTTGGCTTGAATATGTAAAGCAAAATATATACAACGGAGAATACTGTTATAATTGATGTTACCAATTTTTGGAATTGTATCTTTTTCCAGGAACTCTTCGTGTACAACAGTTCTGTTAACCCTATATAACTCTGAAAATATAAGGTGAGAATACAATATCCTATTCAACTTCCCGGGTTCTTCCTCCACCATTAATACTGGCCGCCATGTATAGCCTATCGCGTGCTGAAAAATGGCGTTAAACCCTACAACAACAACAACAACAACAAAATATTACAACGAATATGATATTATTAGCGGTGACATATTTATGACTCAGTAGTGACGTGAAATTAAGTAAGATTGTTTTGACGAAAGATCAATCACACATTAAGTTTCTAACTTATTACAAAATAAATATTCCGTTCGTTCCGGTGGCCTAATGGTTATAACGTCTGCCTAGGATACGGAAGGTCATGGATTCGATCGCCGGGCGAGTCATATCAAAGACTTACAGCAATGGTACAACCATCCGCCTCGCCTGGCGCTCAGCATTAAGAAGTCAGTGATATGACTGGTCGACCTGGTGGCAAGATAATGTGACTGGGTGGGACATCATGATACATGTTTGTGACATGATGCCCAGTGCTAGGCATCGCTATAAACTGCCACACTGCAGACATCGTAGCGATATGACTGAAAATTTGTCAAAGCTACTTTAGAAATCCAAATCACACACACACACACACACACACACACAAACACACACACACACACACACAATAACTAAAGACGTGTTGCTGATATTTTGATTGCAAACAATGTATTATTTACATACCCATGAATATTATTTTAACTGAAAACTCCGGAACCCTGTATCACTTGTACCCCTGAAAAGTAGTACATATATGAACTTCCAATCATCCTATTAGTTATTCTGCTTTAGTTTAAACAATCCATTTATTCTGAGTTTTGAATGATGATTATATGTCATTCCTTTTCTAACATCAGGTTATTGCACGAAACCATGAATAAGTGTGTGCGAAGATAAAGGTGTTTTCTCTGAAATGTTGTAAACAAAAGAAAGATTTCTAAATGAACAATGTGCTAATAGTTTCCAAGCTGTCTCTGTAACTTATGAAAATAATATTTTGGTGACAAATGGAATTAAAAAAGTATATCCTTTTTGATTGATGATAATAAAATTTGGTGTCCTTAAGTCTTCGCCAATACTCCTTGAACCAAAGCGTACTGCATGCGTTTTAAGAATTTTGTTTTTGCTCCCAACAGCAGGAAAATCTCTATCGTACAACTAAGATATTGTAATGAGATGTCGTCATCGACTGGGACAATAGTAGACTCATTTTCACACTTGCATATTAGACATTTTGAATTATGAAATTATATATTGCATTTTGATTATTTTTATGTCAGTACTTAAGAATCCAAAAGCTGTAATACATTAGTATGGTAAATTAGGTCAAAAAATCTGACCGCCCAGTGGATGGGGAAAATTCATGAACAATGTCCAGTATTGGGCGCACAAATTAATATGCTATGATAGAAGGATCTGAACAATTTAAGGAAAAATTCTTAAATGATTTGAGATTCTGCAATAAAATAACATTCTATAGAATCAAACGTCTTGAACAAAATGATGTAGTTTTACTACACAATTATTTTGGTCAGATATAGGGCATTTAAAAAAAGAGCTTTAAAGAATCGTTACGTGTATTCCACAAACAAAACTTTAAAAAGACCGTTCTATAGAATTCAATGTTTGTACAAAGTCACATTGGGCTATCATTGCTGGAATATCTTCCTCTTCTCTTTTTCAATCAAATCATGAATGAGACGTAGACAATCTTCAGTATATCTTCCTTTTATAAAACCTGATTAAGTTTTCCTAATCATGTTTGGTGATAGCTTTTACAGTTCTATTTGTCATAGATGAAGATGCAATTTTGATATCAATATTCAAAAGAGACACATGTCTTCAGTTCCTCAAATAAAATTAGGACTTTTTAAAGTTTTGTTTTTGGAATACACGTAACAATTTGTCAGAGCTCTTAGTTTTTTAATGCCCTATATGTTACCAAACTAATTATATTGTAAAATATCGAAGCCAGTTCATTTTCAACTTTTATATTTTTCAGTGCAGAGAGAGTCTGTGGATCCGCAAGCAAGTTCCCGTCATCTGAGAAATAACTTATCTTGTGAATGGAGCAATAAAACATTCATCTTTAACTATGATAATTGACAACAGTTCTAGATTAATACAGAAATATGTAGGTTTTGGGGGAACGGTGCTCATATCAGTTAGGAATTATTTTGGGTAACAGTAAAATGTATTTTCTCGAATTTACAAAAACTGCTTTTTTCAACCTCTGCTCTTATATGTAGCTCATGCTCTCAGAATAAAGCCTTTGACTCTTTCATTTATCACTCTATAATATTGTATTCAAAATACCAGTTTCATAATATTCATAATAAATATATTGTATGTATAATTAACAGTGCTCATATCATAAGTAAGAGGTGAATTGCAATCCACATCTATCATTGTCGTGTATTCTCAACTTTGATTGCGAGCGCATTTACATTCCTACAAACAAATGTGAGTAAGCTCCATGAGCATGCTAAATGCGTTTATTTTAATGTCTAAAATTAAGAAATTACTATCTAAATCATTAGTTTCCTTCAAGATAGCTTATGCCAATGTGTTTTTAGAATAGATATTTGCTATTATTGGAATAAGAGTAAATTCTAGTGTTGTAACACCGCTCACATATATAGTATAGTTCTATTTTTGTACACTGATTGCCTAAGAAAAGGTAATGTCTTATTTATCACCAGTTCTAGTTATCACCAGTTCTAGTAAATATATCTTTACTTTTATCCATATCAGAAAAATGTCTTCACAGATTCAGGCATCCAATTCGTAGATACCCATAAAACCAAAGAATATCAAATGAATTGACAGAATAATGTGTTATCACACAGGAGATTTGATATGACAAGCTGTCCTTCTAGTATTTTGATAGGAGTAGTGATAACAAATGTGCGCTAACGAACAGCAGGCGAACGACGGATGAATATACAATAGATGACGAAGGACAGGCCATCGCGTATGCTTTCTAGTCTATGGCTAGAAGAGTTAACGATACTAATAAAAGGCAAAGTTATTGAAATAACAGCTTAACAATTTGACTGTATTCCATAATATATTGATCCTCGGATAGATATCAAGATATATATCAACGTCAAATTGTATTGAAATGACATTAATTTTTCTTGTCACGAGCAGTGACCACTACCAAAGGCTTTCCACCCACAAATATAATTTGTGTACTAATATTTTCTGCTTGAATTTTCAGTCAAGACCATAACTTTCTTCTTTCAAAAATGTTCAATCTCATACTTTTGATGAATTGAGTCATATAGTTTTAAGTACATAATTTTTAAAATTAAATGAAGCAATGACAAAGAAAACATATGGACAGATGGAGATTGCTAAAGGTTTGGCAATAGTAAAATACAAATGCTTAAACATCCACGCTCTGTTTCATCGCCAACATGTGATAAGTTAAATGCCTCTTACAACGAGTAAATTCCAATAACTAATGCTACTCTGAAGAGAAGGGTAGTTTTGTAGAAAGATCACGTTGATATTGTGAATGTGATTAGGAATCATGGAAAAGAAGAGAGTACTGGTAAAGTACTAACATACATAGATAATATAATCCAAGTGAGATATTGGTAACATAACAAGGCAAAATTGCTTACTAAAATTGTATGGAGATTATTCAACTACTGTAACCTATCTAAACGATGATTAAGTGTTACGACTCTATGGTCATAAACTAACAAAAAGAAGCAAACCAAACACGTTTTGTAAGACTTAACAAATGATGTAATTATCTAAGCTATGAATCAAAATGTGAGAGGAACTAACAGTAGTATAAAGTAAATGCAAAATAATCCTGAAAGAGTTATATTTTAAAGCCAAAAATAATGAAAAGTTCAGTATAAACTTCAGAAACGGAAATGAACTGGTCCGCAAGGAATAGTGAAATTGTCAAAATGGCGTTGTCCATAACAAAAATTCACAATAGTTCCAGAGCAATATAGTTCAAATAGTGAGCTCCCTCTATTTCCACGGAACAGTCCAAACAAATGATTTGCTTTTTTGTTTCTCTCAGAAAATATTAAAGTACAATAATAAACGCGTATGCAGACTTTATGTTACAACACGAAAAACAAAAAAAGAATGGTCCAAAATAAGAGCGAAATCTAATTATTCAGTTCTCTATTTATATACATATCCGATTACGACTATATTTCATAATATGCCCTCACGTTACAGATCATACTAATCTTTTTAACATTTCAAAATATATATTCATGTGACTTAACTCATTCAATAAGAATTAACTTAATTCTTCACCGATGCCACCTGACATATCTGTCTAGTGGGAAAAAGATCCAATCTCATAAACATTTTTACAAATAATTCTTTTAATAGTAGCTGTCAAGACGTACTTAATCTTCTATTTATAGATCCTATGCAATGTTGCGTTCTTTATATTCCTAAAATAGACCGTAGTCGCATAGGCAAAAACCTAAATAAAGATAATAACTATAATTTACAGCCATGAATAAAACTTTAACAAAGTGGACAAAATCATGTACCAGGAGATACACAAAATATAGATATTCATAACAATAGGAAGCTTACAGTCAACCGCATCTGAAGTTATATCAATACCATGGTGTGTCTAACAATGTATGTATGTATGTATGTATGTATGTATGTATGTATGTATGTATGTATGTATGTATGTATGTATGTATGTATGTGTGTGTGTGTGCGTGCGTGCGTGCGTGCGTGCGTGCGTGCGTGCATGCATGTATGTATGTATGCATGCATGTATCCGTTTCCCTATTCAATTATTATTATAAGCTTTGGAAGGTTTCTTGTATATGCATGATGTAGTAATGATGACCATGTAGGTTAGGCGTTCTTGAATACTGAATACTTTCAAATGTGATTCGTCCACTGAGTCTTGTTTTAAATGTTGTCACTACTTTTGGAAGCAGAAATATCCTTCAGCATTCTGAAACCCAAGTCCAGAATTTAGATATGTCGTTTATTGGCATCTCTTCCTTGGTTCATTTTGTCAATACAAAAAACAAATATGAATAAAGAACTTATTTTAATTATCGCCTGTACATTTATGAAAGGTTTCAAAATATTTTTTCACACAATATTGCAGCGGACTTTCATCGAGATTTTTCTGAGCGTTTATCAATCAACTCTTTGCATCAGTGTTTCTCGTTTAGAGAGATATATTGGATAGTCGTTTTCAGATGCCAAACGAATTTTGTCACTCTCGAAGAAATTTTAATAGTATCCTCTGAATCGGAATTTACGTAGTATACAAGTGCTTCTTGCTGTGAGTTACAAACATTCCCAATATATTATCTATTTTTCACCACTAGAAATTTAACGTATTATATATTTGTGTTATAAGTGTTAATATTCATAATTATATATCATAAGGATCATTTAGTAAATATCATATTAAATACTAATTTTCTTTATAGTTGTGAGTTTGTACTTTAGGATGAGGTCATTTCGTTCAAGAAACATAATTGTATGAATTTTGACCTTGGAGGCTCTGGAAGAAATATTGTTGACGAAATTGATTGGATTCTCTCTTCTAAAGCCATATGACCTAATTTCTGAGAGATTAGCTGGGAAAAAAATATGATCTTGCTGACAAGACGATTAGTCTGGAAATGATTATTTGACCCTCGATTTTTTGTTTTAAAACTGCTTCTTAATTTTTGATATAAGGAATGTTTACCTGAGAACAAGTGATTCCTAGCAAAGACGCCAGTCTTAGCAGAGTCAAATAGTTTTGTTAAAGTCAGTAATACGGATTAAACTTATTTATAGTTTTAGTTCAATTATTCACTAGACGTTGCTCATAAAGGATGCGTTAAGTAGCTGAGCTGGAATTACTGTGAATTCATTGAAATATATTTTTTATTAGATCATTGTGATACATCAGGACTAGACAAACACCAGCACAATAGATATATTCTGAACACCACTGGAACTCATTTGGAATACTCGATACTTTTGGATTTGTGATAGAACTTTTAGGAATCTTTAGTATTTCAATCTCCATAATCTAAGTTATTTTTAAATTTTTATAATGTGTTATAGGGAAAAATATTTGCTGCATTTTACAAACCTTGTTGGTTTTTACTCTTTACTATTACAAAGTCTATAACCATATATGTGCTGAGGAATGGTAGAAGAGATAAACATAAAACTGTATACCGCTGGTTGGTTGTACTCTGTTCTAAGTAATTCAATGCAGTTTGAATGTTTTATAAATGTCCTGCTAGTAACATGCTATTGTTAATACTGAAGGTTTGCAATCGTATACATGTATGAATACTATGGTAAAAACTCTGCAGATCACCTGTTTATGTTTGAGTATGAGGCTCGCTTCCATTTCGTATGGGGGGAAAACACAGGCCATTGTGTTAATTACCTGGGTGTTATTTCTTTCTGACCATTTACGTCTGCATTATTAAGGTTATATGTAACATATATTTCTTTGGTTTATCTTATCCGAGTTCATGTTCACTTGTTCGTCAAAGTTACATAGATCTTGCATTGTGTGATCAAAAATGAAATACGAGCTAATTATTATCCCTTAAAAGGATAGAAATCAATAACAGATAAATAAGGGTAAACTGGATTTAATCTCGTCCAATGCAAGTATTGTGACGAAATCTGCTTATACAGTCTATACGTTTTGTTCTGGTTGACCGTACGAAAATTCCAAAGAAAAAGCAGCTTGAATACGTTACCTGTACTTAATTTAAAAATTATTTCAGAACGTACCATATTCTTTTTTTCAGATGTGATGCGTCTTGATACACAACATATTTGTGAAGTGTGATTAATCACTTTCTAATGTTAGTATATCTGATTTAATTCAAATTTATTTTAATTTAATTGTTTGTCAGTTTTAAAAATTTTATTCAATTATTTGCTATTATAATGTAACTTTTTTCACTAGAGAGGATACTTTTTCAGAAAATAGATTGACCTTGACTGTTAGTTTATACACAACAAGTGTTGATCTAAATCCTGACCTCGTTTCAGAATTTGTAGCAACCTTCGTAAACAAGTTCTATTTTATTTTAATATGATTAATTTTTCCAAGGTCACGATGGGACTACATGATTTAAGATGTAAACAATTTTTATTTTATCTTTCATTTTTTGGAGTAAAATGATTGTTTTTTTGTCAGGGTCATTTTTGGTGTACGTGACATAAGCACGATCACTTGACCCCCCCCCCCTTGATTTCGCGATTCCGGTTTTTCCATTACTGCGCATTTGTTAGTTTTAATAGAGATACGTAGAGAGAGACATTCCTCAATTTTGGGCTTTTTACACAGATGTCAATTTATTTTGTTGTAGCCTGATTTTGAGTTATAATTTTCTTTAGATACGTTGGATTTCCAAAGGATTAATTCTTTTTTCTCCAAAAATATTTTGAGGAGTGCTCACACATAAATTTCGGAAAGACATTGCTTACAAATTTAATTTGGATTTCCAACACCGGAGTGTCATTGTTAGTATTTCTACAAGGAACTGTAAAAGACAACACAGTACAGACTACATCATACGTCATCGTCATCCATCTTGGATTTTCCATTAGAATTTTACTTGAAATTATTGGAACGTTTATTACTAGGACTTTTGCAATTTAATTCGTGGATTAATCTTCGATTATGTTTGGATTATTCTTGGATTAATTTTGGATTTGATTCTTGAAACCTTAAGTTCTTCTCCTTCTAAATTTTTAAAGAACTTTTAAAGGGAAATAGATTATTTGTTAAATTTTAAAAAGCTTGTTGTTTTCACGCTTTCTGTGTGGTTGTTTATTCGAGCTTAAACAAGTAACACTAATGCGTTGGTACACATCGGACTTCGTCTTGCAGATAACACTTTGAAGTTTGAGGGTACTGATTTCATGTAAGGTATATACCACTTGACGTATAACGATTACCTACTCATAGCATAACTGACCAAAACTTGGACCATATTGATTGTTTATTACAGCGATGAAGCTAATTATCTAGGAAAGGATATATCTAACTAGACTGACCATCTCATGTGGACCTCTTTACAAAGAAATCAAAATATATTTTCTGAAAGTTAAATACCTGACTAACCGTACTGCAAATATATTATATGATCGGATATGACTCAGTACACGAGGGTTACATAACACGTGGCTGGAAAACAAAAAGAAACGAATAATAATAATAATAATAATAATAATAATAATAATAATAATAATAATAATAATACAACCTGTACGATTACTCGCCATTCTCGCAACAAGAAGAGATGCGAGGATAAAAATTATTACATTAAAGTTGCTGAAAATCTTTTTGATTTAACTATAAATTAGAAGTGATTTTATGTACCTGTATCCATCAAAGTGGTTCGTTCACCAGTTTCAGTCTCTGTCCTGCTGTCATCTTTACGTGCTGAAAATGGAAATTTCATTTATATCACATAAGGGCTAAATTTGCAGAAATTATCTTTCAGAGAACTTGTCTAGATAGATGCTCCATGGTAGCTCGTGTTGATGGCAATGCAAATTTAACAGCTGTTCAGTGTCAAGTTGAGTTCTACAACTTCCTACGTCTGTGTGACCTTAAGCCCCTGGCTTGTAAAGGTAGCATTTTCTTTGTTCATGCCATGAGTTTAATACTTGCTCAGTGACACTGGTAACTGAGAGTGGTGATTTGAACTCCTTGTTATCTTACTGCACAACTCACACATGTTCAGTTGCAGTATTTATTAGATTTCACCAACTGCATTATCAACTGTTACCTACGAAGCAAAAGCTAATCAACACATAAGCACCCACATAAGAAAGCGAAGACGAGGATATAGAGTCGGACAATATTTATGATGACTTCACAACAATTTACACAAACTAGATGGTAGAGGATTTCAGAACTTTATCAGATGAATTCTTGGACATCTTACCAGATGATATCAGTCATTTATAAGATACTATGTATAACAAAAATGTGGCAATATTCATTTTTTACTTGTAAGACATGTGGACTTAACATATTATGAAATATTCAGATCATTCTGAACAACAATTTATATAAGGGTATGTGACCTATAACTGAATTCATGGATTTATCATATAAATGGATTTAAAATGTTAGGCATGATGGATATTGTTTTTACATGAAGATGGAGAAATTGTTAAGTTGTCAAGTTTTTTTTTATTTGTAACATCTTCCACTCGAAAATACGATTGCACTTTACTCTGGTTTGTCTTTCTTTTCATGATTTACCTTGTGAAATAAAGATAACTTATGAGAGGGTTGGTGAGAAGTTGCTTTTTTTAAGCCCTAAAATGAGGAGGGTAATCAACTTATAGTCAAACTGACTTATAAGCATTTATATGTAGTCCAACAGATTACCTTTTGCTAAGGTCTCCTCTTCTGTCAAGGAATTTTTTTCATTTTCATCATTAGAAATATGCAAATCTGCATCTGCTGATTCTAAGAAAAGAAATGAATTTCATTTACAAGCATTCCTTATTCAACTATTATAAACAGGTTCAGAGATATTTGTCACAATTTCTTTAACTGTGCTTTTCTAATGTTTTATTCATAAACTGTTTTCATTCCATAAAACATATAAAAAATCAAGACTATTAAAAACAGGTTCTGATACTGAATTGTATCTCTATAACTTTTGTCCATGATTGTTGATTGCATTTTAAGGAGATGGACTTTTTTAAACAGCATGTTCACTAAAATTTAAGCTCAAGGGTCTGGCATTGTCTGTGAATTAGTTCACTTTTCCATAAGAAACAATCAGTTTTCCAGACTATTCTGTTATCATAGGTCAAGTGACAGTTTGTATATAAATAGAGATTAGGTAAACAATTTTTCATTCCCGTTTCGTACCAGTCATTGGAAATCAATAATCAGAGTTTGTAGTTGTGATCAGATATAATCCATGGGGATTTAATTCATTCAATGGAATTACTAAAGTGCTCTTTGACTGAATTATGATATTATTTTGAGATTTTTGTGAATTCATTCAAAGACATTCTGGATTATATCATTGTAATGCATCAAGACGTTTGATATATTAGCTCATTCAAGAATACTGGTACATCAGCACATTCGAGGTTGTTGGAATTCATTCAAAAATTATGCATTTTTGGACTTGTGAAAGAGCATATGGGATTATTTGGTATTAGCTTTACAATACTGTGTCTTTTGACTTTCCACTAAATAATTTAGTGAAATAAACTGTTTGTTGACCTTTACTAAACTCAATGGTTGTTACTTATTTTAAGACAAATGAGTCACAACTGATGTGGGGGGGGGGGCTCATACAGGATCTGTTTTTTTAATTAAAAAAAACATTTCCAAGCTATTAAAAACTAGCTTTAAAATTTAAAATGACTTTTCTTTCAGAATATTTGGTGAACGTGCATGCATTCCCAATGTCATCTAAAGTGGTAAACTTTATTTTAAATCATACCCAGGAACAGTTAGAGTCTTTGAAAAGGACAAGTTGATTCAACTTACCAGATATCAGAACTAAACCAAAAGCATCTTTAACAAAACAGCAGATAAAGACTATTTTGATTCAGTGGGAAAGGAAATTTTGGATGATAATACTCTGGGTTTGATTACTAAGTCTGTCTCAGGATTTGATAGGAAATTAATGGAATTACAGTTAAAAAATCCAGATGGAATCTACAAAGTTTCAGCCTCAGAAGGAAATACTGGAAATGCAAATTCAGAGAGATAAATAAGAGAGTAATATGCAAATAAAGTGTGTTGGAGAAGACAGGGACATATAAAGGTATAGAGATAAAGAAGAGAACTACAAATACAGAGACATATGAGAAATTCTGAGAGAGGAGAAAGACCGAAATGCAGATGCAGAGAAAAAAGGCAAATGCAATATGGATTAAAAGAATTAGAACTATCAGTTTGAACACCAACCCTAAGTTCAGGTTTTTGCTGTTACAAAAATATTATGGTAGTGGCTACTTTTAAAGAAAAAGAAATAAATATTCTTGTCATTCTGAGAAAACTGCTGAAAAACCAGAAATGGCAAAGGTAATAGAATCAGACCGGTTGGTTTGACCCATTACTTTTAATACCAAACCATGACCTTTAACTCTTTCAAATAAAAATATTTGGAATAGCTGTCTTTATTCTGTTCGCTATTTTTCAACAAGTAGCAATCTGAAATGATGTGCATTTTCTGCTTACTAAAAGCACATATAGGAAGAGATAAGGATTTCTAATTAATTTTATCTGAAGTTTGGTTTCTAGAAGTTGTGTAAGAGTGAGATTTAGAAGTTATTGTATGAGACTGAGATGACAAACGAAACGTTGTGAGTCAATGAATAATCATCAGCTCTACAAGCAGCATTTTCCAAAGTTTCAATCTTCTGGTCATCATGATAAGTATTGAAATCACTATGAATGCAATTCTTAAACTCTTCAACTAATATGTTCACTCTATTATCATAATTTTGATCAACCTTCTCAGCTGAACACCACAAATCAAACTAATTTTTTTCTTGCAAATTCATCAAGTTTATCCAGTTTCTTTGCCACGATTCCTAAACATGTTAATATGCCTCAGGTACCATCATAATCATTACATCATAATCAGCACTTTGTTGTACCAACCGTGAAGTGTAGACTTCACAAGCACTGCCAATAAGTAAACTTTGTAATAACAACATCCACTGCTCTCTTAGCCATTTCAAGTTTTCAGCACTTTTCTCCCAGAGAGGAAAGTATTTATCTATTTTGTTCTTTAAAGGGGGTGCTACCCTAAACTTTCTGGTAACATCAAAACCTTATCTTGTGTGTAAATGGAGAGGGGGCTGTGTCTGCCACTTCCAATTCTTTTAATCTTTATTGCATTTCCCTTTCTTCTTTCTCTCTATTTGTCACTGCATTTTGTTCTCTTTATCTTTGCATCAGCCTCTCTTTTATCACTCTGAATTTGTATTTCCCCTTCTTCTTTTTCTCTTTGCCATTTGTATTTCCCTCTTCTCTCTCTGCATCTGTCTCTTATGAATTTGCATTTTTATCACTTCATTTTGAAGCTGAAGCTTTCTTAATACCCACTGTATGTTTTTTTTAAAACTGCAATACCTTTAATTTTCCATCAGAAACAGAGGCAGAATCACCAATCAAACCTAAAGCACAATCATCCAAAATTTCCCTTCCCACCAATACTGAATAAAAATATTATTTTTCTCTGGTTTTGTTAAAGATGCTTTCACTTCAGAAAAAGCATAGTGCCTGGCAAGTTCAACCAACTCATCTTTTCTCATTCACTCCTACCCTCCTTTGGAAAAACTTGAAATAAAGTGAATATTTGCTGGTTTTATTATTTGGCAATTGTGTCAGTTTAAAATAATTCACAATGACAATAACAATTCACAAAGGCAATTAAAAAAATTTAAGACAATTTTTAATACTGTACATACATCTCAGAATGTTTAAAAGAAATTCAAATCTCAAGGGACAAATTTCTGTTATGGTACTATGGTCATAACCTAAGTAACAGAAAAACTAAAACCAACATGCTTAGTAGGATCAATAAATAATTTATTTCTCCAAGTTACAAACTGTAAATTTACAAGAGCACTACTGCATAATATGAAAAATATAAAATTCCAGGAAACTCAAAAGGAGTGTTGTCCTTATAAAAACACAACCACTTTCACCATAAAGTTTATCATTCTATGTAAACATTAAGATTATCAAACATGCACATCCCAGAGGAAGAAACGTGTTTTGTGGAAAATCTGCCTGTACAGACAAAATTTCAACCTTTATGGAAAATGGCTTAAAGTCAGTTGATTTGAGAGAATGATGGCATCCCGAAACTATCATAAAAGACATTGAACTACCAATGATCTGGATGGTTCCATAATTTCCAGTTGATGCTTGCAACACATTAAAATCACAAATGATAGTTTACATTAATAATAAAGGAATGCATTCAATATAATGAATAAAAATATAATCACTGAAAATTAATGTTGAGAGTTAAAATTAATTTTGAGAGTAAAAACTTTCAGCCATTGGACCTTGCATGCTATTTATCTGTACATAATCAAGAACTGTTTCTAATGTCATTAATGTTAATTAATTCAGAGCACTGTTAAAGTTTACTGTGCATTCTATGGACTGTACATGCATTCAGCAGGGTATCATACTTCATGAATTTGTTTTGGTTTATATTCCATATTCATGAACTTTTTCAGGTATCATATCATATAAAGGACCCTTAGATCCATTATTTGACAGAATTATTCAAGCCAGCTTAGCTGAGGCCTGGCAGGGATTCTTACAGATGTGTAACTGATATGGTAAAAAATTCTGTGTATATTTTTACCCTGATCAGATCAGAATTTTTGAGAATGAGAAAAGTGATGTTTTGTGTGAATATTCGCATGTAAAAGACTATTTCTATCCAGTACCATAATATAGATCATAATTCAGTATCTTAACATTATCATCTGAAGGGAAGAAATGAAATTTACTTGTTTGCCATCATTAGTATATGTTCAATACATATATGCCAACCACTGGCGCGTAAAATGTGTAATCCAAGTGGACAAAAAGAGTAATCCGAGCAGAAAAAGCGTAATCCACATATAACATGATAAAAATCTAATGACCATATGTACAAACTGATTTATTTCCCCATCTGGACTTTTAACATCATTTACTGCTTCAAGTTTTCGTATCTAACAATTTGAACTTTAAAAAGCAACCGACTCTCATATTGCAAATTTCAAAGCACTTTGTACCAGCTGAGATTATGAATGTTTTGCACACCAGTAAAGCACTAAGTGCTGAGTTAGAGAGCCTGGATCTGAATTCAGTTTTATTTTTGTGAACAATACTGAATAATCTCTCACAGTCCGCTATAGAATGGTAAAGAACCAATAGAAAACCAATATTCCTTTCATGACCTGAGAAAGAAGAGGAAATTTATATCTTACAGCTATTGGGTCTTTTAGCTGGGAAATAAGATGAAAAAGATCAACTATGTATGCATGAAGTACATTGTAAGGTAGAGTGGAGTGCCAAGTTGATACTTCAGGAATTCTTATTTATCAGCAGCTTCTCCTGCAGCATGGTGCATCATATAACAGAGGCAACCTGATATGTACAATGATGTAGACATGTTTCAAAATATAGAATGCAACTCCTGTATGAATTCCAGCCATTACTGATGCAGTATCAGCTTAAGACCCCATAAAATTATGCCAACGTAAGTTTATTCAAAGTATTATCAAGCAAATAAATAAAATATTTTCTCCAGTGGAATCTACTGCTAATTCTGGTAATGAAAGAAGATCACTCTTACTTTGCCCTTTTCGTTGTCAACGTCTCTTACACAAACTGGGTACAACTTTTTGTCACAATCACTACTCCTGTCTGTTGCAATATTAAACAGCCCAATTTTCATGGCTTCTGCAATTTTAAGTGAAGCATCTTCTGCTAAACACCTAAAAATATTAGAAGATTTTGTTCTTGCACATGCATATTTTCTGCAATTTTGGAATCAGAAAACATCCGTCTGAACAAAGGACCAATGTAGTCTTCTACCGCTAGGGGATGTCCGTGTTTTATTAAGAACTCGGTAGATAAAACATCTGCATTTATAAAATTCATGTCTACAATTTAGTTCTGCTGTAAAAAAGAAGTTACCTTAGTACTGGAGTTAGTAAATGAGCCAATTCAAGGTTTCTTGTTTTACCACCATGACCAATATTAAAATACTTTCCCCACAGCCTGCAAGGGGCATGAAGATCCCTATAATGGAACGCTGTATTGTGTAATTCATATATTCATCTCTGAATCGGTTTTTCGTCTTTTACTAATCCACCTGTGAAATTATTTGAAAGATATTTTTGCTCTAACACGCATCGACTAAAATAAATCTGAATTATAACAAAGAATCTGCGAGCAAAGATTAAAAGTCAGAAAATCAGTTTCATTTACATCTTCATAATTTTCTTTATTTCTTTAAAAAGACAGGAGTTACGACCTATTCAAAATATTTCCATTTATACCATCATGCCATCTAGTTGGCATTCTACGGGATTACTTTGTCCATCTATGTATGTCGATCCATCTGTCTTACTTATTCATGGTGAGAGTTTATGACAGAGGGTGAGAGAGAGATATTACAATGTAAACTTTCAGTCAGTAAAACTTTGAGATGACGCCCATGTGAAATGACACCCAAACTCCCATCACAAAACAAATTACTTGGCTTCATCCACTGCTCTAAAAATGCATATTAAAGATGCACAACTTTAAGGTGAGTAAATTACAACGTAATAAAATTAATCCATACCATCAACAACAGCATTACATAGTTTTAACATTAATGTGAATGTATCAACATCCACTCTAATTAACGCCAAATAATTTAGGAAAAATTAAAGCCTGGGAAGAACGGTGGTGGATAATCTGTGGACCAAAGTCTAAACTTGAAATTTAAAAAAAAAATTGGTGACTACTGTAATGGCTGTAAATCTGGTGACACGACAAATAATTATTTTTGTCTGTATCACAAGAATTATATGCATGTATTATAAATACAACATATTCAGTGTCCTAACACCAGTGGACACATAAATATCAAGACAAAATTGGCAAGATCGACAGATCACACAGTAGTGAATAGCTCTTTCAATAACCACCCCAATAAATGATTATAAAACACTATTATTGCATTTGATATTATTTTGCATATGTATATTTTCTAATTACTCTAACATGAAATTAAGTAAAGATACCGATAATTAAATAAAGACTTCAAAATTCATGGGCTGGTCTAAATTTACCAAGAAGACAAGGTTCTACTATAATGTACAGAACTTAGTGCCAAACCTGCTTAGCATCACATATATCCTTGTGTATTCCCATAAATATCTGATGCAGATTTTACTTTATTCATTCTTTCTACCAAATCACATTCTTCCAGATCACATCTCAGCTAAACATACAAAGCTCTTTCATCTACATTGAACCACACACTCACAAGTTACCGTTTTTCAATGATATAAGTGATCCTACAAATTGAGGAAATCTTTACGAGAAAGTACAGGCACTGGTGCCTATAATTAGAATCCAAGGGATGTAGGCCTATTTCAATCAGTGCAAGTTCAAACCTTCAATGTACATGTGGTGGTACCATTGTGTAAATATGTTCATTAGCCTAAATCAGACAATGTTGTTGGTCACTGTTGTCATACTGGGATCACATTTGTAATGTGATTTAGGCATTTACACTTTCAAGACAAAAATAAAGCGTAATTAATGGTGCACTAATACAAAATTTTAATGCAATAACGCAAACACAGACAAAAAGTCAAAAGGTTGAGAATACTGCTACAGCAACCTGCTAATGCGTAATTATTGTCATTATTCGATCAAATTATACATAAATCTGAATCTGGCAGAAATAACAAGAGAACAGAAACTAAATTGACATTTCCATGCAATAAACGTATATGCCAACCCCAAATGGGGTATAAGCATAATTTTTGCTAATATAAGTGTACCTAAACAAATGCATTTATAATTCACTTTGTACATCTTGTGAAGTTGTCACGAAACTTGAGGGTCAGCTTATATGTGGGTCATGCACTTTTTAATGTCTATACCAATTCAGCTTGGAGATCGGCTTATACACAAATGAGTGCAGGAGTATATACATGTATTGTACTATTATGATTTGTCACATGATCGTCTTAACATAGTCAAGCACTATTTTTAGACAAGGAAAGTTCAACATATTTGAAGTTTGGTCATCTTTAATTGTGATTTTCAGCCTTATCAGATTTACCAAAAACTTACTTCCAAACGTTTGGGACATTTGGAATCTGAGAAAATAAATGTAAGTAAAATTAATGAAAATTTATTCAGTAGAGCCCAATTAAGAGAACATAATATTGTGATTTCAATCATAAACGTTTATCTCGATTCTAAAAGAATAGAATGTTCAAATGAATTCCAGTAATCCTCAATGTCTTGATGTAACAAGAGTTTTGAATGTATTGATGTACCACAATGATTTAATACAAAATGTCTTTTAACTAGCTCCCAATAATTCCAAAGTTATGTGCCTTTCATGCTGCCTCTAAATTTGTCCACTCAAACCCAAGATTACATATACAAGTTTAAACAGCCAACAACATTGCAAAAAAAAAAATTGCGAGATATTATATTTTGTCTCCAATAAGGGTAACAAATTGCAATTTGCAAAACTGGCAAAGCCCTGCATGATCCATGAATAAACCTTTTACACATTTGTTATACTTTTAGGAAGATAAAACTATTGTTTCATGTATGAGAAAAATCCATGTATATGATCATCTTACATTTGCAGTCATATGCAATCTCTTCCAAAAAATGATCAACTTTTTACCATCATTTTTCATACTTTTAAGAAAGAAAAAAATTTTGTGTACAAGAAAATTAATATATATGAAAATTTGGGAGCATGCCACAATCATGTACATCTAAATTTGTGTTATAATGGAGTGTGCTATATCAGGGTCACACTTTATATAATACTCACAGCGATTGCTCTGATTTCATTAGCTGAAATCTTTATGACGTGACTGATCTTTGAGACTTCATGGTATGTTGAATGCATGAAACACTTCAACCACAATGATAGGGCTTGAGGCGTGTTAGCCTGTTTCCCAGCTTGTACCGAAAAAATCATCTGTGCCATGATTTGCCTGTATAGAATTCAGAAACTGCTTGAGGGTGCGAACAGGATCTTGCATGGACACTTTTTGATGCTTCTATGGATGATACAAAGCGTATGATGACTCGCTATGTTTGGCTACAAAGTCTGGTTGTGTCAAGAGGACCACTGAACCATTTGATCTAAACTGAGGATTGTTCAGGTTAATGGAAAGGGCATGCAACTCTCTCAGCCTGCATACAAAAGCTAATGCTATCAGGAAATATGTTTTTTTTAGCAAAGTAGCTTCTGCAATGGCTCAAATTTATCTGAACCAAGGTAAAACCAAATTATACTTGCATGGATTATTATGGCTGTATACCAAAATATAAGGAAGTGAAGCTAAAAAATAGTGTAATCTGGTGGTGCAAGGGTAGGTAATGTGCAATTGTTATTTTTCTTTGTCTATATGATAGATAGACAAGACAAAATGTTTGTCCTTTTAGT
Organism: Sinohyriopsis cumingii; assembly: GCA_028554795.2. Taxonomy (NCBI): domain Eukaryota; kingdom Metazoa; phylum Mollusca; class Bivalvia; order Unionida; family Unionidae; genus Sinohyriopsis; species Sinohyriopsis cumingii. Next base: position 185,407,013 of record CM068824.1, on the reverse strand, counting down.
AGGGCGGGATTTGGGAAGTAGCCGGCTTGTATTTCCTAACGTTAATATGACTGGGGAATGTGTCTAAAACAAAAAATATGTAATCAGTAAAGAACCAATTTTACTTTGTTAGGTAACAGTGATCATGATCTCTGACTTTCACACTAAATGTGAAGAGAGCAAATTAATTACACTTTTCTAAACGGCAATGCTCTCTTTGGATATATCAAGAGCAAAAAAAAGTAGATGTTTTTCAACATTACAAATCACAGAAAAATGAACAAACTCAACATTTGTATCTTTGCAAAAATGAAATGGAGCACAGGATAAGGATTTTGAGAATGAAGATGAAACATTAATAGTTTACTGTGAACAATGACCAAGGATCTGGAATAATTAGTTCATGTAACATTGAAAAGAAAAATAAAAATAGACAGATGTTGGTGCTAAATTATTATTTATATTTTAACCCTTTTTTCAGGAACAGGATCATTCATTACAATCTGGCCGTTTATACAAGACAAGGCATGATCCTGTGTAACTTAACCTTGGTTAAGCGATGCATATTGCACAGCCATTTTATAATACACTTTAGATTACCTATTGCTGAGGTCTCTCCTCCAATCAAGACATCTTCTTCCTCAGCAATATACCATATAGCCTGTTCTTCTGTTGACACTACAGGGAGAAATTAATTTAATATACAAATTATTTTACTGAAACATTATAATTAAGGTTAGATATCAGACATGTTTAACGGATACATTACTGTGCATTTCTAATCATTGTTTAATGCATTATATTCCTGCTGCACAGGCAAATGCAAGAATGGAAGACACAAATCTTACAAGTCAAGATGATCTAGAAAAAAACATTCTGCAATCAATACAAGCTACTTGTATATACTTCATGTAAACATATTCTTGGCACCTGACCTCAACAAACTGAAGGAAAACAATTCCTGATGAATGGACGAGACATTTCATATTAGAGATGTGTTTATCATTTGTCTTTGTGACTCCATTATTTGTGAAGACCCTTGTTTTGATAAACTTCTCTTAATTTCTTTCTGTATTGAAATTCTACATTATGTTTCATCTTAACTCTTTTATTTTACAGTGTTATGACATTCATCAGTGGGAGAGAAATGACAATCATACAGAACTACACCCATAACTAATACGTGGAATTTCTTAATTAATGGAAATCCTTAACTTTTATTTGGAGGATTTAAAGATGCTTCCTACAATAATTTATAATGGAAAACGTTCCTCAGTGTCTTACATTTGTGCCTAAATTTTATCATTATAAGCAATGTTGTAAGAAAAATATAAAATTTAAATATATGCAATAAAAAGGAAATAAAATGAAACCAGCATTTTTAAACATTACAAATGAAGACTGTCTGAACAAATGAAGCAATGTAAGGAAATGTCTATGATCAGAACATCAGTTTATTTGCCAACTTTCTACTAATTCTATAAAAATTTCATCACATATTCTGTCCAATAAGGAATGAAATTAATATTGATTTCCCTAATTTATTTACCTAGCTTTAAGCACTAGGGATAGTTGCTCAAAACTTAAAAGTCCTAATGTTAAAATCTTGCATGACCACAATTTGCAACCACAATACGTGCACACATCTGTCACATGGATTTGACAAAAGGTTCATGGTTTCTGATTGTGGGACACCATTCCATTCCTGGATAATGGTAAGCTGTTAATTGTAAAGATTGCTCTGCTGTTATTTATATCACAAGATAGGTCTGTGCAGACTGCCCCATAAATGGTCAACATAACTGAGATCTGGGTTCATAGGTAGATGAAGCACTACAGACGTTGCGTAATATGTAAAACTGCCTCTTTCATGTGCCACATAACCTGTCTCATCATCCGGCTGAAATATCATGTATTTATTGGCTTTCAAGACAACAATGGGAAAGAATCTCATATATATATATATATATATATATATATATATATATATATATATATATATATATATATATATATATATATATATATATATATATATATATAGGTTTGGTTTTAGCCTAAAAAAATGACCAGATATATACAAAAATAATCAATTAATGAAAAAACCGGAGGTACCCAGAAAATTTAGGAATATTAAAGATTTCATAATTAAATTTAGAGAAAAAAAGGATTTGTGGAATAAAAAGAAAGAGGAAACATAACTGGATAAGGAAGGAAATCACTAAAAATATTAGATGTAAAATATAACAAGAAAACTGGGAGGTTAATTGGCCAAGAGTGATGAGGCACTGGTCCCAAATCACATCACTAAAATTACAAAGCCTAATTTTAAAATACCTTCACAATGCATGGTTAACTGGGGAAGTTGCATTAAGGAGACATATGATAAAATCAATATCAAATTGTCTTTTATGCAAAAGAGCTTATTTTACTACAAACCATGTAATCACACAATGCAAAAGAAAGGAAAGACCAAAGAATACAATTACAGAGATCTGCAAAAGAGAATAGTACCGAAGGAATAGCATAATCTTCCTTGAATACATAATTGAGATAATGATGGCATGCGGGCAAATAAACAAGTAGGCTTAATAAATATATGTATAACTTGTATCGAGGGGTGTGAGGCACCATGATGTGTGGGTGGGAGGGGAAGTTTTGGTTTGCTATCCATTAAGTGTGTGCTACTGCCAGCATGCGGGCCAGAGCCCCCACCTCATCCCTCAACTCAGACATGTGTTCTCAGTCTATTTAAGCATCCAAATGATCAAATTAAGAGCCAGTTTAAATCCTCTTGGTAATATCTCAAAATTTAAAATTACTGAAATAAAGAAATGCAATGGGAGGGGGATGGGAGGGGAGCTTCGGTTTGCTACCCATTAGGGGTGTGCAACCGCCAGTGTGAGGGCTGGAGCCCTCACCCCATCCCTTAACCCGGACCTAAATTAAAATGTACTTAAGTTTTGTTAGGGTTAAGAAAACGAAATCAATGGATGGGACAGCGAATCAGTGTGGGGGAAAGTACGAGGCAATGACGTCATAGGGCTATGTCACATGGCACTACGCGAAGTGAACAGGCCCATGAAAGAGTCTGGGGAAAAACACCACGTAGAAAACTAGCAGACCATACAGAAAAACAGGGAAATAGGCTAGTTGGCACCTAATAATCTTGTATACCTTTCCTATCTAACTATACAGCTCCCTTACTGTACAGTTCTTTTCCCTCCCATGGAAATTTCTCTAAACCCTTTTGGATCTTTTGGTTAATAGGTTAAATAATAAAGAGGCAGCCAAACTCGAATCGGGAGAAATACATTTAAATAAGGAAAGTGTGGACCCAGACTCGAGCACAGCCGGCTTCATTCTAGAATTTAAATAATGCGAGAAACAACACATACCAACACACATATAAAACAATTGGTTTATTTTTTTCAATGACAATCCTGTAGTACACCGTTCACTTGCCGGAATTCAGAAATATTAATTAAAATTTTAAATATCTAAATTTTATCAAAATTATCAAATAGATCTGTGATATACAAATAAAAATATATACTAAGACAACTGGGATGAATTGAAAAGTCGTGCTGTCCCTTCACGAAAATTATATAGCACACACAAAATATAGCATATATACACATAGCACACACGGGACGTAGGAGACCTCTAGCCAAGGTCAACTAAGAATTCGGGGGAGGGATTTCGAGTAAGGTGATATAAACCTAACTTGGATGAACAACCCTATAGATAACACTAGGACATAAATACCCCATCAAAAATTTCTTGTAATTTTTTTTTTAATCACAATTCTTTTTTTTTAAAAATAAACAAACAACATACCTGGTGGAAACAACACATAAAACACATTTTCATTTTTTGGTGATAAGTCGGGCGAGGGGGGGGGGGACATCTATCTGGTGCCCATAAAAAAGATACTAAATTGTTTCTTAGTTTGCATTAAGATCTTAATCACACAGAAAAAAAGTTTACATGCGTTTGCAATATATATTTTAATAATCACTGATTAACAGAGGGTTAAACTGTGGATTGTAAGATTACAAATATGGCGGTTCTTTTGGAAAATACGCACACAAATCATGACTCTAAGCAAAATACTTGCTTTACTTCATGGCATTACGTCGTCATGTGAGCTAACGGTAACTTCGTTACGGACGTGGGGTGGGAATAATTCTACCTTCATCTGTATGTTTTCGGACACCTAATTAAAGAATTTAATATGTATTCGGACAACAAAAATGTAATTATTTGTTGCTGTCCAAAAACATACGGTAAATCGGTAGTACTTATGAATAATTTTAATAATATCTTCAAAGAATAGCATCGGGATCTTATAACTGATTGAATACATTAATTTTAACTTATAAGACATTGAGCCAGGAACATAATATAATCTTGACTGTACTTGTTATCAACAAATTAGAATGATGGTCCCAAATTCAATGAACAGTCCATAGTAGAAATATAGCATTTAAGGGTTAATACCTTCTTTCAGAACTAGAGGATTCCAAAACATGATTTGTAAATTTAAGGCTGCCAATAACAACTATGTTATACGCGTACTATTTGTTTCATTAATTCATCAAATTTTATATTTCCAGCCAATATTCTTTCTTACAAAACTAATCCAAAAGAAATGGCAGAGTATCAAAATGTGATGATAAAGAAGAAAATCAATGATGTGCTTAAACCATTAAGAAACCAGGTTATAAATGAATGGATTTTTAAAATTAAATGGACAATCGGGCATTAAAGGAACATTTTGGGCATTCTTGCTATTTGGACCTTTTTTAAAAATGTATTTGTACTTTTTGAACAAATTAAAAATAAAATGTATTCTTATATTCTGTCATATTTCCTTAATACTTGGTCTGATGTTTTATGCCAGGGTTGTGTCCAAGGAATCCTCGAACAATATGTCTGAGGAATTCTCAGAATGCTTGGAAACCTGGACATGTCCAATGATTCTTAGGAAACCTCGACATATTGGTTACAAAAATTCTTGGAAGTCCGAGGTCAACGTCAGACACATGAGAATAAAAATATGGACATTGGCATAAAATATTGTCCTTGGACTATTACCTCGGAAAGTCAGCAACGAATACTTTGAGGTTTTCTAGGAACATTTGTCGAAGGTTTCCTAGTAAACCTCAGAACATGTACAGAGGGATGGACAATAAATATAATGGCAGTTAAGTTTACCATTATGGTTATATATCTCGACTTTGAAACAGAAGTGATGATACTTGAACTGCTAATAAGGAAGTTTATTTCTTTCATATATATATATATATATATATATATATATATATATATATATATATATATATATATATATATATATATATATATACCCCTACAATCCTTCTGAGCCACAACTAAGTTCAGGGTTATTTGACAAGCTTAGTCAAGTTTTTGGTCAAAGTTTATCTGTATGGTCATATTTCGCACATCATCGGTAAGACTATGCCAAGAGTCGCTAGCTATTACACATGCTACAGTAGGATCGAGATGATCTGCACCCCTCTAGCTAAAGTCAAAGTGACAATGTTGACATATCTGGCAAGGAATCAGATGAAATTTATAATGCCTTATAATATTGATCAGGTTACTCTTCCAAAGGAAACGAGAAAAACAACGTTAATGGTTTGAAAATACTATTGAACAAGACAATTTACGTAACTCAAAGAAAATATGTACTTCCCGAATGTTGATAAATATTAACAGCAATGTAGTTATCTTTTCTAAATTAAGGCAAAAAGCACATAAAAATAAAACATTAAATTATAATGAGGGATTCGAACCTGATACTCCTGCAAGACAGGTATCTTTTTTAAACCAGTAAACCAAGCATGATGTGGTAAATTAAATATTTTGTCTACAAGCTTATCACTGTCTATTGATTGGAGTGAAAAATAAAATTGATTATTCATTCCTGTGAATTAACTACAATTACTTTTCTTGAAAAATCCACTAAGTAAAAGACTGTCATGACACAGAAAACATTCTCACATCCATTCAAAGACCTACATTAATGTTCTTATGGGTCTGAGATTTACGTCCGCTAATACAATATAAAAAGTTTTGGTAACCCGAGTCTATGTTTGAGTGTGAAAATTGTTTGTTATCTTCTGGCCTCATATTTCCATTTTAGTGATCTCATTTAATTTTAACTAAATTTATCACTACATAGATTCCCACAAACTCATTTTCCATTATCACCTTTTGTACATCTACGTATCCCTGTACAATTTCTCAGTTAGCTTTAAAATGGTTGATCCAGGGTATAGTTAATAACATGATGATTCCAAAAGGTGACAAAAATTAAATTGCACCTAAAGAGATGTGTTCACATTTGACATATTACAATTTAAATACATTTTTTGGGTGGTAAAGGATTTCCCACCAGTGCAAAGCAAAGATATAGACAAATTTTGCGTCTATGAAAACATCCTCAAAAGTATGTGCAAGAGACGAAATTACCGGACCTGTTCAACAAAGAATGAAGCAGAATATGAGAATGGTATATGTGAATAAAACATGAAAACATCTTTTGTTTTAAATACTGGTCCAGACACATAATGGTTGTTCTTGTTCCTTTCTGCAATACGTAGAATAAAGTCAACTCAGAAGAATTCATAAAAGAATCAGCTACATATCTGATTATGATATGTTTATCAAGCTAATGAAACTATTATTCATTTTGTTAGATATCACTAATTTCACTATCTTCTATTCTTTATGTGTGGCTGTCATCTTGCGAACAAATATGGATACATGATCCTATGAAGATAAAGTATCTTTTTGTTAATGGACAGGGTTTATTTTAAACATTATGATACAGTGAACTTAATAAGGCATGCTTAAATCTACTTAAGAAATTTAGTTCCTGAACAAAACACTGATTTGGTTTACCATATGAACAAACAGTTACATAATTTCACAGTCTATTGTTTTGCACAGCTTGTCAACTTTGCTTCACGTGATAATTTTTTAACTTATGGTAATACTTACAACATAAGGTTCCTTTGACAGATTCCCATTTACAGCACACCAGAATAAGGACTAATCCAACAACAGAGATGGCAATACCAGCAACGATCCCAAAGACCAACATGGAGCTGCTTTCTTTCTGAGATGGTAATGCTGAAACTGTAGATGTCATACATTTTTCACAAAGATATGCACATATGTACTTAAACAGCTACTTACATAGATTCAGTGGTAGGCAGTTAGGTAGAAGGTAGGACACAGAATGTGGATCATGTATCATGCTTTAATATTTCAGTACGTAATTAAATTAACATCGCACAGCCCATTTCGAACAATGTCTTGCATCACAATTATGCTCAGAAATAACGAAAATAAAAAGAGCAGATTGCAATACAATAATAAGTAACACATCTGACTCCACCCATATTAAAACTTTTCTATGACAACTTCACTATTATTACACAGGTCAAGGTACACTTTGACCTAACATGGTTATAGACTCACCCAAAATGTTTCCTGTTATGTAATTGAAACCAGGCAAATAATCCAAAAACAATCATACCACCTGTGAAAATTATATATATGAGCCATTTGAATAAAGTTTCTTATAGTCTACTCCACCAACAAGAAGCAAAAGGAATAAAATGTCTTTGCAATCTTTCAACTATTAAAACAATTTCTTTGTATTGATATGCCATCAAAACTAATGTAAAGTAATACATTTAGAGTGTGCTGTCAGACTCTTCATCCATCATGCTTCTTACTATCATGGTCTGATACATGAACGGAAAATGATAAGTCTGTACCAGGTACTATGCCTGTCATAATGTACCACACATTATATAAAGCCTCATCAGGATGTGTTTTGTGCAACGTGATTCATGCTATTTTGAATTCAAGTGAAATAGACATGCCACAAACATCAGATGTTGAATTTCTACAATATGAATTGACTTTTGATTAAATGAAATTCATTTTTAATATTCATTGTATATTCTCAAAATTTTGAAATTTGATTTGCATATGTGTCTTCTTGTCCTGCTTAGTAAGAATGCGATGGAAAATCAATATTGTTTGCTACTGTATGTATGTATGTATGTATACATGTATGTATGTATGTATGTATGTGTACTTATGCATCCATTTTCTATTCCAATTTTTGATAACCAAATACTACTTGTGTAGAGTGTGACCCCGCTATAACACGGTAGTTGGGATACATATAACCCGACCGTGTTATAGACCGAACCGTGTTATAAGAACCAGGGCAGTTAGCTGAAGAAAATGATGCATGTACCCCTCCAAAAATGCAGATGGGGATAGATAATAAATGCGGGAGGTAAAATACGTGTTTCATCGGCATAGTTACTATCTTAAATCAGTGCATATTAAATGAGAAATACACCAGAAGTGAAAACAGAGAAGGCATAGATAATAGTTTACTTTATTTAGAGAACCACAAATCGATACATATACGTGAATACTGTGCATATATGCGTGTCTAATATATAGCATGGATAGAGTATCAACACCGTGTACTCACCCGCGAAACTCGTATATTGAATCCACAATACAAGTGATGCCATCCAAAATATGCACACACATATATTTAAAATATTCAATAATTTTGTCACAGGTCATAATGGTCTGAATTCAGTGCAGAAGCAAAGCACAATCACAGAACTAATGACGAAGCACATTTGCTTTTCAGTACGTCCTTAGTCGGTAAACATTAGTTTGTGTTTTAAGCTGCCGTTGGTAGCATTCTTAAGGATATAAATTTTTTCCCTGCTAAAAGGAAACTTTCATGCACATTTAACGTGTTCCAGTCACATTGGAAAATGCAAAAATCCATCAGATTCCATTACTTTTATTTAAGTTTGGCACTGACTTCCTTTGGAGAAAAGTTGTTTGTTTTTATTGAAGATTGTAGTCGGCTTTCTTTGATGAAGGGTACATGCGTTGGAGACCCAAAAAATTTCCGTTTCTCATTGTGGCGGCAACATCAAATAATTGCATTGCATGATTGAGACTGATATATTTCTCCATTTGCTGAGTACGTTTTCATAACAATCGGTGATTCAAGGGTAATCTGTTTCCTTTGAAATTTCAACAAACTATTTTATCTGGGTACATTTAAAAAAAAGAATTGACCGTTTGGACTATTCTAGTTACTGTTCCTCCCTACCTATTGAATAAAATGTGGGTTTTTTCTTCATATTTGTGGAAGCAGGGTGATCAAGGGACGATAGAGGCACAGGTGTTCTCGTCTGATGACAAGGATTATTACAGATAACGTGAGTGTTCTCAAGAAGTTAATTCTGAGGGAAAAGAAGAGGAATTTTACTTAGCATCCACGTAGAAATGTCAGTCTTTGTAAATATATTAATGACTAGCGCGCGGCCGAAAATCCGACGAAAGATAGATTACAAGTTAATGCCTCGTCCGATTGATCTCCGTTATAAAAATGTCAACAACATTAAAGCGGATATCTCACAACACACAGTACTCATGCTAGATGTCAAGATAAGCGGATTATGATATAACAATGCACTGTTTAGATGGCTTGTCAATATGGATAATGAATTTGTTTATGTAACAATAGATAAAATTCAGTGCATTTTATATCCAGTTTAAGGCTTCCTTTGGTGGGGTCTCGGAATTTCTCCACTCCAAACAAACGGTTGCATATACAATTTTAAACAGCCAACAATGTTGCCAATTAAAATCAAATTGCCAGATGGTATATTTTGCCACGAAAAAGAAAAAGAAAATCCAAGTTTGTGACATTGGCGAAAACCCACGCGATCCCAGAATAAACCTTTTTATGCTTTTTTCGTATTTTTAAGAAGAAAAACCTACTTTTTCGTATACAAGAAAAATACGTATACAATTTCAGGAGCCACGCTATGATGATCTTGTGTTATTCATACGCGATCTCTTCCCCAAAATGATAATAAAGTTTTTACGTTTTTTTCTGTTGTTCTTTTAAAATTAAATGGCTTCTCCCTAATAAAGAATTTACTTCATCGGATCTTCTGAAGAATCAAAGTAGTGGCCATTATAACCACTCATAAAATATTAGCATGAAAAGGTCAAGAAATAGTACATTATATTAATGAGAACTCGAGTGTTTCCAAACTATCAGAACTTGTTTGAATTTGTAACACGTCAGTCATATGTGAATGCGATTTTGTTGTAAAATCTTTTGACATCAATATATTATCTTTTTTGTTCACTTTGCACTGCCGTGAGTGCAATACCACTTACTTTCATATGCTAATTAACATAGTATATTGCGTGAACTGCAACTGATATAAGGAAATGCATGTGTCTGTATATTCCAATAACATGAGAAAAAAATTAATATCCACTGAGCATAATGAACTATTATAACAGTTCATGAGGCACTGTCATTTTGCTAATATTTTTTTAAAATTTGATCTGGCATTATGTCTATTACATTAGCATCATTATAAATAAAAATTGGTGCCTATCACTTCTTCTATTTCAGTAAACCTCTTTAGCATATGCTTGCCAGGGTTATACACAATAAACCATGTCCATTTAAAAGATATCAAGTCCTATTATCTGGATATGTGTGATGACTCAACGCGAAAACATGGTGTGCAGAGCTATTTTCAGTGAGCCACCATTGCAAATCCATCAAAACAAAAAGAGATGATGGAGCATTTGTTTTTATAAAATCCTCTTCAGTCTCTCTTCACCTCCACCATGATGCATAGGGTGTCAAAAGATCACATTAGCTGTACTTTCATATTATTGCTAATTATTATTATTATTATACAAAATTTCCCCAAGAAATTACTTCCTTAGCCTTAGATATCTTATTATTTTTTTATTTTTATTTTTATAAAATCCTCTTCATTCTCTCCACCTCCACCATGATGCATAGGGTGTCAAAAGATCACATGAGCTGTACTTTCATATTATTGTTAATTATTATTATTGTAAAAAATTTCCCAAAGAAATTACTTCCTTAGCCTTAGATATCTTATTATTTTTTTAGTTTCTACTGTTTTAACAAGATTTAAGTTTTCAGACAAACAAACAATGAATACACTGAGAAATGACAACTGTTATGATACTTGAGGTATTTTTTCCAAAGACTGCTTTGATTGAAAAGGAAAAACAAACAGTTGTATTGTAAGATCATTTGAATTCATTGCAACAGATCTCTCATGTGAAAAACAGTTAAAGTAACAATACTAACTGTATGCTCATAGGATGCATCTTGTGTAACAATTGGCTGTTTTATGACACATACCTCCTTCAAATGATGTAATGTCATTATTTACATACTAAAGGACAACATTTACGAAAAAAACAAACATTTAGTTTTAGTTTGAAAATGAAAGCAAAACACTCTTGGAAAATTTGCAGACTACTTATTTGACATTTATGGCTACCTAGCACAGCCAGTTTTAGGAATGAGGTTGCCTTGAATGACTGGATGGTTAAAGTAATTATATTTGTTTTCAAAATCAGAATTGGTGTAATTATATTTATTTACCACCAAAATATGTACATGGGCGAAGTTACAGGCAATTTGGGAAATGACTATAAAAAACAATTCTTTCATGGATATCTTTTTACTTCCATTGCTGGTGCATTTTAACATACATCAAAAGTGTTTCCATAATACACCAATGTAATCAAACCAGGTGTTTATTGGAGTACTGACACCATTGCTTTACCATATAAATCTCGTTCACATGCACAACTGAGCATTGTAAAACAACAATCAAAACTGAGAGATCAAGATATGTTTTACACATAAACATGTTGTGACTAGATTAAAAGAACATTAACATTATCCTAATCCATTTTTGTAGACGATTCAGAGTGACAAACCAAAGTAGCAGATATCTGATTTCAGTTACACTAGTCTAAAGTAAGTATATGGTGATAACATGTGATTGTTAATGACAAATACATATTCATGTATTATTCGTGTAGGAACATATAACCTTTACAATGATACCGATGACAAAATCCAGTTGTATGACGAGTAATTACAATAAATATATCAGTTTGCTTTTTCTTAAATGAATAAAAAAAGTTCCAGTCCTTTTCAAACGTGAACTGAGTTGTGTGCTTATACAATAATTGTATGGTGTTACAAGTAAGCATTCTTATGAATAAAAGATGCGACGACACGGAGTTTAAAATTGAACACAGATTGTCTTTTCAGCCAAAGAGAAAATTTTCAAAACATAATAACAGCCTACCATCTTGATATACACAACATACTGATTATCTTCACAAGACGTGAATATATATTTAGTGGATAAACACGTTTGTTTATTTACTCTACTACCTTGTAGATCTATACTAACAGCAAAGTCTACTAGTCTACTTCTGAATTGCATTTAAAACCGACCCTGGTATTTCCATATTGGATGATGGGGCACGAATGAAACGTATATGGGTGCTTAGCTCTATGATGTCGAGTAGTGCCGTTGACCTGGGGACAAGGAACAGTCTCAAATAAAACCGTGGTGATTTTGCATTATGATCTGTACATATCTTTATGTAGAAATTTGTTGATTTCTTGCTGCACATTATCTGCATTGAATGGGTAATTGGGGATGTCTGTAGCTGAACTGACCCTGACAATAGAGATGGTGTGTCAAGTGTAAAACTGAGGACCTCTGAAACTACTTGCTGGATCCACTGATCGTCATGGCCAATACTTTTCCATTGGACAACAAAGAATAGAAGACTTTCCACCACCAGGATATCTAGAAAGGAAAGTGTGAAAATGGTGTCCTTTTTACTATACCGACCTTAGCACTAAGAAACATTAGGACGACTATGATTGCCTTCCCTTGCCTCTTGTCCACTTCAGTTCTCTAGAAACATGTCACCATACAGATTTAAGATTGGTAGCACAGCTTCCGTGTCTGCTGTGTCCTAATGGTGTCCTTTATATTGTCTCTTTTACTTCTTTTGGTGCCTGAAGCTTTGCAAGAGAGACATTTGTTTCTTTGATGGCTTCAGAAATGCTGCCAGGAGTTTAGCTTAAAGGGGGCTCCACCATTGTCATAGCAAAAATGGGGAGTAGAAAAAAGGAGTGGGAGAAGGAAACAGTAATATTTCGAAATTTACCGAACAATTCAATATCCATCCCTCTTTTTCTTTCCTCACTGTTGTACCTGTATTGAAGTCAAAATAGTTTAAAGATGTCAGCTCTAGTTGTATAAGCATTAATATGTTATTCGTTTCAGAGCTTTATCTGTGCCTTATCTGTATATGAAAATTGTTTTGTGCTGAGATATCATTTTTATAGTGTACAGTCTGAATAGCCTAATGCATATCTAGCTTAACTAGTTTGAATAAGTTGGTCATGTACTATTTTCTCTAGCTCAACGATATCGTTTTTTGGATACTTCTGCTCCAAAATAAGAATTTTTCACTGACATAAACTCTTCCAAAGTTTCACTTTCTTAAGCCAGAAGAAGACGCATAAATGCGAAACTAATTGCACATAATTTTCAGCGTTTGTCTTGTATTTTATTCCAATTCTTTTATCTTAAATCAAAACTGTGATGACCATTATGCCAGTTTCCTGTTCTGAGCCATAGTGCTATATTAAGGTTTTAAGTACATCAATGTAGTAATGTCCTTTTTAAGATATTTTGGTCATAAAAGTAACTTTCATTTTTAATGTCAGTTTAGATTCTTTTTAGTCGTTTTTGTCTTTAATCTTATAGGGATGTACAGTTTTGCACCAAAAGACCCCACAAGGCTAAATTGCTTGAGAAAAGAAATGAACATTGCACTCTACATTTAATTGGTCCAACTTTTGTTATTTAGGCTTGGTATTATGCCTTATCTACATTTAATTTTGAAATACCACTGAAACATGGGTTGACCAGCATGCCATCTGTTTTTGTCCATCCAACATGCACATTGGACATTCAGCATCACTTTCTGGTTCAGAATCTTTCAATGACATTTTCAATAACACTTTCCCAACTCCGTTAATCTGATGTAGTTCATAAATTTAAAAATCATTCTCATCATCATTATCATCAGCTATTCTTTTTTGAATGAAATTATTATTTGAAGATGAATCGGGTTAGAAATCAACCATTTTGCTGTTCAAAGCAGCCCATATTTTAAGCACTCATTTGTAAAACATCTTTGATGCAAGGTTCAAACTACGACATAATGCATCTTACAATACCCAATGTGCCAATCAATTTAAGTTTAACAACTATTCATACGAATCCAAAGAACACAGATATATCAACAATTGGCTGCATGAAAACGAGACTGATGTTGTGACAAGCACTACCCCTACCACTACCTGCAGCATTACTGATGTGACCACTTTAAGAGTTAAACAGTTAAATACAAATTGTATGTTATGCATAGTACACTTTTTAATGTGTGACTTCAAAGGAATTTGCAGGAATACTCATGCATCTTTACTCTCAAAGTACACAAATTCGTACATTTTTTTGCATAATTCCAAAATTTGCAAATCGTTGCAGCATTTCTGTGGCTTGTGGATGTAGTTCCTCTACGTGCTTGAAGTGAAGGAGATTAGAAGAGAATCTAAGCTTGACTTGTGATGGTCTTTCAGGCAATGAGGACAATACATATCTCTTTCCTGCACTTGAATATTTCTCTTTGCTCTTACAGTGTTGGGTAAGTGAGTGTTGAACAGTGTGTGTGTGTAATTGAAATTTTAGTATAGCTTTAACAATTTTCCAGTCATATTGCTACGTTGTCACATTGTCTGCAGTGTGACAATTTAAGGTGATGTCTATCTCTGGGGCATCATGCCGCAGCCATGTAGCAGGATGTCCCACCCTGTCACATTATCATAACACCAGGCCGACCAGTCATAACACTAACCTCTTAATGTTGAGCGCCAAGCGAGGCACCTGTTAGTACTATTTTTAGAAGTCTTTGGTATGACTTGGCCGGGATTCAAACCCACGACCTCCCTCATTGGGGAGGATGCTCTAACCATTAGGCCATCAGAGATGTCAAAGGTGTTGAACAGCTCTGTTTAGGACTGGTATGCTTTTGCGGAGTTTATCACCATATTTCAGTACAGGAAGAGCCCAGAAAGAACCAATGATCCACGGGAGGCTACTGTAAAACATTAAATACCCATGCTGGTTGAGCTGAGACTCGAGCTCACATAGACAGAGAAGATGTATGAGTGATCTGTAAAGGCCTTGGACCATGTGGTAACCCGAGGTCCGCTCTGTTTCGGGCTCGCATCATCTGAGAAACGGGATCCCATTTGTGTCCCATGGTATTCAAGGTAGGAGATGATACAGCATTTTGTGTCTGTTGGAAGAATGTTCTCGGTACCAAGTCCTTGACAGAACTTGTTGCAATGCAGTACCAATGACTGTGTGTCATTAAATGACTTCCACTCCATGCATACTGACTAGGATTTGCATCCCATTGGCTGCAATGTCTTTGTGTACTATTAGTGTTCAATCTGCTTAATGGCGTCATAGCCATGACAGCAGAAAAAGAAAAGGATATTGATTCTTATATTTGTCTGTTTGAGCAACCCAAAATGTCAGCAACTCACGCAGACAGAGGTAAAAGTTGACACATTGTTTCATTCATAGTGGTTAGTAAAGGAACTGATGCTGGAAGTTTGGACCAGTCTGTTGATTGCATAGGGGATGATAAAACTGAAGGCACAATCAAAAGAATTCCTCGCTTGGCACATGGAAACAGACTCATTTTGCGAAGACTATGAAGCTTGTGAGGATACGTCATCATCGCCATGTGAATGGGATGCTGCTGAATCAATTTTGTGCAATCTGATATGTAGCTGGAGGAAACTGTCCAAATATGCACAAAATGTTCTGATTTGGGATACGGTTACTTTGAAGTGTTCCCTCTGAGTGAAAAATGTGTATAAACGCAGAAAATCCATATTCTGTGTGTACTGGGGAACTAAATTGGGCACAGGGTGCATCAAGTGATCTGTAGCACCATGCTGTTGATGAACCCAATGAGTGCCAGTGTGGTTTGGATTAGGCAAACTGGATAAAAATCTTCCGTCTTTTGGCGTGAATGGTTAAATTGACTTTGGTGATAAGAAAGTCTGGTCAGAATGAAACAGTGCCATTTTATCTTATTTGCTAGGTTAGGGGTATATTTGATCCAAAAAACTGATTTGTACTTCTGTTGTGGGAAATATTATTTGACTATGCTTGCTTTGATCTCAATCTCCACCAACTATAGTCAACAGACTGGCCATCAAATCTGCATGGTATAGAGCCTATTAATTCCACCTAAAAAAGATTTGTCAGGTTGAGGCGGTGAGGGTGGCACCAGAGCTGTCACTGCATGGGACAATTTGGATAGCTTTCTGGCTAATGATCATGGAGTGTGATATCCTTTGAAAAGTAAATTATTCACTGTAGTGAAGTCAGGATGTATACTAATAGCATTCGCATCTGTCAAGGGGCGTTTCTGCCCCTTCCCCTGCTCTGCTGTCTGTATTGTAGTCCACCAACAATCATTCCAAGTGGTGAATATCAGACAGGTCAGCTAGACATGTAGAATGGTTGTCATTCCGATCATTCTACTGTTAATATAGCGTACACATTATCCAATCTGTCAAACAAAAGTTGAGCAGAAAATCTATATATCTATATCCATCTCTCTCTCTCTCTCTCTCTCTCTCTCTCTCTCTCTCTATATATATATATATATATATATATATATATATATATATATATATATATACGTCTGTGTGTAGCAAGGCATGAATTCTGCTTATGAACTCACAGAGTGAACGTACCATGCTACACACTAACACACTATATGAAAATTTATCTGTAAGGAAGACGAACATTGTAGATATAATAAAGTAAAAGTACCGAAACATCGCTTTAATACTTACAAAGTGGATGCTATAGTATCAGTTCCAATGAACACTTACCTGTAGGACAAACCAACTGACCATCTATACAATTAAAATCACCGAAACATTGCTTACAATAACTACTACAAAGTATACACTTTGACTGAACTATGTACAGAAATCTTACCTGCATAGATCCGACTAGAGCGGAAATTATACACCACATTATTGAACGTTGTACAGCACACACAATACATGCTCATAAAACAAGAGTCTGAGAGAGTGCCCTAACAACCAGAGGGGTATGTACAAATAGAGTCTTTGTGTTTAAGTACAACAGATCCTTGATTTGGATATACATGGCAGCCAGACTATCTGCTAGAGGAGAAATCTAAAACCCTGGGAAGAACTAATGACCCACAGGAAGCTACTGGCTGTCTTTCACACATACCCATCCTGCCTGAGCCAATACTCAAACCCACGTGGACAGTGGTGAGATGTTAGTGATCTGTAGGGGCTAGCATCTTAGTCCAGTCGCCCACCCTAACCCCTTGTGCACCAACCCCATAATAAGGATGAAAATTTCAGGACAATTACGACAAGGACTAGAATGTTAAACTCATTAACTTGTAAAGCTGGAGTGATGAAAGAAAAGGTTCATTTAAAAAGCATAGATAACAGTATAAACAACCTAACACTGGAATGCACGCTGCAGAAAGAAAGAGACCACAAGGAAGAATATAAGTACAGGAAATTAAAATGACAAGACATATTATTAATACACATTAAAACATAATATAAAATCAAGTAAAGTGTTCCAAATACTCGACATACATTCATTGATTTCTAAGGTAAATGTCTTCATGTTACCAAATTAATAGATTTTGGAAATAATTAAGATATAAACCATATTATTCCTTGCAATTCCTTTGTCTTATCTGACTCTAACAGTAAAGAAAATGTTTCCACTAAACCAATACATGATACATAGATAAAAACCACAAATGAATTAGTTGCACCTTGTCCACCACCACTTCCATCAGCAAGTACCCTCCACATTATTTACAAAATTTCCTGTTGACAGAGGAAGGGTTTCTATAAGTGAAATAATTGTGGCACTTATCACAACATTTTTATGGAACAATCTTTAGTCCTTTCACTAATAGTAGTGTTTGTTCCTTAATGCTTGAATTTATGTTTTAGATGTTGTCTCCAAAAATAGTTTTCCATCTCTGTTACATGTTTAACTGCC
Source organism: Sinohyriopsis cumingii (assembly GCA_028554795.2). Lineage (NCBI taxonomy): Eukaryota > Metazoa > Mollusca > Bivalvia > Unionida > Unionidae > Sinohyriopsis > Sinohyriopsis cumingii. The sequence continues at coordinate 185,388,894 of CM068824.1, read as the reverse complement.
TTTGATTGTTTACTTTCAACACTTTCAACGTTCTAGGAGTCTGAAGGTTTTGATTTTGTCATGTACTGATAACTTGTTTATGTCTTACATCTGCTTGTACATTTAAACATTTGATTCCTTATGTTCTAATACTGATTCAACAGATGTCTCATTCTGTATATGACCTATTAATTTCATTTATTCTTTCGAACTAAGTAATCAACATAGTGGATTATTTCACTTTTAAATTATCCATATAATCATCAATTACAAGTGTAGTCTTACTTTCTAGGTGGTCGAATGATTACATTTTTTTAGTAGTTTCTCTTTCCTATTGTATTGCTTGTCTGACTGTAACTTTTGAGTCCAGGGGATGTGGGCATTGTGTCATCAGCATTTGCACTTCTTAATGATTGTTTTGTTTCGGAAAACTAGAAATTGCATGTTGTTTTACTGGCTGGGTACTAAAACTGAAAACTTTATGTACAAGATGTTCATTTTCTGGTCTATATCGTCTTTCAGAGTCATCATAAATTGTGCCATATTCAAATTAGATATGTATGTTTTTGATGAGCATATTATAGTTGGTAGTTTCTCTTTCCCATTGTATAGTTTTGAGTCCAGCGGATTTTGGCATTGTTTCATCAGCATTTGCACAGGTAGGAAAAACATTACTTTCATACGAATGATCAGCAGGATTGCCTTCTCTGATATATGTTGCTTAAGAACTTCTTAATGATTGTTCTGTTTTGGCAAGACTAGAAATTGCATGCTGTTTTACTGGATGGGTACAAAAACTGAAAACTGTATGTACAAGATGTTCATTTTCTGGTCTAGATCGTCTTTTAGAGTCATCATAAATTGTGCCATATTCAAATTAGATAGGTATGTTTTTGACAAGCATATTATATCAACACATACGTCTTGCTTTTGGAGGAGTTGCATGTCACCAAATATTTACTTTAATTGTAATAGATTTTTGTCTTTTTAAAATGTGTCACAGATTACTGGAATATTTAACTGAGTTTTAGAACAACAACAAGAAGCACTGCTTGTGAATTTCATAACATGAAGTTCATCAGTTTTTAAAACATTTCATACAATAACTAATTCATAAACTAAAAGACATCTGCCATCATTGCAGCATTTGTCTTCATGTTTCATTTCAGATTTTTCAACTGATTTCTGCTTTCCAACAATGTGTCATTGATTCACGTGCAGAAACATTGATCACATTATTACACTGCTCTCAGCTTAAATCAAATAAATTTACAGTAATGGAATGTTTAAGTGGCTGGGACAAATTTCCATAATGACAGTTTCCATTTGTTTATCAGACTAGCAGTAAGAGAGCGAGTCTAAACGGCACACTCCTACTTTAAAATTATACATTGTTTATTATGACATAACAGTCGGAATAAAAAATTTTATAATGGTTCAGTGTTTATCTGAGAACTGCCATTTTGTGCTAATCCAACTGATCTGTGAAAACAAGAAGCCTGTTTACTGACACAAACAGATGCTTCATTGGTGAGACACAAGCTGTGCTGTGCAAAAAAAGACCTTCCTTGCTTAATGTAGCATATTTACCGATACGCTAGATCACTTTGAAAAGTAACAATTTCATATTTGCATAGCATTTATCAATTATATACTCAAGCAATCAAATGGAGAAATCAAAATAAATTGCACCATTATGTTTGAAACCAAATATAATAATATACATACCTTGTGAAATATAAAATAATTTTTTACTAAAGTTTAATGTGTCTTTTTCACAAAAAAAATTTCATTTTTTCTTTTCGTAACTATCTTTTTATATGATTTTCCGAACCAGCAAAGTATTGACCTTCAATTCTATACTGACCTACCGCTTCCTTTATTAAACGAAATCTTGCACTGTTTGCAGGGTCTACTGCGCTTCAACGTTTAAATTGTGTTGACATATTTTGCTTTAAAAGAATCTTGTAACATCAGAACTGAAAGATTTACAAAGAAAGTTACAGATCTCACTGATTATATTATCTATCATGTTCTTCACAATTACTGTTTGCATTGTATGTATAACTAAAAAAATGTAAAGGCTTTGTAACAGAGATGCAAACCGATCTGTTTATATGAACTTATTCTGATATATATGTGTGTATTGATAAGACCCATGTAACAGGCCAAACACCAAGCACATCACAGTTTTTGAGAAGTTGACATAGGTTAATGGAACAAAGTCCAATGAACAGTGAAGGTGACTGCAACAGTATAGGATGTTCAACAAAAATTCCTCATGACTGAAGAATTTGATAAATAAAAAAAATAAAAACAATCACCTGGTGAAGAGTTTGTCCTTTAGGCATGCAATACAAAACCTACCAGAGAGGAGTGTATCATTTGCCTTTTTTCTCCAGTTCAGTCTCTGTAATTTAAATGCCTTACCAGTGTAATGTGAACAGAGCTTGTGAGCATCCCCAAGGAAACAGCGCATTGATTCCCCAGTAGCACAGGCAGTGTATATCCCTGGCACAAGTCCTGACTCAAACTTTAAAACACTGATATTGCCCTAAAAGAACATAACACATAAAGTATCTGTCATAGTCAAAACTGTGTCAATTTAAGACTGGTTCACTCTTATACAGTGTAGGCTGTACAAATGAAAGATGCATAAGTTAATTTATAGTCCATGACACTATGTTCTTAAAATAAGTAACAGAAAAGAGTGAAAAGCAACAAGCTTTGTAAAGTTTAACAAATAATTTATTTCTCTAGAACGCAAAGTGAAAGTGAACAAAACTGAACATACAGTATCGCGAATTAAATTTCAGAATAACTCCAGAATTACAGACACATGTCCTAATAATGAAAGTTCTAAATAAACTTTACTGTAAATCCAAGATAAGGTCAATGCTGAAGGTATTAATGTTGCAGTGGCAACCTGAATAGTGTTGTTGTACCAACAGTCTTTTATTGAAATACAGCAATATAATTCAAGGTTTGAACTCACTATAAATCCGATTATCTGTGGTCCAAGAATATTATTGTTATGACCACTCTGTCTTTCCAGAGTAAATAATGACTGAACTAGATAATTTGAAGAAATAAATTCCAGCCCAAATGAACTTCTGGACACAACAATACTACAAAATATTAATTTTACTTGATCTCAAAGCACGAATGAATAGTCTTTCAAGTAACAAAATTACATAGTCTTCCACTTGACCTCAGGTAACAACTAAACATTTTCTAATATAAAAAAAACACATGATCGTGACATTAAACCCATATACATTGATAATATTTTAGCTATGTATTAGTTGCTTACAGAATTATAAAAAAAAATATAGTTCAGATCAAGTAGAAGATAAACTTGATTTTGGACAAGGTTAAGTCCAACATAAAATGTTACATTGCCATAGTATATAATAAAATTTTAAAAAACAATAATAAACTAACAAACAAACAATGCAAATTAAATATGCATTACAATAGTTACTGTTAAGTATATTTCATTTGCACTGTGTGTTAGGCTTTATTCTATTTCATTATATGTTATGGATAATGGTATTTTGGACTTGACATAGTCAAAAATAGAGTTCATTTTCTACCTGACCTGAATCACTGATTTTTAAAAATTCTGTAAACAACTAATACATATCTAATATTTTCTCTATGAGTATGGGCTAAATAGGATTATTACCTTGATCTGAGTCAGGGATATCATGTTTACGATGTTCTTTAGTATGCTTTTAGTTATAGACTTTCTAATTATAACTAAAATTTTACCTTGTAAACACTTGGAACCTCCCAGAATGAAATTTTCCATTAGGTAATAGTTTCTTGCTTCTTTTGTGAAGAAAATGTTAATTGTTATCTGAGGTCAAGTAGAGGATTATATAATCTTGTATTTCTAGAACTTATTCAATCATGCTACAAGAGATTTTGGCAGAATCATTGATCTGTCCAGTATTTCATTTAGGTTGGAATTTATTTATCAAATTATTTTTTTCACTGTAAATACAAAGTACTCATCAAAAAAAAAAAACATTTTTGGGAATAGAAGGTTGAATTTATAGTGAAATTTCGAAAAAAAAATATATTCTCAAATTGTATTGCTGTTACCAAACAAAAGATTGTTGACACATCACCATGACAGGGGCCACCACAGCACTGGATTTATTTTGGATTACCACTGAAGATCATTCAGAACTTTAAACATTTGGATATTATCAGTGATTCTAGGATAATTTGAGATTTGATTTGCAATGCCATAAGTTCTTTTTGCAATTTTCTCTTTTTAACCTAGGGAAATAAATCATTTATTACATTTTACAAAGCTTGTTGCTTCTCAAGTTTTTCCATTATTTTAAGACCACATAGTCATAATATTACACAAAGTATAATCCTATATCAGTCGTGTGGTATATGCGAGTGCTAGACAACTTATTTTTTAGAATAGATCAATCTTTGTTTGCAAATGTGTGCATGGTAATCTATTACCATCTCTTGCAGGGGCATGATAATACTATCTTAGGTCACATGTAAACTTTAAATTATTACCATCTTGTATAATGGTACCAGAACAATCACAGACTTCTTCTACACTTCTAATTTATTTCCATCCATCTGAAGAGTACTGAAACATTTAAAGGTTACTTTAAAATCAAAACATGAATTTGTCTAATCATCTAGAACCTGATCTGGAACAAACATAAAATCATTTCAATTATTTAACATAATATAAACAACAGCACAAGGCTACATTGTTATAAACTCATCAGCTTTTCGGAAGGTGATTTGAATATTTCAAGAGTTTAACATACAGGCAACAAACTCATTATTTTCTCTAAATTTGGAAGGTATTATACTATAGTCAGAGCTAGTTGCATTGCAAAATAGCATTTAAAATACAATAAAAATGTTCTGATTGGTCGATTTAAAACATGGAATATATATTTTGCAATGATGCAGAATAAAATGCAGATTTGCAAATTATATTCAATGATCATAACAGAGATTTCAACAATTTTTACAAAAAGTTCAACCACAAACGTTTTTTAAAACAGCACACACTGACTCTGTATATGAAACAGTCTTGTTTGAATCTACAATAGGAATGGAAAAAATTGACATTTATCTGAATGCATTCATATATTTGTAAACGAAATTGGGAAAACACTGAAAATTACTTAAAATAAAGTTTCCTCTTGTATAGCAATCCACTGTTTTTACCTTGCTGGTAACACTAAGAAAGATCATGAAATGTAGATTATGGATGTTCATATACCGTTTTAAAAAAAAGTATTTATGACATTATCACTAGGATAAATATTCATTATCACCAGAATCTAAAAGTCCAACTGCTTAAGCATGTACTCTCAAATATTGGAACAAATTACTAACAACAAAACGAAAATACTGTGAATTGAAATAATGGTCAAGTGAACAATCAACCTGCACATTACACAAGCGTACTAGAAAAATATCTCCATAGAGAAAGGGCTATGTATGTCACGTGGATAATCAGTGGCAGGAATTGCTGGCACAGTCACATGATACATAAGTGGATATCAATACATTTTGATGATATGTGTCTTTCCAAATTACGTTTAGGTTGAAATATTAAGAACTTAAATGGAAGATGACAAAATAATGTTTTTAAACAAATCTTTAAAGGAAGCCTGAAAACAGTTAGATAAAGGAAAAGCGTTTTGGCAACCCTAGATGCATCCAATACTTTTCAACTTACTCAGACAAAAAGCATGGATTTATTTAAAATGTAATTAAGGAAGTTTAAGAAAGAACATATTTTTATAGTAATACGAAAAAGCATTTCTACTTAATAGATTACCTGAGCACATTTACATTTACTCAGCACATCAGGAGACTACATAATTCAAGCATGAAATATACATAATATTTCTATTTTAAATCTGACAGGTTTTTTATTGCAAAGCATCCATTTCCCAAGTTTCATAACCCTCTCATTATTAGTATCTTAAAAATAAAATCCATTCTTATAAACAAACCATAGTCAGTCAATCACAAATAATGGTGTAACAGTAGTTTAAGAAAACTAATATCCAACTTTTGAAGATGTATGTGATTAATAAATGTAGTGTCTTACAAGGAGCCATGCCTGAAAAGTAACTTTCAAGGAAAAGGCAGCCAAAGGCAAAATGTATAAAATATGGGTCAAGATAACCTTCTTTGGAATAAATCATACGCTACTGATATATATATATACACGGAGTTTTATGGCTGTGCTGTGCACAAAAAGGGGTCATCTAGACTTGAAGTTTAGGAAAAATGACTACTCATTTGTTTAGAATATGGTGAAATGCCTCATTATAAAATGACAGTCAAAAACATGTCTCAACTAGTTTGAAACAACCTCTATAACCTGCATGAGAGTACATGTACATGTGGCTTCACACCATAAGAATTTATTCATTCAATCCAGTGGTCAATGATTAATCGCAACACTACGACTGCATTTTGAAGGGGTTGATTGTATACTAAATATGAATCTTTTGGATTATCTGTTTTTTGGCGAATTTTTAAAAAGTATAGAAATTAAATTATTTGTTCTAATGGCAGTTGATTACCTTTTTATACATATTGGTAATTACAATGATGTAATCTAGGTATTACATTACTTTATGTATTCATCGACGAAAAACTGAAGCATTAAATAAACTGAATCAACACACAGCCAATTACAAACATGGAAATAAGGTGCTACGCATGTCATGTAGGTACATCCATTTTTAGAAACAGGGCTTTCCTTACATGAACACTTACTTTCTAACGAAGGTACAGTGTGAGCACGCTATAACACGGGATTCATAGAAGAAAACCGTGTTACAGACCAAACAGTTGTCATAAGCAAACAGATCAGTTAGCTGAAGAAAATGATGCATGTATCCAAAAATATGGAGGGGGGGATAAGTAGGTAATAAATGTGAAGGTAAAATACGTGCTTCATCGGCAGAGTTACCCTCTTAATCCGATGCATATTAAATGAGAAATACACCTTTAGTGAAAAAGAGAAGGCATATATAGTATTTTACTTTATTTAGAGAACCACAAATTTGTACATATGAGTGCATAATGTTTATATATACATGTGCAATATATATCATGAATAGAGTATTAACATCCTGTACTCACCTATGAATCTCATCACATACATTGAATCCACAATACAAGTGATTCTGTCAACAATATGCACACACACAGATTTAAAATATTCAATAATTTAGTCTTAGGTCATATAGGTCTGAATTCAGTAGAAAAACGGTACAATCACGTAATAAATGATGAAGCCCATATACTTTTCAGTACGTCCCAAGTCTGTATAAGTTAGTTTGCGTTTTAAGCTGCCATTGAAAGCGTTCATAAGCATAAACGTTTTCCCTGCAAAAAGGAAACTATCACAGCACAGTTAACGTGTTCCAGTCACGTTGTAATGCAAAAATCAGATTCTATTACTTTTATTTAAGTTTGGTACTGACTTCCCTTGAAGAAAGGTTCTTTGTTTTTACTGAAGATTGTAGCCGGCTTTCTTTGATGAAACGAGTGTGCTTTATTTCAGTCACCGGTAAAGGACAGCTTTGGAGAACCAAAGAAATAACAAGTTCTTATTGTGGTGGCAACATCAAATAATTGTATTGCATGACTGAGACTCATTTTCGTTGTTTCATTTGCTAAGAACTTTTCAAAACAATCGGTGCTTCAAAGGTAATCTGCTTCCTTTGAAATTTCAGAAAACATTTTATCTGGATATATTTTTAAAAAGGTATTGGCCATCGTTTGGTCTATTATAGTTACTATTCCTCCCTGCCTACTGAACAGACCAACAAATAAGATGGGTTTAATTCTGTTTTTTATTTGTTTTTACATTTGGGGTAGCGGAGTGAAGCTGATTTCCATGCATGCATCAGAAATTTAACAAAGGGTCAACGGAAGATAGGGACGCAGGTGTTCTGGTCTGATGACGAATGATTACAAAATATGTGAATGTTCTGAAGGATTTAGTTTTGAGTGAAAAGAAGAGGAATTTGACTTACCATCCAGATACAAATTTCAGTCTATATAAATATATTAATTACAAGCAAGCAGCCGAAAATCCGACAAATAATAAACTAACAGATAACGCCTCATCCGTTGATCTCCGTTACCAGAAATGTCAACCAGAAAAGCAGATCTCACAACATACAGTACCCATGCTAGTTGTCAAGATATGCAGATTATGATATAACAATGCACTGTTGAGATTGTTTGTCATCATGAAACAAAGAATTTGTTTATGTAAGAATAGATACATTTCAATGCATTTTATATCCAGTTTGCGGCTTCCTTTCGTGCCTCTGAATTTCGCCACTCCAAACCAATGGTTGTATATATAAGTTTGGTACTGACTTCCCTTGAAGAAAGGTTCTTTGTTTTTACTGAAGATTGTAGCCGGCTTTCTTTGATGAAACGAGTGTGCGTTATTTCAGTCACCGGTAAAGGACAGCTTTGGAGAACCAAATAAATAACAAGTTCTTATTGTGGTGGCAACATCAAATAATTGTATTGCATGACTGAGACTCATTTTCGTTGTTTCATTTGCTAAGAACTTTTCAAAACAATCGGTGCTTCAAAGGTAATCTGCTTCCTTTGAAATTTCAGAAAACATTTTATCTGGATATATTTTTAAAAAGGTATTGGCCATCGTTTGGTCTATTATAGTTACTATTCCTCCCTGCCTACTGAACAGACCAACAAATAAGATGGGTTTAATTCTGTTTTTTATTTGTTTTTACATTTGGGGTAGCGGAGTGAAGCTGATTTCCATGCATGCATCAGAAATTTAACAAAGGGTCAACGGAAGATAGGGACGCAGGTGTTCTGGTCTGATGACGAATGATTACAAAATATGTGAATGTTCTGAAGGATTTAGTTTTGAGTGAAAAGAAGAGGAATTTGACTTACCATCCAGATACAAATTTCAGTCTATATAAATATATTAATTACAAGCAAACAGCCGAAAATCCGACAAATAATAAACTAAAAGATAATGCCTCATCCGTTGATCTCCGTTACCAGAAATGTCAACCAGAAAAGCAGATCTCACAACATACAGTACTCATGCTAGTTGTCAAGATATGCAGATTATGATATAACAATGCACTGTTGAGATTGTCATCATGAAACAAAGAATTTGTTTATATAACAATAGATACATTTCAATGCAATTTATATCCAGTTTGCGGGTTTCATGCCTCTGAATTTCTCCACTCCAAACCAATGGTTGTATATATAAATTTAAACAGCCAAAAATGTCGCCAATAAAATAATTTTGCCAGATGGTATATTTGCCGCCAATAAGGAAACATAATCCATGTTTGCTACATTGACGAAGCCCTACAAGATCCCAGAATAAACTTTTTACACATTATTTTCGTAATTTAATGAAGAAAAAACTAATTGTTCGTTTACAAGACAAATACATATAAACTTTCAGGATTAATGCCACGACCATCTTGTATTATTCATACGCAATCTCTTCCCTAAAAGGATAGTACACTTTTTAATTGTTTTTTTCGTACTTTTAAGAAATAATTTTTTTCGAGTACGAAAAAATTACATGAATATGAAATTTCGGGAGCCTCACCTCGACTGTGTTATATCCGAATTCAAGTTATAACGGAGCGTGCTATAGCGGGGTCACACTGTACAACAATTAATAGGTACTTTGAATATGTCTATCATTATTACCCCTCAACAGGTTCACTTATGGTTTCAAAATTATTTTACACAAACAAATTTTGCAAAGACTGCACTTAAACTCTTCTATATATATCTTTAAAAAGTGATTTCACTGATTCTGTTTTCAAAACACAAATTATTATTTACATAAAGATGGCTAATAAGAATGCTAATAAGCTGCTGTATCAAAAGCCACCCTCCATAAGCATCAAATACACACTGCAATAATTACATACTAACCCAAAGCTTTAACCTAATGAAATGCATAAATGTCCACTTAAATTGTCCCTTTTCTTTAATAGCTGAACGAATAAAATGCATAACCAAATACGTACACTGACAAAGTTTTCAGTGCCATTCATCCACTTCGGTGATGACATTGGGATTCCACAGTCCTCTTGAGGAAGGTCTGCATGTAACGTGTCTTTTCGTTGAGTTATAATTGGAATGCAATAGTTTGTCGGTGGGACTGAAACAAGGAAGAAAAATTCTCAGAAACTGTTGGTCTTGCTTCCTGCCCTGTCTAATGATTCATATTTATTTTTTTAATAGTCCCTGGCCTTGAGTAAAGGAGGTCGCGATTGAGGTTGGGGTTATTTTGGAAATAAAGAGACTGTTCTTACTGATACTGAAGAAAGTCCAAGTTTATTTCAGTGTTAATAATTATTATCCTCTCAAAAATTGTCTTCTTCTTTTCCTGGAATTTCATTCATTTTCATTGGCAGAGGGGGACAATCAAAATTTTACTCTAAATAGAAATTCAAAATTGTGTAATAGTCATCAAATAGAACTGGGCTTCCAGAATTTCTAATGGACTCCCTGGCAAGGAATTGAACTCCGGTCTCCTGTGTGACAGGTGGAGATACTTACCACTATAACTGGATAATTATGACATTGTGTGTGTGTTTGTGTGTGGAATATTATACATAAGTAATACAGTTCAAATGGTATTGGTAAGTATGGTATACGTATTAAATTAAACACAAACACACACACAACTATTTTTTTTATTCTTTTTCACCAATTATAATTATAATTATAATATCCTTTGTAGTTAAAATATTATTTATCAAAGTTGTATAATGTATATATTGCAAGATATGATACTCCATCCCTCTGGATCAGGATCACTGCACTTTGAATAGTTAGATATATGAATATATGATAACCTTTCTTAACAAACAGTCTAACCCACCCACCTCCCTCTGTGACAAAATGTTATCTATTTTAAAAAATGCACCACACATTTTGCCAACATAACAACCAATGTCATGCTGGAAGACAGGAACATGAAACTAGGTAGAATTATTCCTGAGATGTCAACAATACATTTTACAGTTTGAAAAGGGACAGAACAGATGAGGTTCATAAAGGTCAAAGGTTAAAACATTTGCTTATTGTTTAATTTGGATGAAAGCGAATTTGCTTTGTCATCATTTATTTTTTAATTTCATTGCAAATAAATGAAAACAAACACTTTGACTACATATTTTTTTTAAATTAATGCAACTGTTTTAAATTTAAGTTGACTTTATTCCTATTTTCTAAGACTTCTAATTTCTCCATAATTAAGGTCACTACTCACATAAAAATGCCTCAAGGCAACTTATGTAAGCATGTGCAAAATAAACATAATTAGCTTAATATGGATAACATGAATGTTAATGCACAGTTTTGACCGGAACTTACATAATGATATGAAAACATGAAAAATAAATGCATTCATTATTGTTTTAAGGTAGCACTCAACAGTTTTATATTTTGCATAGGGTTAGAATTTTAAAGAAAACGAAGGTTTTATTACTGGTTACACTGGCTATTTTAAATAGACATTGTATATCTTTGGTATTGTTCAAAACCTTTAATTCCCTTTATTCTGGTGTATGATTGATTTGTGTAATATGGGTTATAGAGTATGAAGCTTGGCCTTACTCTAGATATGCACCTTTCAAAACACTGCTAGCTATACTTGGTCATTTTCACTTCCTGGACATCAGAGGTAAGTTGTAAAAGTTTTAGCTGATAACTTTTTTTTTCATCGTATTTATATGGTAATTCATTCATTGCACTCTCAGAAGCTAGTACAGTTTAGTCTGGCAAAATTAATTTTCCTATTCTAATAGCTGTTACAGATAGTGTACGTTAGACTAATTCATACTGATTTTTTATTGCACAAAGAAAGAGTCGTTTTAGTTAGCAGTGTGTTTAGATCATAAGTACAATATCCAACGAAATATCAGCCACATAACATCAAAGTAACATAGAGGTATGCCAACATTCTCTCCACTATGCATGTTTCAAATGCAAACAACTTCACCTTGCATACATCACCCTCTCAAAGGTACATAATGCGACACATTACGTACATCCAGTTCCTGACTGTGCCTCTACCATATATACCATTTGACTCTAAAACACAAAACCGATCAGGTCCCGAACCTTGATGGGATGCCCAAAATCATTACCACTTCGGAACGTCATATGAACAAATTTTGGAGAACTATTAACTTACTTTTCTGTCCTAAATCTAGTTTGGGAATTGGGATTATCTGAATTAGTGATTATTTGAATTATGATAACTTGGTTTAAGCGTCTGCCTTAGATGCGGGAGGTCGCGAGTTCGAACCCCGGTCAAGTTATACCAAAGACTTATACAAATGGAACTAAGACCTGCCTCACTTGGTGTCCAGTATTAAGACATTAGTTTTAGGACTGGTCAGCCCAGTGTTAGGATTATGTGGCTGGGTAGGACATAATGTTATTTGTCTTTAGTATGCTACCCCAGTGCTAGATAGCACTATAAGCTGCCACACTGCAGATATTATAGCAATATGACTGAACAAATGTTAAAGGTACGTTAAAAATCCAAATCACACGCACTCACACATAAATATAACAAATCACACACACTCACACATAAATATAACATATATGTTGATTTTCACTTGCAATTTACTACTGATATAATTTTTGTCACTTCAACATGCTTTATCAAGCATATGCTATATTTATCATTCTGCACATTTGTAAATATTATATTTCACCATTCTGAGCACTAAATTTTATGAGGAAACACATATGAGCCTGGAAGTAATATAATAAACAGTGTTGACTTTTTATATTTGTTTTGTTTTGTGTTATTATAACCTGATTAAGCACTTCTGTGGTGAACGCACCATTTCTTGACAATATAATACACTAAAGAGATCTAGTATCTGGAAAAAAGAGTGAGCTGTTCATCTATTCCATTTTATTTGGCCTTGACCCCTGATATGTTACAACAGGACAGCTATCAATCCCGGTGTTTATTATCTGTGACCATACAAAAGGCTTTGAAAACAACCATGACATGCCTTTCATCTTTAGAGAGGGTTAAAGAGAGCAAAGGGTGTTCTAAGGTGAGATCTGATTGTGACACCTTATGGACACTTTCCTTTTGCATCTTAAACCTCAGACCTTTATAACTCTTCACTATCACTTGTCTATCTTTGGAATCATGCTTGATGCACCTATCGCGTTGCTATGGTATATTCCCCCTGTGTCTTTATCAGCAATGTGTTAGCATGTCCTAAATGCATTGGCAGTAACTTTGTCATTTTCAATTAATTGTTGAATTCTTAAAATCATTGTTATACGTTAAACATCTTTATTTTCCTCATTGATGGCTTAAAGTTTTAAGCCCTTTTCCCCAAAGATTCAGCTGTGCGATACTGAGTTATGTACCTTGAAAGTAGTTCAAAGCATTGCAGAAATATACTTTACATCACTATGAGGTCTAACCTGTTCCAAAGTTTATCCACATAAGAAATTATGGAAGTACCATTTATCCACATAAGAAATTATGGAAGTGCCATTTATCCACATGAGAAATTATGGAAGTGCTATTTATCCACATAAGAAATTATGGAAGTGCCATTTATCCACATAATAAATTATGGAAGTGAAATTTATCCACATAAGAAATTATGGAAGTGCTATTTATAAATTATGGAAATGCCATTTATCAACATACGAAATTATGAAAGTGCCATTTATCCACATAATAAATTATGGAAGTGCAATTTATCCACATAAGATATTATGGAAGTGCTATTTATAAATTATGGAAATGCCATTTATCAACATACGAAATTATGAAAGTGCCATTTATCCACATAAAAAAATATGGAAGTGCCATGGAACATACAGTATTACATTCACAGGAGGCAATTATTCACTGTTAGATGCTAATAAATACACATGCACGTTTTAACAGAAATATTACATCCAATAGACCATTCTTAATGAGAGCCTCATGAATATTAATGTATCGCGAAAACGAGGCTAAGCTAGGTAGATCGAGTTGTCGAAGTAAAGAATGATGGAATAGCATCAGGTTATAAGCAACGCCTTTTGGGTGTCCATCTATAGCCCTGTTGCTTAAAGTGTCTAAACAGACAACTGTATTTATAAACCATGAGTTAATTGCAATAATTAGTTGTAAAAAACAAAAAACAATTATTTCAGCACAGGCGATTGAAATTATATCACTGTAAATAAAAATGCCAGAATATGCAAGAAAAAAGGAAGATATATATATGTGTGTGTGTGTATGTGTGTGCGTGTGTGTGTGTGTCTGTGTGTGTATGCTGCCATTTTTAGGGGATTCTCTGACATTAACTTACTACACTGATAGAATTTCAATGGCCTGTGATTTAAGTATGCATTTTCCCTTAGGTTTACACACATCAGTATGTTTTATCAACAATTTCATTAATCCGTATCGAGTCACGCACGTTCTCTCTCTCATTCTCTCTCTCTCTCTCTCTCTCTCTCTCTCTCGTAATTTCATTCAACTTGTCCTCTCATCATTTTTATTGTGCTGTTGCTATCTCCTCTCTATCGAGGTCGTTTCCATTCTACTGTTTATATTTATTTTTTCAACGAGATAATGAATTCACTTTTTCTGTAATTAATACTCGTCCATCAGTTCATAATATCTGTTTTAAATGCGCTGAATGGAGATACGCCAGTAGTAAATGGGGGCACCCTAGCGACAATGGGAATTAGCATTACAAGACCCCTTGGGCAACTCTAGCGACAATGGAAAATTAACATGGAGAAAAATCGTGGGACAATCTGGCGACAAGGGAAATTAACATGGAGAAAAATCGTGGGTCACTCTAGCGACAAGGGGAATTTAACATGGAACTATAGTGTGGGTCTGTCTAGCGACAAGGGGAAATTAACATGGGAATAGAGTTTGGGTTTGTCTAGGGACAAGGGGAATTGAATATGGGATTTTTTTTTTTAATTTAAAGTTAAATTTAAATTTAAAAAAAGGGGTAGGCAATGGAAAGGCTATCTCTTTTCGAGAAATATGGCTGGCCCTGAAAAGGGCCTTTGGGTTTTCTTCTTCTTCTGCTTCTAATTTCTTCTTTTTCTCCACCAAGTTCTTATTTATCTCCAACACTTTTTCTCTTCTTCTCTTTCTTTTTCTCCTGCTCTTCTTTCTTCTTCTTCTCTTCCTCCTCTTCTTTCTTCCTCTTCTCATTTTCTTCTTCTTTTTCAATCTTTTCGTTCCATTTGCTTATTCTTATTCTTTCCTCTTCATCCTCCTTCTCCTCCTTTATCTCTTTCATGACACCACTAATCTTGTCCTTTACCTTTTTTAAGTTATTAATTTCCATCTTTACACGATGGGGACTATAGGAATAATGGTCTTCAACCAGTCTTATTAACATCTGCTCCATCATTCCTAAGTTGTCTAAAACGTCTTGTAATGTTTGTATTTTGTCCATTTGTTTAGAAGCCATCTTCTTTTTTTATTCTTTGCAGAATGGTTTGAACGACGAATACTATGGGTTCTTATACTTAAAGCGCGTACGTGAAGGAAAACATCCCCCTAAAACGTAAAATTGATCTTACCTAGATCATGACCAAACAACGCGCGAACGTGAAGGAAAACATCCCCCTACTTTTTCATTTCATATAATAAAACCCAAACTATACTTTCTCATTTCATATAATAAAAACCCAAACTATACTCTCCACATACGCTAAGAAACAATAAACAAAATCTATAATCTACTATCCACACAATCTTACGTGAGCGCTTACAAAACCCAAACTATACTCTTCACATAAGCTAAGAACAATAAACAAATCCATAATCTACTATTCACACAATCGTACGTGAGCGGGTACAAACACAAACACAAACACACAAACACAAACACACAAACACATACGCTAAGAACAATAAACTAATCCATAATCTACTATCCACACAATCGTACGTGAGCGCTTACAGAACCCTAACTATACTCTTCACCTACGCTAAGAAACAATAAAGAAACCCATAACCTACTATTCCCACAAACATACTTGAGCTCTTACAAGCACCAACACACAAACACATACCCTCACACTATCTTAAAAAAGAGTTAGTGTTTATAATCACACTACTCTACCTACACACATTGGCAAATCGATTGTTATTTCTTTTCTAGAGTATTGGGTAGCCCTGAAAGGGCTGGTTTTTTTTGGAACTTCATGGACACCTGGTTAATGGTGGCACCTTCCAGGCCTAGCGCCACATACACATCTTGTCCCCCAGTTACTTTTTACCTTTTTGGGGGAGAGAGCAGAGGCAGGATATGTCGCTTCAGAATCCCAATTTTCGCTCTCTGGGATTCTGAAATTTCTTCTTCTTCTCTCCTTTTCCTCCTCCTCCTCTTCTTTGTATCTTCTCTCCTCCTCTTTGTATCTTCTTTCCTCTTCTTCTTTATATCTTCTCTCCTCCTCTTCTTTGTTTCTTCTTTCCTCCTCCTCTCTTATCCTTCCCTCCTCCACAATGGCTTCCGCGGCCAGTTCATTTAATATGCGCCTGGCATATTCCAGATGCACATGAAGTTCCAACAGTTTCTCCAGTCTCGTGTTCATTTTTGGTGTTGATCAATCAACAAGGGTAGCTGGACTGCCGAACGAGTTTCAATTTATAGTGAAAGCGCGGACGTGAAGGAAAACATCCCCTAAAAACTTAAAATTGATCTTACCTACATCATGACCAAAAAACAACAACGCGCGGACCTAAAAGAAACACTCACTCACTTTTCATGCTACCCATCACTATTTTAAATTTTTTTATAAATCACTTCAATAGACTATCCACATACGCAAAGCAATCCAATCTAAACCCAAATTTACACCTCAAACACCAAAAAAAAAGACATCATTTTAATCTACTATCCATACCAACTTACTTAACCACTTACAAACACAAACACACAAACACATACCCTCACATTTTTTTTTAAAAAAGAGTTAGTGTTTATTTTCACACTACTCTACCTACACACATTGGCAAATCGATTGTTATTTCTTTTCTAGAGTATTGGGTAGCCCTGAAAAGGGCTGGTTTTTTTTTGTTTGCTATGGCATTCTTTTTCAGTTTCTAAGAATGCGATGTCCTCTGAGGATAGACTTTCTGGCGATAGGTCTGCTTCTTCGGAAAGAGAAGAAGAACTCTTTGGTGTCGATACGACAATCGACAAAGCCTCTGTCAGCTTCAGGTTGCTGCTGCTGCTCTTGTTGTTGTTGCTGCTGTCTCTGAAGTCTGTACTTCTCTGTCCATTCTTCTTTTTCCCTGTTCATTTCTTCTCTGAAGAGCTCTTCTATCAGGTCTTCAGTGATTTTTAACATTCTCACATTCTCTATTTCTTCTGGCTTCGGTATCAGACTGTGTCTGACCCTATGCAAATTCACGTAGGCTTCGTTGAGTTTAGCTAGTTTGGAGCACATCTTCTTAGGAGGATGTGTCGACAATGGATGGTTAGACTGGAAACAACCCGGTTCTTAAAGTCAAAGCGCGGACGTGAAGGAAAACATCCCCCACACGGTTTTTGAGTCGCAACGTTCAGTGAGTGTCATGAGAGGGATAGTAAGAAATGAAAGAGCATCAATCCAACATTCTTATAGCTAAACAAAAGACAAAGGCATTTTTTCAAAACACAACATTTTTTATTCAAAAATCACTTAACACTAAACAACAACTCTAACATTTTTAACAATAATCCAACAATAAAACATCAAACAATTTTTTCAAAACACAACATTTTTTATTCAAAAATCACTTAACACTAAACAACAACAACTCTAACATTTTTTAACAACAATGCAACACTAAAAGTTTCTCCACTAGGTAAAGAGGGATAACAGTCTTCCATGGTTTCTAGTAATCTAGGATGACTTCTCTCAAACTGTTGATTTCTATGGTATTATCGAATTCTGCATACAGGATGACGTTCACCGTTTCATCAGGGTCTCGGTCTTTAAACTGAATTTCCACACGAATCTGGCCGGATTTTATAGGGTGGAAATGTCTCTCGTCGCTGCCTTGGTCTGGAGTGAAATCGAAAGCCCACAAAGCGTAGCCTCCTGCATAATCCTCGTACGTAATACCGTGACTGGTATTGGTTCCTAACTGTCCGGTGGCTTCGTACAAGGACAAGTACGATCTCAAGTAATTCTTCTTTTTAAAGTCAGGTTCGAAAGGTCGGGTACACAAGGTCTTGCCATCGCGACTGACTTCGATATTGGACACGCCAAAGTGTTGAAAGTAGAAAGGATTTTTTTCGGCAGCTCCGTTGAAGGCTGTATTCTCGACGATACCAACGATCAAACGTTTGGGTAACTGTCCTTGGAACAGATGATCTTCGATCATGGATCGCTGTCCCTTGGGAATGGTGAAGGTTTTCACTTCCACGCGTCGTATGGGATACTTGGCGGTCGTTCTGCTCAACGTCTGACTGATGTCGTTTCCCACTTTAGGTAACACTTCCACACGGCGTACGTAGAGTCTGGCTTCTAGGATTTTGGTTTTGTAACCGTCACTATCAGCCATCAAATGGAAAGCGGCACTGCTACGATTCAGTCTCAGGAGGAAATCCACCCCGTTCAGCAAATACTTTTCTTGCAACCACATGTCCAAATGCAAACGATCCATCAGTTCTAAACTTGTGTCGGCTCCCGTGATTCTCTTTCTTCCTTCTACAAATCCATCATTGTTGTCTTTCTTTTCATCAGTTTCCAATATTTCAAACTTGGTAGGTTCGTCAGCTTCCCATACCACACAGGCATTGAGATGAGTGTTCTTGGCATCTATTCCGTACGTCCAGAGATTTTCCAGGTAGGCACGATAAGGGTAAGTATCCATGCTGCTACTGACCAGTTTGTTATTCAAATACAAGTCCACTCCACTGAACAAGGAATGCATGACATTGTTGACGGGAGCTACTGCTTCATCGTCTATAGCACCTCCAGTCTTATCTAGAATTTTGACTTTCAGGTACAAGTAACTGCTATTCAGATCGATGTAATCTTCGGGCTGTCCTTTGATTTCAAACTCGATGGGAGCGGAATCGGTCAGTGAGGAGACGGGGTGAAATTCCACACACTGGGATTCTTGCATCGTCATCATCGTGGGGGGCATGGCAAACAGATCCAGTTCCGTCTTGGAACAAGCGCAAGATTCTCGGTGCATCATTTTTTTGTCTCTTTTCTCAATAATCGAAAACGTCTAAGTCTCGAACGGTTCTTTTTTTCTTGGCCTTTCTCGCTTGAAGTCTGGTGAAAGGGTGTTTTCTTCGTCGTCTCTTTCTGAATTGTCCTTGCTGAATGCCTGACTCGGTAGCGTGCAGGGCATTTATAGGTGTTTCTCGTTGGCCTAAAATGTCTTTGCCCGTTTGCAGCAAGACATTTTTGCCTGCCCTCATGAAGGCTTCTTTAGGGTTTTGTTTGTCGATGATGACATTTTGGAGAAATTCTTTGCCTTGCGTCAGTGCCGCATCTTTCAAGGCGTGCAATCCGCGTGTCACCATCGGTTTCAACACCGGGGCCACCGAACGAAAGGCCGATTTTAACATATCTCCTAAGACGTGTCCTCGCTGTCGAGCAACCCCTCGGTACACTGGATACATGACTTAAGAGTCGTGAGAGAACCGTTTTCGAAAATGGAGTTTCACCGTGACTTTTCCTTTGGTGAATGGAATATTTTGTCCCAGATCTCCTTTTATAGCAATGTTGACCGTGTCCAAATACGACTTACTGACAGGCAAATAGTGAGGATGGACAAATTCGCGGTGGACGTGGTAAGTGTTTCCACCTTCCTCGTCAGTGTTCGTGGCAGAATCCACTTTGAAAGGAATGACACGCAGTAACGGTACGGAGGTGTGTCCCACCACGTTGTACTCCACCACATCGGAATACACGAACATCAAATTCAGTCCTTGGTTCAGTTCTACCGGGGCACGAAATAACTTGCTAAAAGACTCGTTGTCGTAAACGATGGGTAATTCGTTTTTCTTGATCATGGTCTTTCTCATGTCCATGTCTCCGCCCAACATGTCATACAATTCAGGACAAAATAAAATGGACAGGATTTTACTCCGTTCAAATTTCATCAAGAAGCGACGAGCTGCTTTGTGGTACTCCATGGTGACATTTTTGTTGACATGCTCCAAAGCTTTCAGAAACACGACATTAAACCTGGAGGTTATGGTGCTGACCAAATGTTGACCACTAAAATAAAAGCCTGGGGGAATGAACAAGTGATAGGTGGTGTACTTTTGTGTACGGGTTTTCTTGTCATATTTGACATTGCTATCCATCCACTGTTGCATTTGCTTGTCATGAACTTCCACATCAAAAAAATTTTGATTGGGAAGGACATTGAGGACGTGGGTCGGGTGAATCATTTCTACTAAAGCCACTTCCCAATGGGCTTCGTGATCTAACTGGATGGCCTGAGGTAATTTGGCCGTGTAACAGCACAACCTGTTCTTGGGAAACACCTCCATGGAACTGTCACTGGGTAAAGTTAAGTAAAATTGGTTTTGGTGACTCATAATTCCAGAGTTCTGTGGCTGTCCGAGGGGTTACTGGACGTCAGAGGCGTGTCTCCGTCTAAAATGGGGTTCTGGTTGTGATTGAAGTGGTGACTGGCACTGGCACTGGACACAAGGTTCCCGGTTTTCCCGATCGAGGTGAATTTCAGGGAGGGATTAGGAAGCAGGTAACCGATGCAAATGCTCAATAAAATGGTCCACAATTGTTTGTCTCCTTGTTGCAAACTCAAATTGGCGATGGCTGCCCCGATGACACAATACACCACGAAGATTTGGCAGAAAAAGACGATTTGCGTTTTAGGCACACGTTCTCCACACCACACCCACAAGGGTTGTTTTTGTAAATCTTGCACAGAAGAACAAGGTGAAGGAGGAGTGGTCGACGTAGCTGCGTCTGCTGTGTGAAAGGGCATGATGGTCACTTCTTTTTATAGTCGATGACTTGCGAAGTGTCGATCCAAGAATCAAAACTCGGTGGATATCCTTTCCAACGTACTTTGACTTCTTTGGCACGTCGTTTGCCCACTTTACGGGTTCTGCGTTCGAGAATGCTTTCGATGTCGTACACGTCGTCTTCTTTTTTGGTGACACGTTGTAACTCGGGCAAATAAAACGTTCCTTTGAGCACTTCTCCGTTCATGTCTTCCAATTTATAGACGGCAGGATGACGGCCATGCACTCGTCCAGTGACGCGAAACAATTCGGTCGTCCAGTTAGGTAAGTAACCTTTGTCGAAAGTGCGTTTGGTTTTGCCAATGCGCACCCAATCTCCTACGGCCAACTCTCCACTTTTCTTGGGGACAGCCCTCGTCGGGGACGTACCAAACAGGCGCTCAAACACCAACACTTCGTTTTCGGGAGTCACGTCTTGCGGGGCACGTCCGATGCTTCGATGGTAAGATTGGTTGTACGCTTGCACCAGGTGCGGTAAGATGTCGATGTACTTCAGAGTGTGGTGATGCGTAAAATATTTCCACATGCGTTCTTTCAAAGTGGGTTGAAAACGTTCCACGATGCTGGCTTTGGTTTCGGGATTCTCGGTGGTAAAAAAATGAAGTCACGTTTCTTTAATTCTTTTTGTAAAGCTTGGTTCAGAAATTCGGTGCCTTTGTCCGTTTGCCATCGAAGAGGGTGACGACCGCTTTGTTTCAACACCCGTTGTAGTGCTCGCACTAACTCGCTGCTCGATTTGGAAGTCAAGGGCACGACCCAGGCAAATTTGGAAAAGACGTCGATGACACAAAACAAATATTTGTAGCCACGATTGTAGCTGGCCAAATGAGAGACATCGGCTAAATCGGCTTGCCATTGATGATCGATGCCTTCCACTCGGGTGCGACTTCTGGCAAACTTGCGTCGAATGGGTTTGTGTAAAGTGTAGGTAGCTTGTTCTTGTAACCATCGTTGAACTTGAGGTAAACGGAGACTTTTCAGTCGCGTTTTGGCAGCACGATACAACTTTGAACTCCTGCGTAACCTGCAGGATGGGAGGCATCGTAGTAAATGCTGGCTAAGACTTTTTCCATTTTTTTTGTGTTGGTTGGTGTGTTAATAAGACACCCACTCTTGGAGGATGCTACTCTTTTTCTCTTGGGGTATTTTACTGGATTGCAATGCTTTGCGTGTGCGGCCAGCAATAGGTGTCGAAGAGGAGAAGGATGTCTGAGCGGGGGATATCGGTTCTTGTTTCACTTCTGTCTTCACTTTCTTTTTCTCTTGTGAGGAAGAAGGGGTGGCCATCATCTTTTTAATCCATCCAATTCTGGAGGTAGGTGGTGTTGTTAACTTGCGTACTTTTTCTGGTGGAGTTTGAAACCCTTCCTCTTCTTCTCCTTTTTCTGTCTTGGTCACGGGTACTGGTGGTACTGGTACTGGTACTGGTGATGGTGCTGGACTTTTCATCGAGGTCTTAAAATCTTTCAGAGTGGGTAGAGCTGTTTCGTCTAAAGCTTTCTGGTGAAAGAGTTGCAGTCGTTGCAAGAGTTGACCGTACTTTTGGGATTTTTCTGTTTCGGACAAATCTTGGCGATCCATCAAGGACTGCAATTCGTGTTGTAAGTGGGACATCTCGCTCAAATTGGGATTGGGAGGTAAATGCGGGGTGTGTTGTTCTTACCACCGATGGTATTCCATCCATCGTTTGTAAGGCACTAAAGCTAGTTTTCGTCCTTCCATGGGGTTGTCAGGGGTCGATTCTGAGATCTTGGAACTTCCGAGGCCTTTTTATCTTGCTCCCACCAGTCCTCCCAACATGGTTCCCAAGACTCCTTTCAGTATGGGGTCTAACAAGAGAGGTAAAATACCTCCACGTTGCACTAACATCTTCTTTTTTTGACGAATGGGAATTTTCTTTTGAACCATTTGGCGAAGAACGTGACGATGTTTGCCTAAGCATTGTTTCTGGTGTTTGGACAAAGGGATCGTGCCTTTCAAAACGTTCAAACAACATTCGCACACGGTATCGATGACCTCTTTGGAGGCTGTTTGAATGAGTTTTTTTCGTAGGGGTGGAGAAGCCTTGGACAGGACAGATAACATGTCCCCATGTTTGGCTAAACGTGGTGGCAGTCCTTTCCTTTCTTTCCTTGGGGTTTTCTGGAGGGTGACATCTTTGAGTCTTCAGGAGCACCAAAAAACACTGATACCCGACTTGGTCACAGGCCTTTTTTATACTGGAACGCGTCGCCACTGATTGTCTTGACGTCGTATCAGTTTGAGGACAGGCATGACACGTCGTGCAGGGGTACGTAACGGACTAAATCGAGCCAGTTCTTGCCTGGACAAATCCAGTAAACCTTGTAACATGCCCGATCTTTCTTGAACTTTGATTTTGGGAGAAGGTACTTTGTGAGCAGCAGCCACTGCCACTAAATTGGAAGGTCCTGCCACTGGGGAAGTTCTTTTGGGGGTCATCGACGGAGAAGTTCTTGGTGCGATCAACGTCTCCAAGTACTCTTCAGTTCTGGGTGTCATTAACGGAGAAGTGGACAAACGTGAAGCTGCCGGAGACGCAGTCACCGCCGTGGCAGGTCGTGGTTTGCGAGTGTAAGGTTGCGTCCTGGCCGAAGTGCCTCTCTTGCGACTAGTTTTCTGTGGACTTTTCTTTTTCTGGGGGCTTCTTTTCTTTTTCCGGGGTGGTGGTGGTGTCTGGTCAGAGGAGGGTCCTGCCACTGGAGAAGTTCTCCTTGGGGACCTGGTCTTTTTCTTCTTGGGGCTTCGTTGGACTTTTGTCTTGGGTATAACTTTGGGGGCATTAGGATCCCATCTTAAGAGTGAGCGAATGATGACCCCTCCTAGAGTACCGCTCCCTCCAGGTTTCAAAATGATTTATTTTTTGGTTTGAGTGTCGATGCGGGGATCGGCCAGTTGGACCAAAGCGACATTGTTTCGATCAAAAAAGCGTTTGGTTTGATGAGGAATCTGAATGATTCCTTGGAGTAATTGACGTGCCGTCACCGTGAACCATCGTAAGACTTCTTTGAGACTAGCTTCTAAGACACGAGCTCGTGTTTGTGGATTTTTTTCTCGACTGATGCCATACAAGGCACGAATCAATTTGACGGGAAGATGCGACTGAAAGGACGTCATGTTCGCACTGAGAGTGAGACAGACGAAAAAGGGTCTGAGGTTTTTATAGATTTTTTTTATGGGGAATGAAATGAAGTCGAGGACGGAGACGTGTACAGGACAGGCCCTCCGTCTTGGCACCAGTGGTGAAACAAGTGGGTACGAAATCGCAAATCCTCGGGAGTCGTAGGTTTCAAATCGACGAGTAAATAGGCGTGTGGAGTTTGAGTGGCATCGTCGTACGCCTGAGTCAGCGAAGGCGTTCCTAACTGTTTGGCTAAGACTTGCACTTGCGATTTATCTCGAGGGCTTTTAAACAAGACCACGTAATGCGCATTGAGACTGATGGTGCGATGGGCTTTACTTTGTTGAAACAAATTTTGAGTGATGAAAACGACACTGGCATTACGGTGATGCCCTTTGCGCGTGAACCACAGTTTAATTTCTTCTTCGTCTTCTCCTAACATGTCGTCGAAAATGACCAAATGGGTTTGACGGGAGTCAGAGACGATGCCGTCGTCTTCTTTAGGAATGCCTTCCACAAACACGATGGAATCGCCTTGACTTTCTCGCAAGAGGCTGTACGCCGACTGCCACTCTTTGTAACACCACACGATCCGTTGAGGGGGGCCGATCGATCAAATGATGTTTATGTTCGATCAAACGTTTGACGAATTCGGTTTTGCCAGAACCGCTAGGTCCAGCAATGAGCATGTTAAAGGGATGGCGAAGATACAAAGCCTCCCAACTGGCACGATCTAAGTGTTCGTCGATGACTTTGACAGTAGAGGAAGAGGGAGCAGAGACAGTAGAGGTAGCCATGGTGTGAGGAATGTCACTTGTGACACGAAAAAACAAACAAGACAAGAGTTTATATACTTTTTCAGAACATGTTTATTGAATGTTTTTTTTCAAACATGAATACGAAAGACAAAAATACATAAAAGCCAAAGGCTTAAGTACAAGAATAAAAGGCACATGAACGTGGAATAAAAAACAAGTGTCTGTACAACAACCACATGTTTTGGGTAAAGTTCTAACCAGTTCTATAGTAGGGGGTAAGGTCACACAAGTGTCCTCCCGAAAGGGTTTTTCAGGCCTGTCCACGACAGTCCTTTCCTGGGTGACGGGTTCTTCTGGCACCGTCACTAACACAGGTTGAAAAGTAACTTTTTTCCTTGAATAACTCTCGTGCATACTGGGCCACCTCTTGTGTCCAAGCCTCAAAACCCTGGTCTCGGTGATGTCCAACATTTGACTCCTAATCAATCTGGTTTCTTCTTCGTCAACGACATGGTAAGTTACTTCAATGAACAATGAACTATTGGACTTGGACGTTGTCCCTTTGTATATGCTGACCAATATCGATGTGACCGTACGGCAACGTAAAGTGTTTGGGTAGTCTTACTCGCTTCTGGTACACGATTTGATAGATTTTCTCCAGGGGCCGACTGACGATGTGGTGAGTGGGTAAACGTACAATCTTGTTCAGTTGATAAGTGGTCACTTTAAAGTTTCCATCCTCTCCCGATTGCAAGGCTTCTTTCAATGCCCCAAAGTTGACCACTCGACTGGTACGATCATTCAGAGTCAGACCTTTCACTTTGCACGTCGTGTGCACTTCTCCTTGTTTGTCCCGGTATTCGTAGCCGTAATTTTTGGGACCACCACTGACGAAACTTAGAATCTTGTCGTCGGGATGCTCGTCTGTCCAGGCTCCTAAACGGTCTCCTTCGATGTCAGGGTGCTGTTGAATCGGGTGATGGATGTAAATGCAACTGTCCGTGTCAAAGTACAGGACGCGTTCTTCTAACAGTTCTAAAGCTTCGTACAATTTTAAGCGAGCATGAGCTGTCACGTAAGCCGCAATGATGACATTTCCAAAAGGGTCGTCTTGTACAAAGTCCAGATCTTCTTCGTAATTGACCAAGATCAAATCCTCTCGAACGACGTCCACGTGTTTCATGTATTTGGTTTTGTCGTGAATCATCTGGAAGTAGCGGGAAGGTTCTGTCAAATATTCCGTCTTGGGTAAACACGGTCGTTGTGCCATTTTACCCCACAAGCAATTTAACATCACTTTGGCAAACGATCGCCTGCCTTCGTTTTTTTCG
The DNA here is from genome assembly GCA_028554795.2 of Sinohyriopsis cumingii. Lineage (NCBI taxonomy): Eukaryota > Metazoa > Mollusca > Bivalvia > Unionida > Unionidae > Sinohyriopsis > Sinohyriopsis cumingii. Next base: position 185,362,604 of record CM068824.1, on the reverse strand, counting down.
ATGTGGTCTAAAGAGATGCCTTCTTGTTCGTAGTATTTCTCTTTGAATTGTGTTTGGTCTTCGGGAGTGTGACACCAGGAAGGATAGCCGCTGGCTTCTTGTTTCAGTTTCAAAAAGGCATCCACGTAGTCGGCGAAAATGCCTTTCTGAGTAGGGTCACCCTTGTGGTACTGTTGTGTCTTGGGAAAGTGGCAAATTTCGTACACTTCTAACAGTTGGTATCCCATGTCCAGAGCTTTGAACAATTCCACGCTGACCCAGGTTCCCGTCAAGGCACGTTCTTCCTGGCTGTGATGGCAAGGTTGGTCCTGGTTGCACGTTTCGGCACAAGTACGGCACAAGGGAAACATCAGTTTGCCTTGACAATGGTGAGGTAAGACGGGATGGTATAGGTTCGTGGGAGGCAAAAGTTTACACTTGATCAAGCCTTCGTATTGTCGAATGTTTTTCAGGTCGATGTGTTCCGTGAACAATTGCGGGTGCCCTACAGGAAAGCGACAATATTTGCACACGTAGGGATACAGCGAACACACGTCCAAGTATTTGATTTCTTCTCCTTTCTCTTCGTCGGCTTGGTACAGCAAACACATGGCATTGGTCCTTCCTCCGTACAAACTATCCCTCGGGTTCAGCGGGTCCATGAACTGGTAACTTTCCACGAGGCGTTTAAACTCGGGATCGGTTTTCAAACGGTGATCGTACTCGTGTTCCCACATTTCCACCACTTGGTATCCTTCCTGTTCTAACTTTAGGCGTCGCTGACAAGTGTCCTGGTACAAGTCCTCCATGGTTCGTTGCAAAAACTGATTTTTAGTGTCACGGTCAGGGTAACAGATGGGACATCCGTGAAATAAGCAACCGTTAAACTCGTACACGATCTTGGGGTTTTCTAAGTCCCAGCCATCTACCGAATACGTTCCGATGGTCTTTTCGCCTCCTCCGTTGCGGACATGCTGAATCCATTTGTCTTCCTTGTCGCACAAGTAATGTAACCAACGTACGGCTTTGACCGAGTATTGACGCTTGACATAGTGGGTCGTTTGAGGACTGATGACAGCCACGGTGTTTTCAGGCATGAATCGTTGGCGGTACACTAAGGAACACGCTTTGGCAATGGTGCAAGCTTCTTTCAAAGGATCGACCCCTCCGTGTTCCATGAACAGTTCTCGAAATTTTCCACAGCAACGTCGTAAAATGTCCACGTCGGAACGACAATACTTTAACATTTCTTCCTGAAAGTCGAAGGGGTCAGAGGCATGAGCCTGGTACCAAGCGTAGAAAGCTTCTCGTTGTTCGGTACGCATGTTGTCGGGGTCGTAATAGTGAGCCTCAGGTAAATGGGGTAGAACGGCATGTTGATTGGCTTCCGTATTGAAAAAGTGTTGAAAGTACCCTTTAGCCATTTCTGTCATTCCAAACGTTTTAGGCATTCGACTCAAAGGCATGGCCAAGTAACTCATCGAATCTTTAAACTGTACTTGTCCCACTTGCATGAAAATGATTTTGGCTCCGTTCAAAGTGACTTTAGGACGTTCGGTGCCTTGTTCCGTATAGTGTCTGAGAAGAAACTGTCCATCGTATCCGGAGAAATTGTGAGCCATCACCGTGGCATGACGATGACAATCTCCGTAACGTTCGATGTCCTCTTGGCTCCACGTCTTGTCGACGGGGTCTAAGACCCATTGGGCAAAATCGGCTAACGTGTTTGGTCCTCGAAAGATTTTTTCACGTCCTCCAGGAATCTTGCTGCAGTGAGGGCAATGGCTGAAGATAGGTTCTTGAATGCACTTCGCGCACGCTCGATGAGCCACGCAGAAATTAGGAATGTGAATGCCGGTCTCTTGCATGCATTCGAAATCGAAAAAGATGAAATTGCCTTTCTTCTTGTGACCGTCCTCTTCCTCTGGTGGGGGTTGGTATTTTTGCACGTAACATTCGTGTTCCAAGTCCACGATGTGGTGACAAATGTGACATGTTTTCTTTCCTCGACATACGTGTGCCTTGGTACTATTGGTACGTATGCCTTGTCCACACGTAGGGCACAATCTCAGGAGTTGACAAGCACATTTCTTCTGTGAACCTTGTGTTTTCAAATGTTGCTGGTAACAGGTAGGGCTGACAAACGTGCGCAGACAAGTTGAACAAGGCACTGGTTCTTCGCTCAGACAGGGTGGAGAGGCCAAACATCCTGGGCATTTCCATCCACAAGACTTGTGTTGCTCTCGATTGTTATAACCATAATCACATTTCTCACAATAATAACTGTATCCCAGGAATCCAGTGATACTGGTAATGGTATCGAAATGTTCATCGTGATAATAGACATGAATGTATTATCCGTCCTTAAAATCTTGGCCTCGAAACAACAGAGTTCCACGCATTTCTTGAGGGTGCACTTTCAAGGTGTAGCGTGGAGCTAGGGCATCTTGCAATTTTTGCATCTCAGGAATGCCACAGGGTGTGTCTTTGGACAGTCCGGCTTGTTGTAACAGGAGTTCTGCTTCATTTCGTTGTTTGGCTCGATGGGATCGTTGAATAGTTTTCCAGGTTCTTTTCCATTCTACCGTGTCGTTCTTGTTGGCATAGGTTCGTCCCACCACGATGGCACGGGCTAAACACATCTGGTCTTGAGGGTTGTGAATTCGGACAAGACTTGTTTTGGTGTTGCGAAGGTTGTCCACCAATAACATCTTTTTGCGTCCTGTCCCTTGAGGAAGAGTGACGTGGGCCATTTTCAGTGTGGCTTTACCATCGGTGATGTCAAACTGGTCATTAGATTGTTGTACGTGTTGAATCTTGTCCATGATTTTGGAAGGGGTTAGTTCTGCGGGTCTGCTAAACTCGATCCAAACAGGGGATTTCAAACCGTCGTGATCTATGGATAGTGTCAAGCGATCGTCTTCTTTGGGTTGACATTGTCGCTTGAGTGCGGTGAGCAAAGAATCCCACATCTCGGTGATAAACCCTTCTGCTTTCTCCAAGGGTACGTTGGCCTTGAGATCTTTAAACTTCACCGTCTAGGTGTAAGCCGTGGTTCTAAATTTTCTAGAGGAGCGCTTTTCCGTCTCTCGAATGGAATAGTACTTTTCAGGGTTGACTAAGGGTGGTGAACTTGGTTTAGAGGTTTCAAATTCTGGTTCACTCATGTCCTCTTCAAAATCACTGGCATGAATTTGTGCCAAGATTTCAGCCCTGGTACGAGGCGATAGATCACGTTTCTGCCTCTTACTTTCTTCTTCTTCTTTCATCTCGAATGAATAGGATCGTTTCATCTTGAGTGCAAAACGTCAAATGACTCAAGTTCAAACACCATAGACTAATTTATTGTCATGGCAAACCAGCGTATATAAAAAGGGTGTGTCTTGTCCTTTCACTATTCATTTCACTCTCAAACCGAGGAGAACGATGGAAGAGACTAGCCAAATCGAACGTTTCGTCAGAGACTTGCGAGGGGTCATTAGAAAATTCTCTTCAGACCAGCCGACAGACTACTCTCCTTCCTTTCGAGATAAGAGTCAGGATACTTGCTATATCTGTCAGAAGAAAGGGCATTCGTCTTCAGAGTGTCCAGACCGTCAAAAAAGAAAAAAAACAGGGGCTAAAAAAGACAAAAGTCAAGATACCTGTTATTATTGTAAAGAAAAAGGACATTGGTCTCCAGATTGCCCAAAAAAGAAACAAGAGGAGTCAGAAGAAAAGAAGGATTCTTCAGAAGAAGAGAGGGATTCTTCGGAAGAAGAGAGGGATTCTTCGAAAGAAGAGAGGGATTCTTCAGAGGAAGAAAGAAGACAATTCTATTTAAAAGAAGCAAAGAAACAGGAGAAGAAAAGAAGAAGGGAAGAAAATGAGGAAAAAACGGTGAAGAAATTCAAACAACAGAGAGACTAAACAAGGAGAAAGAAGAAGTCAATGAACTTTTAATTAAAGTGTTCTGTGGTGAATTGTGAATTGGATTGTAAAAAATGGATAAAAGAATACATGAATGATATAAGGTAAGTGTCTTTGAGTTTTGAAATAAGAAGCTACACTCACGCACTCATACAAAAAAGACACGTACTATAAGGGTAAAATGGTTTGTTTTTTTTTGTTGATTTTTGAGTTATTGGCAAATTGAAAGGCTATCTCTTTTCGAGAAATGTGGGTGGCCCTGAAAAGGGCCTTTTTTGGTGTAGGGGTGAGTTTAACCAATCAACTTTAACTGCCTTAAGCCTTTGCCACGGCCAAGGCCTACTTCTGATGATTGGGTTGAAATCACTAAGGGTGGTACGATAGGCTTAGTCACAGGGTTGGCGTGTTTAGCTCGGGAAGGTCGTATTCTCTTCGGTCGTGATAAAGAAGTCTGATACATTTGTTTCAGACTTCTTAACTCGCTAAAATGTCCAACAGTACCGTAGCCGTTTGATTTTCACCCTTTTGTTTCTTTGCTGCTACTTCTTCTTCTTGTTGTTTTATCTTACCTCTTCTTGTTGCTGTTGCTGTTGCTGTAGGAGAAAAGCTTGTTCCGCTTCCTTTTGTCGTTGCATAAATTTCTCCAATTCTTCTTTCTGTCTCTGTCTAAAATTCTCCACTTGCGGTAATGAAGAAAGTAACGAAGGTTCCGGAACAAATTCTTGCGAGGTAAGAAAATCCACAAAACCCAATGTACCTCTTCTGAAAGTAAGGCCGGGTTCCCTTGGGCAGTCTCCCCTGCTGGTGCACCCCAATGGATCGTTTTCTGAGTTTCCGTCATGTTGAATCACTGTCGCATTGATTGACTGCACACAAGCGCTAACGAATCTATATAGACCACGTGACGTCACAGACTGCTCTCTTCGGATTGGATGCGAGCTGAATGAATTGTGTAACGCGTGTTCGGATTGGTGAATGAATTCAATCCGTTTCAATCCTTCCTGTACCTATAAATAAGCGCAGTTCACTGCATTGATTCACCTATTCTCGTCGCTTCAAGATGTGGACCACAGTTGAATCATCCACCCTTGTGTCTTCCATGATGTTTAGGACGGACATGCTCATGTATGTCAGGTCCAAGTGGACTGTTGTTGATAGGACAGATACTAGTCAATGGATGAGGAGAGTTTACATAGAAAGACAAGGATGTCTCAAGAGGGTACTTGTGTATGGACCGGCAGTTAGAAGGAGTTTAAGAAGAAGAAGAAGAAGATGTGACAGATGCCATCTATGTTAATATTAATATTAACATAAACCCAAAGGCCCTTTTCAGGGCCAGCCATATTTCTCCAAAAGAGATAGCCTTTCCATTGCCTACCCCTTTCTTTAAATTTAAATTTAAATTTAAATTTAAAAAAAATAATCCCATATTCAATTCCCCTTGTCCCTAGACAAACCCAAACTCTATTCCCATGTTAATTTCCCCTTGTCGCTAGACAGACCCACACTATAGTTCCATGTTAAATTCCCCTTGTCGCTAGAGTGACCCACGATTTTTCTCCATGTTAATTTCCCTTGTCGCCAGATTGTCCCACGATTTTTCTCCATGTTAATTTTCCATTGTCGCTAGAGTTGCCCAAGGGGTCTTGTAATGCTAATTCCCATTGTCGCTAGGGTGCCCCCATTTACTATTTACGCCCAGTTTTCGATGACCCCATATTGTGGACTGTGACTAGAGGTAACATTTTTATTAAACTACCATTATAAAATATACATACATACACTCATTTGCTTCATCGGCAGAACCTATTTTGCGTTTAGATTTATCTTTATTACATCATTCAGTTGCAAGAAAATACGAGCACACCAAACATCATCCAGTTTCTTACCGTAAAATTTGGCCCCTCATCACCAGGGACGTCATTAGGAGGGGGCAGGGGGCATTTGCCCCACCCCAAATTTGCATGCGCTGTAAAATTGCTGTTGCATATATACGAAAATTAACAATCCCGTCAAGTTTTGCTCCCCCATCAAGTTTGGCCCCCACAACCAAGTTTTGCCCCCTCCCCCCCCCGAAAAAAGTTGAAATGACGTCCCTGAAGTCATCACGACGTATTGCAACAATGTATTTTCTACGAAGCTCGATCTTCTTCACTGATGGAATATGGTGGAAGTTTATATCTAGGTAAATTCTAGCATTACCATTGCACAACGGAACAGAAAAGTATTCGTCGCGATTGTTTCCTTTGCCAGTATCAATTGTAGCAGCCATGCTTGCGAGGTAAAATAAAGCAGGTGCCTAGTTTAGCCTCGTCTTGGTTTGGACGACCCAGGGTCACATGAATACATGAATACATTCTGAAAATGGTCTATAGAAGTTAAAACGATGCAAAAAAAATAGTAAAAGTATGACTCAGAATGAACTTGTGTGAAAATTTGTCATAAATAGAAAACTATTTTAAGGCATATTAAATTAGGTTATGACTTTTCCTTTGCTCATATCAACTAATTTTGAAATGTTGACATAAATGATTTTTTGTTAGGATTTAATTTTCATAAACATACCAGTATTGTACATTGATAGACATTACTTAACGACTATTATGAGGAATAATATATTTATGTAATATTTAAATTTATGTGGAATAATCTATAAAATACCAATGACTTGAAGATTTAGTGATTCTTCAGATATGTCCGTCGTAGGACTGTTGTAGATAAACTTGTAGGTCCCACTATCAGATCGATTTGCTTTTCTTATCCAGAAGGTACTTTCTCCTTGCTGCTTCAGTCTTCCTTCATAAGCAGGGCCTTCACTGAATCCGCGTTCTTGTGACCATGCCACAACAAGAGTGTCTCCCTTGTACACTGCTTTGTTCTTCACGTTAGTTGGTATATTAGGCCATATCAGAAAAGCATCTTCATATTCACACATAATTTGATGACTGATCCCAAACGAGCCTTTAAAATTTAAGAAGAAAAGAAAAAGACAAATTATATATATGAAGGATAGAATAGCTGTATTCATTATTTAAACACAGTTAAAAATAATACATATAATGACCCATTAGATGTTTGTTTGCTTGATGTGTTATGGCACATGATCAAAACATGAAGGTTATGTTGTGCCTTCGACATTAAAAGTATCTGATTTGGACTGAACTGACGGCTGTATTCGGCCTACATCATTCTGGTTGTTACCCATGCATTCAAACTCTTGTGACTAGAAATACAATCCTGTATTACAAATATGGATGGTTATTTTTTACCTTTCACTTTGTGATAAACATAGCTTTGGTTAAAGACTGGCCTTTTTAATAGAGCACTTATTAGATCAATTACTTTCTTTCAAAATGACAACTTGGCAAATGTGATGAGGGATTTGTAACACAATCTCCAAGAGTTTGCATTCTCTGCCTGAAGTTTTCAGTGTTCATCTCATGTACTATTTATTTAGTACATATTAAAATAAATCAGTACAAGTATCAAGGTCTTCTGGATTTAGGACTTCATGCTTCTGTACAGATGGATGTGCAATGCTCTGCATCTACCTTTTAGATGACCTATCCCAAATAGTAAGCAAACGAATGCCAATGGAAAATGCGTTGCACAATGTTTCAGTGATAGCATCTTCTTCTTAGTCTGAAAAAAAAGATGATTATCATTAGTTCTAAAGTGGATTCTGTAAGTAATCATATATCCCGGCAACATGCCAGAAAAAAACAAAAAGATGGGGGTATTTAATTATTTGCACATACGGCGAACAACATATCAATATACCGTATTTACCGGCCTATAAGTCGATGCAGAATGAGTCTAATTAGCAAATTTGGCAATTTTTCCATCCTTCATCTATATATAAGTCAATGCTGAGTATAAGACGAGGCCAGATCAATACATCGACTTGTCTTTTTCACTTCATTTCACACTAACTCGCGAATTTGGTCCTATCTGTAAGTCAGTAACCTTTCCAGTCAGGATCATTAAATGTAACTAAAAATACCTAATTTGTTTCACACGAAGTATTTTAAATGTACCATGTACTTTTAGCTACATATAATGACGCTGACCTGAAAATTTATTGAGACAGATACGGTTAAACTCGTATGCTATGTGGAATTAAGCTATAATAACTTCCGGTTTCATAAATATTAAAAGTATCACTGTATGCAATTTCAGATTATCAGCAATAGAGATATTGCATTTTCCATAGTTGTTTTGGGGGACGAGCGGTACAGAGAAATGGATGCATATGTATTCCATTACATTTTTATATGGTCCGATATATGAGAGAGAGATAGAGAGATTTCAGCTCTTTGTTTTTTGTTGGGGTATTTGTTGTTTTGTTTTGTTTACCTTATTGCCCCCGTTTAGCTGATGCTTTTGTCAAAGAGAGAAAACATTAACAAATGAAACGTAAATGTCAACTATGAAAATACATACGTTACTCCATCAAGGTTTAAATATTCACAGTAGTTATATCCATATAGACTCCATTTATGTTAAATCCCAAGAATGTCCATTTTGCATGCTAATTTTCTTTGCAAACGACCTTTCCATTCCCAAAAAATAAGATTTTTTCGAAGCGCATGCACCCTTCCTGTACTCAAGCAGCAACTGTTATTTGATCTTTGCTCATGCTAGATGTTACTTAAAAATTGCTGTCCGTTCCATCCGCAGGTTCAAAAGATTCGCAGGCTGAGATATTTACATGAGTAACCACCTGGCATTTCCTTTCATTATATGGTACGGTATTCATAATACCCATGAGTAGCCTCTTTCCCTACTGTTAACCTCGCTAATCTGATATGGTATGCCGAATCTTGATCTCAGACAGATCTTAGGTTGGAATGACTGCACACAGTTGTGGCATATTTAATTAGCATGCAAATACGACTATAAAGTCTTGTGATTCTTGGATAATAGAAGACGCAAACAAACGTAGAATGAATTGCTTACCTAGTGGTACTAATTGATAATGGAATATGGTACTGCATCTGTACATGAGTAATATCAGTCATCAGGTAAGTGAACAATACAGATTTACAATCGTGAAAACATCTCTCTCTCTCTCTCTCTCTCTCTCTCTCTCTCTCTCTCTCTCTCTCTCTCTCAATGGGGCATACATTTTATTTGATCATTAGGTGTAAAATGAAAATTGTGATGGGATGTCTTTGTCATGGTTACTCATCTTCTAACTTGTTAATCCTAACGCACATATATGTAATCAAATTTAAACAACGTATGTTGCAAACAACATAAATTACTGGTGCATGCTGCTTTAACGCAATTTGATTTATGTTAATTAATAATACTGATAATCATGTAATTGTTTACAAAACTCACTGTGGGATCATATATTTTTTCATGCACGATCTCTTTTTCGTACTTTTGGGGAATTATCTTCAATACAAAAAATACGATAAAGCGATTCAGAAGACATAATCCATATATAAGTCAATTCGGAGTATAAGATGAAGAAAAGATTTTCTGGACAAGAAGTATTGTCTTATAGTCCATCAAATACGGTACTGCATTCTTGTGTACTATGTCTGTTGAAATAGGAACAATACATCTACCTGCATGTTACATATTCAAGATGATGAATTCAACATTCAGATCATTTCTATTGTCAGATTGTTATGTGTTATCTTAATCTTTTTAAGATACTATTATGACCCCCTCCATTTCTTCCATGAAATAGTCAGCCCTAAATATGAAGTTTATTCATTTTTCTATAAAGACAAATATATCTTGTTAAAAGACGGCATCATATCAGTTTTGACGATGGTTAAGTTATGGTCATAAAGATCAATTCAGTCCTGACCAGGATTCGTTCGAAGAATTCAGCAGATACCAGAACCATCCAGTCTCTAGTGAGTATAGTGAAGAACACTAATGATACCTATGTTACCTTCGGACTCCCTGTTGAATTCATATTGAAAGTGTAGCAATTGCAAAATTGTGGGAAAAATAATATTAAAAATACGAACGCTGAGGCCATATGGAAACTGGATTCAGTGATTGTGTAAACTGAGTCAAGGCTTATGACTTTTTAAAGTCGCCATCCCTGGGCCTGTGTCTAAAAATATTTTATTTGATCATTGATCAAAGTCCATATTCTTTTCTTTTATACTGATTTGTTTTTGTAAGTTGTTAATGGCCTAAATGTTGTACATGCCGTTAAATTGTGTTGTTATTAACTGACGTACATAATATGCACAATTTACAGATGCATACAATAGTGTTAATTATGCATATACAAATGCAGAATTGTAGGCTGCTGTTTTCTGTTTATTTTAGTCTACCGAATTCACCCCCCCCCAAAAAATATATGTGTGCTTCCCTTGAGCCAACTATCTCCATTTCATTTTCATTGCGAACCCAGGCATGTTTTTGACTTCGGGTAAAAAGCAAATTCCCAAAATTGACTTGCAAATCTAATTGAGCCATTTTAGACCAATATCTGAAGTTCTTCGCAGACATACACACACACACACATATATATATATATATATATATATATATATATATATATATATATATATATATACACTAAATCATTATAATATATATAATCTCCAAAAAGTTTTTTAAAAAATTACCTAATGTACCTACCCTGATTTAAAAATCAGTGCGATAGGAAACACATTTGTTTTGCCTTAGCCACCATTCTTTATTCTGTGACAGTATATTGCCCTTGTGATACCTTGAAGACATTATTATAGGCAAGAAAAAATTTAAAGCGAAATTCCTATACATTGTAAGTAATTACAAGCATGAATAATACTTTAGCAATTCTTTATATACGGCCAAAAATTAACTTGTCAAGTGATTGTTTTCGATGTATAAGCTATCCGAACACGGATTAACAAGTGAGAACCCTCACTTAAGAAGTTTGGTCTTCTCATCTTTAAATTAATTTATATCATGTAATAGCTTTCCAAATAGACAGTACATAAATGTTATTACTGAAAATTAAATTATTGTGTTAAGCGTTTATTTCATACACAACAATCATTTAAATTCTAAGGCTGGTACTCATTGACTTTGGTACTACATACAATTTAGGTGGGGGAGTTAAGCCTTCGAAACTCAGTTTTAGGGAAAATAGACTAATTAAATAAGTTTTAGCACTATGTAGTAATACAATTAGCATGCCACGGAAACATATTGTTTGACTTACCAATAAGGACGCATAGACGGCAGCAAAACTAACAAGCAGTGGTTTTGGTAGGAAGAGGGTTACAACTCATTCTACTTGAGAAATGTTCAGTTATATTTCACATGCTTGGTACCATTCACTGTTATGTATTAATTAACCCAACTGCTACCTGAAAAAACAAACAGATCTATCCCTGCAAATAGTCATCTTGTTAACTTAGAGGAAAATTCGAAAACAAGGATTTTGGGAATTATATTTGCTCTGAACTTAAGAATATTTGCTAGCAAAAATAAATTTAGAACAATAACTGTTCTTTGCTTGACCTTACAAAAAAAGTCTAAAGACAAAACTTTCCTATTTTGTTTATTTCCAAAAACTTCAAATTCAAACAATATTGTTTCTTTGTGAGCATATACCAGCCTTTTCTGCAGCTGCAATGAAATACATCAGCATATTTAATGCCAGTACAGAGCAGTAAGGTACGTGGGCTAACGTGCTGAACTGCTTGCACTAGTCACTGATAATTTGTTGTCCATTGATATATACACCACTTTTTCTGGCATGAATAAATTAACAAAACACTCTATGATTCCATCCTAAACATCTGTAAAAGCAAGTAAAAATCTACCTCTTCTGTGCTAAATTATCAACTCTTCTTATCATCAAAGACACTTGCAGGCATGATAATCTGAAGTTTGTATATGTTTGTAATCGATTTTCGGGACATGTTCATTTTGATAAATAATAGAATTTCATTATCACAATTGAGATTCATGAATTAAATTCTGGATCTCCCCAGACATATATTTTTCCTTCCATGCAAGTGCCATGCTCGAGAGTAATTTCTTTAAACACAGTGGTTATCTAACTTCGACGTGTACTCAGTGCAACAACAACAACAACAAAAATCGCTATGAAGTAATTTAAACAAATATTGTATATCTTAGACAATGGCACAACGTTTCTTCACAACTATATTTTGAACATACTTTTCCTTGGGGAGCAAGCCTGTGTACATTTTTATTTGTATACTGAATGAGAAATTAAAACAAATAGTCCTGAGTTAATTTTATCAATTTATTTTCCTCATGCAAATGTACCAGAAAATATCAAATATTGAAAACAGTCCTGTCATATGAAATGATACCGACCTTACAGAATATTTTAGAACATTAATTCAATATGGATACCAAACTTTAAATGATATCTTTCAAACTAACAATGTCATAGACTTTTATAATGGTGTCTATTAAAATGAAAGAGGGACCTTGATTCAGTTTGTTTAGAAGTACTCCATAATACGTCCAAGAAATCTATATCATGTGATAGTTAATGTTCAGTATATTTAACATGTTAAGGGCTAACTGAAACAATTCTAAAGTCACATATATAATTCATTAATATATTCATAGTTTATTTAATACATATTAATCTGACTGGTCAAACAATTGTACAAGGAAGCCTACTGCATACTTTCTAAAAATTTATACTTTGCCTTCATTTATTCAAAATGTATGCAAATGTTGAATTTAAGCTTGTGTTCGATCTAAAATGGCTGAAAATTGCATTTCAAGATTGTCCAAATTTGATCTACATTAATCGTCTAAACATAGAGCATGTCAGCTCGTAATATGGTCATATAACAAATCAGAATGGTAATCTACATGTAAGGTGGCAACAGTATGAGTGAATCTTTCTGCTATCACAACTTATTTGATAATAAAACTATCTACTGCTGTTTGTATGGGATGAAAGAGTTTTAATAAACAATAATGTGTCCTTTATGTAAAGCAGTTTTATATAATAATAATAATAATAATAATAATAATAATAATAATAATAATAATAATAATGATGAGGACTTTGTATAGCGCCTAATCTTTAGAAGGTCTAAGCGCTTTACAACATTAGACAACACCTATAAGATAAAAAACATATAATGATATGATTACAAAAACAAACACCATGAAATTAGAAAACATTAAAAAGCATGCTGAGAATATTTAAGATACGAAACATTAGTAGGTCTTTAAGTTTTTTCTTGCAGTCGAAATAAGTGAGTTTTGAGAGCCATATTGAATGTGATCACTGTGTCTTTGTATCTAAGTTCAGTGGGCAATTCATTCCCCGTTACTGGGCCCTGGTATGCAAAAGAACGCTGTCCATATGACTTTGTTTTCATAGTGGGAATAATGAGTATACGATTGTCAGAAGAGTAGCGTTAAGTATCTTGTTGGTGAGAACACATGGGTGAGGTCGGATAGGTATGTTGGACTAGAGTCCGACAGTGAAACATAGCACAGAGAACAAATTTTGTGTTTGATTCTGGATTGAATGGATAGCCAGTGTAGGGTAAAAAGCAGCGGGGAGGTGTGCTCTGATCGTGGTACTCTAAGTATGATCCGATTAGCTGTATTTTGAACTTTTTGAAGTTTCTGGAGCAGATATTGAGATGAACCAGACAGAACAGAGTTACAATAGTCCAGTTTTGAAAGTACTAATGAACACACAGGTGTTTTAGTGGCATCAACTGAATATATATTTGCGAATTGAGCTGATGCGTCTCAGCTCAAGATGTGCAGCCTTGCATATGTTCATGACATGTTGATGCAACGTGAGAGTACTGTCCATAGCAACACATGGGTTTCGTACTGATTGTGTGAACTTAATGTTGGTGTTGCTGATATTTATTGTTTGAGGTAAAGGATGTGAATGAGAAAGTCTTTGTTTTGAGATCAGAATGGCCTGAGTTTTATCATCATTCATCTGCAGCTTGTTACATGTCATCCATGATTTCACATCAGAAATGCACCTCTCTACTCCTCGGATGGTATCATCAACTTCAGTTGGGTGGCTAGACTTATATATTTGGGTGTCATCAGCGTACAACTGGTGAGACACTGGATGATGATCTATGACACTTGAGAGCGACTGAGTGTACAGAATGAAGAGAACAGGGCCAAGAACGGACCCCTGTGGAACACGACAACATAGATCAACTGGGCTGGAGTGTATTCCATTTGCAGATACAGTTTGTGTCCTGTTGACCAAGTCGGACGTGAACCACATTAAAGCTGTATCATGAATGACAAATACATGCTGGAGACGATGAAGTAATATATCATGGTCTATTGTGTCGAATGCTGCAGATACATAAACGAGGGTGAGGACTGTAATCTTTCCGCTATCCAACGCAGAGAGAATGTCCTTTACTTTTAGAAGAGTAGTTTCAGTACTGTGGCAAGGGCGATATGCAGATTTTACATTGTTAAAAAGACTGTTTGAATTTAGATGAGAATACAAGCTGTGATAGAACGACCTTTTCTAAGATTTTTTATATGAATGGGGGATTAAAAACTGGGCGGTAGTTCTTTTAATCGTTATGATCTAGTGTTGGTTTCTTCAACAGAGGCTTTACAATGACAGTTTTGAAAAATGATGGGAATTCCCGGGATGAGAGAGAGGTATTAATAACATCTGTTATTGAAGGCAACACTGGATCCAAGCAATCAAAAAGCAACGATGTTGGAATTGGATCAAGTTCACATAACTTGGTGCACTCTTCATCAAAACTGTACGTACGAAATCCGTAGAGACAGGTTCAAATGCTGCTAATGGTTGCCGCTCAAATTCTGTATCCCAACTGTATGGTGACGACGAGTCAATTGAAATTGTGGTGTCAAGCTTATCTCTAATGGTTTGTACTTTGTCATGGAAGAAATTTGCAAACATGTCCGGAAGGTAGTTAGAAGTGACATAGATTTGTTCCTTGACATTAGCCTGTTAGTAATCTCGAAGAGCTCTTTGGAGCTGGAACTTTCCATGATCTTTGTAGTGTAGTAGGCCGATTTCGCTGCATGGACTATGTTTGTGACAATCTTCTTTTTGGCTTCATAGATTTGCTTATGACTAGTTAGTTTGCACATGTAGTTTCAGAGCAGTAGATAAAGCAAATAATTTCTTGTATAATGGATCTTGGGGGTCGTCTCAAAGTGTTATTTATTGAATATTTATGTTATAACACCTACCCCTCTCTTCGATTAATGTACAAGGATGGCCCTGTTATGTGTTATAAGGTATGGATACTAATCAGTGTAGCTGTATAGGAGTTTCAGCATAGACAGAGAAGACAAGTGGACATATACAAATGAATGAAAAAAGGTATACAACAAGTTTATTGAGATTAAAGTATAAAAGGAAATAGTTTGAACAGGCCGTAACTCTTGATCACTTTTCAAGAAATGAAGTGAATTTTATCAGGGTTAATGAAACTTACAAGGCTAACATTGTAATAAAGGTTAATAAAAAAAATTAAAAAGTACCTAACAGTAATTTGCAGGTTAAAATAGGTTCAGAGATTCTTCTATTTGTTCCATCCAACTTGGAGACTCTCCATTTATTTTTCAGAAGAAGAGTTCTGGAATAATTTGCCCCAACAATTACAAATTTCCAGCCATCAAATAACTTGAAAATAATCCTCCATTTTTTTGGACAAAATCTTTGTCATATCCATTATATTGGTTGAAAAGAACTTTCTTGAGAAAATAGAAAACATTTCTGCTGCGATAGGAAAACCAAGGTAACCCTCCTCCTATGCCAAAATGAATGGTTGGTTCCACAGCAGACAGATGTTAGTTATCTATATACAAGTTCAAGCATGACAGACAATAAATGAGCAATGTATGATAGTGTACGTGCACTTTCTATGATGCTCCTAGACTTTGGAACGCCCCTCATATTCTTAGCCTACCACAAATATGCTTATGTGAAGAGTTCTTTGGAACCAAACGTTGTCATATTGAACTTATGGATACTTATTTTCCCAAAACAATATCTCCAGAAAAGCAGCATGTCTGCATGTTCTTCCCTTTCAGCCCCATACCACTACATGGATGAAACTTTCTCTATAAAGGTGCTCAAGATGCACATACTCCAAGGACCCAATATTTCATATCAGTGTTACATGAATTGATGATAAAAGCAAGTAGAATATCCATCTCAAAGGAAACAATTTCAATTTTGAAGAAAACAGTGATACGACCTCCAGGTTTTAAGTAACAAAAGTACTACACGGCACATTATCACCATCAACTACCTTGATTATAGAGCTACATACGTCATTTGCATTATAAAGTGTGAAGCTAGATAAAATTTAATAAAATATATTAATTGGTTAAGAAGTGGTTCAAGTTTCATTAAAACATCTTCAACACTAGTCCTCCAAGAAATGAAAAAAAAATCACAAAAATTACATTTTCACTTACTTTGAATTCAACCTTGTGGCAGGACCACCTGTATATTGCATGTGACATGCTATCTATTCATAACATGTATTTGCATCAGCAGAATTTCATGAAATCTCTCCAGAAAACAAAAACGTTTCCAGGTTCAGACCGAGACACATAATAATGATTACAGTTTGAATCCCATGTCTTGTGTGCATTTTTTCATTGTCACAAGGGCTCTTATCGTTGCTTACAATTTACATGCATACATATACTATATAATAATACATGGGAGGACACTTCACTCCTTTCTTTCACGACTTATTTAAGAATCAACGCTGATATTTCAAGCTAGATTTCTAGTAGCATAATAAATTTGGTATAAATTCTTAGCTCAAGCATTCAACGTTGTATGCCTGTCCAAAAGTCAGGCTTGCTATCATACCTTTGGGGAATGTCAGACCATTTCCCCACGCTACTGTACCTCTCAACATTGCCATGACCGTGCACACATAATATGCAAGTGCAAACTCACAAAATGAAATACTGACCTCTCATTGGCCAAATTAATCTTACATACTCACCTATTTATAACTTAGTTTTGTATTATTATTTAGTACATATATGACTGATCATTAAATTATACACAATACGATAGTCATCTAATTTCATTATTTTCTACTCATAGTATGGACAGGAAACAGTTCAAAGAAAACAGTCGGGTTTCTTGAATGTGAAACTACATTTCATAGCTTCATTCTATTTTGATACCAGTACATGTAACCGACCAGTCTAAATTCAAAATAAATGGTGTAATATATCGTAATACGCTGGCTTTATCGATATGACTGATATATGTTATATAACTGAGAAATGTCAGAGAGGGATTTTATTAAACTTAAAAACATGTTGTGCCTGGAAAGGGATAAATCAAGAGCATTTAAAAAAAACTGAAATAAGAATTTGGCAGTGATGTAATACAGCAGCCATTATTTGTAGACTTGAAGACCATTTGCAAAGTTCCTGTAGACATGTAGACCAGTTATACATGAATAATGTATCAATTGCAGCATTACTGTATACACGTAGACTAGTTATACATAAATAATGTATCAGTTGCAAAGTTCCTGTAGACATGTAGAC
Organism: Sinohyriopsis cumingii; assembly: GCA_028554795.2. NCBI lineage: Eukaryota > Metazoa > Mollusca > Bivalvia > Unionida > Unionidae > Sinohyriopsis > Sinohyriopsis cumingii. Next base: position 185,345,183 of record CM068824.1, on the reverse strand, counting down.
TGGTTATACATAAATAATTTATCAGTTGCAAAGTTATTGTAGACACGTAGTATAGTTATACATAAACAGTTGATGTTGTGTCTATACTATTGTACTAACTATTAATCCACATGGATTTAGCCGATTTGTAAGAAGAATATTAACTGCACATCCAGGTAAGTAGCAAAACTAAATCTAAGTTTTTTCCATAGTTTCCTTTAATTAAGGCTAATACTAAATAGATTTCTCTTTTTATGCTCAGATTTCACTCTTCTTGCCAGTTATATTAATAACTACACTAATACCTCTCTTGGGGTTTGGCATGTGTGAACCCACAACAAAGCTGTTCGGATTCACATGTAATAAAATTTCCTTTTGATCGAGTACTCAGGTAACGCATCATTAGGATCGGCAGGTACCTGGCGGAAGATTCCTAATTTTTTAAAATCTCTTCTTAAACACTATGAATATGGTTTAGGAAAATATAACTTAGTATTTGAGATGGATCTTAGCTCATACTTATACTTTTAACCAATTCAAAGTTACATTTAAGATAAGCAGAAACCAGAACATGTGATGTTAGACTAGTAAACCCTTTTGAAAATGAGTTCTCTGCTGAAATGACAGTCACCTACGGGGCACGACTCATGGTCTGTGTTGGATATACCAGTAGCTGTACGCTTTGTTCTGTCTCGTGTCTGTCAAACCTATATATGGTTACTAGGTGAGGATCTACTTTTTTCAACGTTGTCACCCAGTGGAAACACACGCATGAGGCCTTCCATGGTGCAAGACCAGAGAGCGTAACCCATAAGTCCCATGTATATCTTATAGCCGAGCCTTGAAGATGACAGATCAATTTTCAGATCTCTACCTACAAGACTTCAAATCATTAGACTTTAAAAATCAAAATAGCTATTCCAGAAACTCGTCCCACTCCAAGTATCATAATTAAAATTTTAAAACTACTATGTATATATAAATACTACCCCCAATCATAACACAACGTCTCAAGTCTGTGGCTTAATGGTTTAGGAGAGATGCATGGCGTTACTAAAGGCAGAACCAAGTCAGACAGACAAAAAAAAAACATTATCCCCACCTTCTTAAAACATGCATGGAGATAAAAATCAAATTATTTTGTTTATAATAATTTAAACATTATCAGTAGTTAAGTGGCGCACATTAGCGTCAATGGGAATTAGCATTACAGAGACCCCTGGGTCAGATTAGCGTCAAGGGAACTTTAACATGGAGAAAAATCGTGGGTCAGATTAGCGTCAATGGGAAATTAACATGGAGAAAAATCGTGGGACAGTTTAGCGTCAAAGGAAATTATACAGGGTGGGACTTTATAGCGTCAAGGGAAATTGAACATGGGATTTTTTTTTTTAAAATTTTTTTTAAAAAAGAGGTAGGCAATGGAAAGGCTATCTCTTTTCGAGAAATATGGCTGGCCCTGAAAAGGGCCTTTGGGTTTTCTTCTTCTTCTGCTTCTAATTACTTCTTTTCCTCCACCAACTTCTTATTTTCTCACCTACACTCTTTTTCTTCTTTTTTTTCTCCTCCTCTTCTTTCTTCTCTTCCTCCTCCTCTTCTTTCTTCCTCTTCTCATTTTCTTCTTCTTTTTCAATTTTTTAATTCCATGCTCTCATCCTTATCCTTTCCTCTTCATCCTCCTTCTCCTCCTTTATTTCTTTCAACAGATCATTGATGATTACCTTCATTTTTCGTAAATTGTTTATCTCCATCTTCACTCGATGGGGACTATAAGAGTAGTGATCCTCGTTTAGGTTAACCAACATTTGCTCAAACATTCCTAAATTGTCCAGTACGTTTTGCAATTTTTCCATTTTGTTAAGGTGGTTCGAAGCCATCTTCTTTTTTATTCTTTGCAGAATGGTTTGAACGACGAATACTGTGGGTTCTTATAGTGAAAGCGCGGACGTGGAGGAAAACATCCCCTGAAAACATAAAATTGATCTTACCTAGATCATGACCGAACAACGCGCGGACGTGAAGGAAAACATCCCCCTACTTGTTCATTTCATGTAATAAAACCCAAACTATACTCTTCACATACGCTAAGAAACCTATAATCTACTATTCACACAAACATACCTGAGATCTTACAAGCACTAACACACAAACACACATTCACTCACATTTTTTTAAAAGAGTTAGTGTTTATATTCACACTACTCTACCTACACACATTGGCAAATTGATCGTTATTTCTTTTCTAGAGTATTGGGTAGCCCTGAAAAGGGCTGTTGGTTTTTTTTTTTTTGAACTCCAGATGCACCTATCTAATGGTTGCACCTTCCAGGCCTGGCGCCACACACACATCTTTGACTCCAGTCTCTTTTTACTTTTTGTCTTGAGAGTGCAGAGGCGGGATGAATCGCTTCAGCACCCCAATCTTCTGTCTCGGGAATATTGTACGACATCCTCTCTCCTATTTTCTTCTCCTCTTCTTCCCTCTCTCTTCTCTCCTCCTCTTCCTTCTTTATTCTTGCTTCTTCTACGATAGCCTCCGCTGATAGTTCATTTACTATGCGCCTGGCACATTCCAGGTGCATCTGAAGTTCTAACAGTTTCACAATTCTTGTGTTCATTCGTCTGGCGGTGTTGATCAATCAACAAGGGTAGCTAGACTGCCGAGCGAGTTTCAATTTATACTGAAAGCGCGGACGTGATGGAAAACATCCCCCTAAAAACATAAAATTCATCTTACCTAGATCATGACCAAAAAAACAACAACGCGCCGACCTAAAAGAAACACTCACTCACTTTTTTATGCTACCCATCACTATTTTAACATTTTTTATAAATCACTTCAATAGACTATCCACATACGCAAAGCAATCCAATCTAACCCCAAATCTACAACTCAAACACCAAAAAAAAACATAATTTTAATCTACTATCCACACCAACTTACGTGAGCGCTTACAAACACAAACTCACAAACTCACAAACACATGCCTTCACATTTTTTTAAAGAAAGAGTTAGTGTTTATATTCACACTACTCTACCTACACACATTGGCAAATTGATCGTTATTTCTTTTCTAGAGTATTGGGTAGCCCTGAAAAGGGCTGTTTTTTTTTTTTTGCTATTGCATTCTTTTTTAGTTTCTAAGAATGCGATGTCCTCTGATGATAGACTTTCTGGCGATAGGTCTGCTTCTTCGGAAAGAGAAGAAGAACTCTTTGGTGTCGATACGACAATCGACAAAGCCTCTGTCAGCCTCAGGTTGCTGCTGTTGCTGTTGTTGTTGTTGTTGCTGCTGTTGCTGCTGTCTCTGAAGTCTGTACTTCTCTGTCCATTCTTCTTTTTCCCTGTTCATTTCTTCTCTGAAGAGCCCTTCTATCAGGTCTTCAGTGATTTTTAACATTCTCACATTCTCTATTTCTTCTGGCTTCGGTATCAGACTGTGTCTGACCCTATGCAAATTCACGTAGGCTTCGTTGAGTTTAGCTAGTTTGGAGCACATCTTCTTAGGAGGATGAGTCGACAATGGATGGTTAGACTGGAAACAACCCCCGGTTCTTAAAGTCAAAGCGCGGACGTGAAGGAAAACATCCCCCACACGGTTTTCGAGCCGCAACGTTCAGTGAGTGTCATGAGAGGGATAGTAAGAAATCAAAGAGCATCAATCCAACATTCTTATAGCTAAACAAAAGACAAAAGACGAAGGCATTTTTTTTTTCAAAAAACAACATTTTTTATTCAAAAATCACTTAACACTAAACAACAACTCTAACATTTTTAACAATAATCCAACAATATAACATCAAACAGTCTTTTCAAATCACAAACATTTTTTTCTCAATTGACAATCTACTTTAAACAGGGCTGACAACGTTGTGAATGAAATTGTGATTTCCACTTTTGGAAATCATTAGGCCATTGATGGACACTACGTTTCCTAGCTTGAGACAAAAGATAAGCATAATGGTCACAGAACCATCGATCTACTTTCACATCATTTCTTGAAGAAGAACGAGGATCAAAATGAGTCACTAAATGTTCTACGGAATAGCCCAGGCTGCGATGATGCAGAAAATACACACAATATTGTCCACACACCAAGGAATCTGTGCCTTGTAATTTCACATTATTGAATCGGGTGGTCTGAGCATTTCTTCTCATAAAGTCGATGATATCGTCTTCCAAAGGGGGCAATCCGTACGAATCGAAATATTCCACACATCCTTCTTGAGGAAAGTAGACGGCTACCCAGTGGGTTCCTGGGAGATGACTGTCGTCCGTGTTGATCACGTAAGCTTGATGGTCTTGAGGTTTGCGATGAGGGAGTTCATCTTTAGCACAGACGACAGGATTCCAAGAAGCTGTGTACGAACTGTGGTTCAAAAGGTAATAAAGTTCCCAGGTATCCATGTTTTGTGTGTGCTTTTTTCTTGTTCACAGGTAATAATAAGTCGTCAATTCGATCCTGACTTTTGCTTGAAAATGTCTGACGAATAAACGGTTATTTGTTCTGTTTCCTCTCTCTGATTCAGGAGAGCTTCGATACGATGGATCTCTTGAGTGGTTAATGGTGGACAAGAATGTTCACGCAAGTCTTTATACCACTGGTGCAACACGTCTTTGTCCGAGATGAGACTCCAAGCTTCGTCCAGATACTCGTCCAATTTTTCTTCTTGACTCAGCATCAGGCATTTATCGTGTTGAATTTGACTGGGATGATCGTTTTGACATCCATAGCAATATTTCTTGATCAATTCCGTCATTTTTTCCACCAAGTGTTTGGCAAAACAGAAGACTAAATGGGCTTCTTGTTCTGTCCATCTTGACTTCATCGTGCTCACTTCTTCCACAGTCTCCTCACAGTTCATGTCCAAAGTTTCTCCACTAGGTAAAGAGGGATAACAGTCTTCCATGGTTTCTAGTAATCTAAAATGACTTCTCTCAAACTGTTGATTTCTATGGTATTATCAAATTCTGCATACAGGATGACGTTTACTGTGTTTTCTGCGCGTAAAGCTTCTGCAAATTGAAGTTCCACACGAATCTGACCCGATTTTATAGGGTGGAAATGTCCCTCGTCGCTGCCTTGGTCAGGAGTGAAATCGAAAGCCCACAAAGCATAGCCTCCTTCATAATCCTCGTACGTAATACCGTGACTGGTGTTGGTTCCTAACTGTCCCGTGGCTTCGTACAGGGACAAGTTCGATCTCAAGTAATTCTTCTCGGGATCAAATTTAGGCTCGAAAGGTCGGGTACACAAGGTCTTGCCGTCGCGACTGACTTCGATCTTGGACACTTTGTAATGTTGAAACTCAAAAGGATTTTCGTGGTAGGCTCCGTTGAAGGCTGAATTCTTGACGATACCAACAATCAAACGTTTGGGTAACTGTCCTTGGAACAGATGATCTTCGATCATGGATCGCTGTCCAGCAGGAATGGTGAAGGTTTTCACTTCTACGCGTCGTATCGGATACTTGGCGGTCGTTCTGCTCAACGTCTGACTGATGTCGTTACCTACTTTAGGCAACACTTCCACACGACGTATGTAGAGTCTGGCTTCTTGGATGACGGTTTTGTAAGTGGCATCACGAGCAGCCATCAAATGGAAAGCGGCAATGCTGCGATTCAGTCTCAAGCGGACATCCACCCCGTTCAACAAATACTTTTCTTGTAACCACATGTCCAAATGCAAGCGATCCATCAGTTCTAAACTACGACTTCTAGCAATTTTCTTTCGTCGTTCTACAAATCCCGATAAATTTTGAGCATCCCCAGCAACTGTAATGTTGTTGAATCTATTCACTTGGTCAGGTTTCCATACCACGCAAGCATCCAGATGAGTGTTCTTGGCTTCTTTTCCGTACGTCAAGAGATTTTCCATGTACTTTCGGTAAGGGTAAGTATCCATGCTGCTGCTGACCAGTTTGTTATTCAAGTACAAGTCCACTTCGCTAAACAAGGAATGCATGAAATTATTGACGGGAGCTACTACATCATCATCTTCTAGGCTAGCGTTGGGTGGTTCAATCACTTTCACATTCAAGTACAAGTAACTGCTATTCAGATCGATGTAATCTTCGGGCTGTCCTTTGATTTCAAACTCGATGGGAGCGGAATCCGTCAAAGAGGAGACGGGGTGAAATTCCACCCACTGGGATTCTTCCATCGTCATCATGGTGGGGGGCATGGCAAACATATCCAGTTCCGACTTGGAACAAGCGCAAGATTCTCGGTGCATCATTTTTTGTCTCTTTCTCAATAATCGAAAACGTCTAAGTCTCGAACGGTTCTTCTTTTCTTGGCCTTTCTAGCTTGAAGTCTGGTGAAAGGGTGTTTTCTTCTTCGTCGTCTCTTTCTGCCTTGTCCTTGCTGAATGCCTGACTCGGTAGCGTGCAGGGCATTTATAGGTGTGTCTCGTCGGCCTAAAATGTCTTTGCCCGTTTGCAGCAAGACATGTTTGCCTGCCCTCATGAAGGCTTCTTTAGGATTTTGTTTGTCGATGATGACATTTTGGAGAAATTCTTTGCCTTGCGTCAGTGCCGCATCTTTCAAGGCGTGCAATCCGCGTGTCACCATCGGTTTCAACACCGGGGCCACCGAACGAAAGGCCGATTTTAACATATCTCCTAAGATGTGTCCTCGCTGTCGAGCAACCCCTCGGTACACTGGATACATGACTTAAGAGTCGTGAGAGAACCGTTTTCGAAAATGGAGTTTCACCGTGACTTTTCCTTTGGTGAATGGAATATTTTGTCCCAAATCTCCTTTTATAGCAATGTTGACCGTGTCCAAATACGACTTGCTGACAGGCAAATAATGAGGATGTACAAATTCCCGGTGGACGTGGTAAGTGTTTCCACCTTCCTGGTCACTGGTCGTGGTACTATCCACTTTGAAAGGAATGACACGCAGTAATGGCACGGAGGTGTGTCCCACCACGTTATACTCCACCACATCGGAGTACACGAACATCAAATTCAGTCCTTGGTTCAGTTCTACAGGGAATCGAAAAAACTTGTAAAATTCCGTATTGCTGTTGATCTTCGGTTTAAAATTTGGAGCCATTGTTGTGTCTCCACCTAAAATATCAAACAAGTCACGATTAAAACTGATGGACAACGTTTGGCTATCCTGAAATTTCATCAATAAGCGACGAGCCACTTTATGGTACTCCAGGGTGACACTTTTTTTGACTCTGTTCAGGGCTTTGCCAAAGGCGAACTCGAACCTGGAAGTAATGGTGTCCACCAAATGTTGACCACTAAAATAAAACCCTGCTGGAATTTTCAAGGTGTAGATACTGAAGGCTGGATTGCTGGCTGGTCTTGTGTCCCCTGAAAACCCGATGTCATTCATGGCTTCTTGTAATTGTTGGTTCAGGATTTCGACCTCAAAAGTGTTTTGCTTTTCGGTGATGTTTTGGATTTGTGTAGGGTGAATCATTTCTACTAAAGCCACTTCCCAATGGGCTTCGTGATCTTAGGGGATGCCCTGAGGTAATTTGGCCGTGTAACAGCACAACGTGTTGTGGGGAAACACCTCCATGGAACTGTCGCTGGGTAAGGTTAAGTAAAATTGGTTTTCGTGACTCATAATTCCAGAGTTCTGTGGCTGTCCGAGGGGTTACTGGACGTCAGAGGCGTGTCTCCGTCCAAAATGGGGTTCTGGTTGTTGTTGTTGTTGTTGGAGTGGTGACTGACACTGGCACTGGACACAATGTTCCCGTTGGAAGAGAATTTCAGGGAGGGATTAGGAAGCAGGTAACCGATGCAACTGCTCAATAAAATGGTCCACAATTGTTTGTCTCCTTGTTGCAAACTCAAATTGGCGATGGCTGCCCGTGATGACACAATACACCACGAAGATTTGGCAGAAAAAGACGATTTGCGTTTTAGGCACACGTTCTCCACACCACACCCACAAGGGTTGTTTTTGTAAATCTTGCACAGAAGAACTAGATGAAGGAGGAGTGGTCGACGTAGCTGCGTCTGCTGTGTGAAAGGGCATGATGGTCACTTCTTTTTATAGTCGATGACTTGCGAAGCGTCGATCCAAGAATCAAAACTGGGCGGATTTCCTTTCCAACGTACTTTGACTTCTTTGACACGTCGTTTGCCCACTTTACGGGTTCTGCGTTCGAGAATGCTTTCGATGTCGTACACGTCGTCTTCTTTTTTGGTCACACATTGTAACTCAGGCAAATAAAACGTTCCTTTGAGCACTTCTGCGTTCATGTCTTCCAATTTATAGACGGTAGGATGACGGCCATGCACTCGTCCAGTGACGCGAAACAATTCGGTCGTCCAGTTAGGTTAGTAACCTTTGTCGAAAGTGCGTTTGGTTTTGCCAATGCGCACCCAATCTCCTACGGTCAATTCTTCACTTTTCTTGGGGACAGCCCTCGTCGGGGACGTACCAAACAGGCGCTCAAACACCAACACTTCGTTCTCGGGATTCACGTCTTGCGGGGCACGTCCAATGCTTCGATGGTAAGATTGGTTGTACGCTTGCACCAGGTGCGGTAAGATGTCGATGTACTTCAGAGTGTGGTGATGCGTAAAATATTTCCACATGCGTTCTTTCAAAGTGCGTTGAAAACGTTCCACGATGCTGGCTTTGGTTTCGGGATTTTCGGTGGTAAAAAAATGAATGTCACGTTTCTTTAATTCTTTTTGGAAAGCTTGGTTCAGAAATTCGGTGCCTTTGTCCGTTTGCCATCGAAGAGGGTGACGACCGCTTTGTTCAGCAATCGTTGAAGGGATCGCACTAACTCGCTGCTCGATTTGGAAGTCAAGGGCACGACCCAAGCAAATTTGGAAAAGACGTCGATGACACAAAACAAATATTTGTAGCCACGATTGTAGCTGGCCAAATGAGAGACATCGGCTAAATCGGCTTGCCATTGATGATCGATGCCTTCCACTCGGGTGCGACTTCTGGCAAACTTGCGTCGAATGGGTTTGTGTAAAGTGTAGGTAGCTTGTTCTTGTAACCATCGTTGCACTTGAGGTAAACGGAGACTTTTCAGTCGCGTTTTGGCAGCACGATACAATTTTTGAACTCCTGCGTAACCTGCAGGATGGGAGGGATCGTAGTAAATGCTGGCTAAGACTTTTTCCATTTTTTTGTGTGTTAATAAGTCACCCACTCTTCGGTGATGCTACTTTGGGTGGGTCGAAAGGGTGGTTTAGAAACGGATTTGCGTGTCCGATGGGCTACGGGAGTAGAAGTCGAAGGTAGTGGTGGTGGTGGTGGAGGTGGCAATGAAATGGCTTTGGTTTTCTTTTCTTTTTTCACTTCTGGTTTCCCTTCTTTCTTTTTCACTTCTGTCGAAGGAGGAGTGGACATCATCTTTTTAACCCAAGCTTTCATTTCTTCTCGTTGGGTGTGGGGGACGGGGTCAACAAGGATGCTGAAATCTTACTCGAAATGGGAGCTGCTGACGGAGTTTGAAACACGTCTCGCGTCTCTTCTTCCTCAGGTCTTCGTGGGGTAGCATCTCTGGTGACCCCTGGGGACGGTAGTAGTGGTGGTGGTAATGATGATGGTGCTGGACTTTTCATCAAGGTCTTAAAATCTTTCAGAGCGGATAAAGCTGTTTCTTCTAAAGCTTTCTGGTGAAAGAGTTGCAGTCTTTGCAAGAGTTGACCGTACTTTTGCGATTTTTCTGTTTCGGACAAATCTTGGCGATCCATCAAGGGTTGCAATTCGTGTTGTAACTGGGACATCTCGCTCAAATTGGGATTGGGAGGTAAATGCGGGGTGCGTTGTTCTTGCCACCGATGGTATTCCATCCATCATTTGTAAGGCACTAAAGCTAGTTTTCGTCCTTCCATGGGGTTGTCAGCGGTCGATTCTGAGATCTTGGGACTTCCGAGGGCCTTTTTATCTTGCTCCCACCAGTCCTCCCAACATGGTTCCCAAGACTCCTTTCAGTATGGGGCCTAACAAGAGAGGTAAAATGCCTCCACGTTGGACCAACATCTTCTTTTTTTGACGAATGGGAATTTTCTTTTGAACCATTTTCCGAAGAACGTGACGATGTTTGCCTAAGCATTGTTTCTGGTGTTTGGACAAAGGGATCGTGCCTTTCAAAACGTTCAAACAACATTCGCACACGGTATCGATGACCTCTTTGGAGGCCGTTTGAATGAGTTTTTTTCGTAGGGGTGGAGAAGCTTTGGACAGAACAGATAACATGTCCCCATGTTTGGCTAAACGTGGTGGTAGTCCTTTCCTTTTCTTTCCTTGGAGTTTTCTGGAGGGTGACATCTTTGCTTGTGGGTTCCGGGACATTCACCAAACAGACACTAACGTCGATGACTTAACACACACCCTTTTATCTTTTTTTGGGACTATCGCTTTGTCATAAAGGTGACAATGTTTTTCCCAAAATCGCCAAGGAATCCTCCCCTTTGTTGACGCCTCTTTTTCTTGGAAGGACTGTGTCTTTTCTTAGGGTAACGTCGATGCTTGGCTAAGCGCTTTGTCGGATGACGCGTCTGCCTTTGTCTCTTTCTTTTTTGGCTTCTTGGAGGTGACATCTTTTACAAGTTTACTGATACCCCTACTTGGTCACAGGCCTTTTTTATACTGGAACGCGTCGCCACTGATTGGCTTTACGTCGTATTAGTTTGAGCACAGGCATGACACGTCGTGCAGGGGTACGCAACGGACTAAATCGAGCCAGTTCTTGCTTGGACAAATCCAGTAAACTTTGTAACATGCCCGATCTTTCATGGACTTTGATTTTGGGAGAAGGTACTTTGTGAGCAGCAGCCACTGCCACTAAATTGGAGGGCCCTGCCACTGGGGAAGTTCTTTTGGGGGTCATCAACGGAGAAGTTCTTGGTGTGATCAACGTCTCCAAGTACTCTTCAGTTGCTGGTGTCATCAACGGAGAAGTGGACAAACGTGAGGATGCCGGAGACGCAGTCACTGCCGTGGCAGGTCGTGGTTTGCGAGTGTAAGGTTGCGTCCTGGCCGAAGTGCCTCTCTTGCGACTAGTTTTCTTCTGTGGACTTTTCTGTTTCTGTTTCTTTTTCTGGGGGCTTCTTTTCTTTTTCCGGGGTGGTGTCTGGTCAGAGGAGGGTCCTGCCACTGGAGAAGTTCTCCTTGGGGACCTGGTCTTTTTCTTTTTCTTCTTGGGTCTTCGTTGGACTTTTGTCTTGGGGATAACTTTGGGGGCATTAGGATCCCATCTTAAGAGAGCGAATGATGACCCCTCCTAGGGTACCGCTCCCTCCAGGTTTCAAAATGATTTGTTTTTTGGTTTGAGTGTCGATGCGGGGATCGGCCAGTTGGACCAATGCGACTTTGTTTCGATCGAAAAAGCGTTTGGTTTGATGAGGAATCTGAATGATTCCTTGGAGTAATTGACGTGCCGTCACCGTGAACCATCGTAAGACTTCTTTGAGACTAGCTTCTAAGACACGAGCTCGTGTTTGTGGATTTTTTTCTCGACTGATGCCATACAAGGCACGAATCAATTTGACGGGAAGATGCGACTGAAGGGATGTCATGTTCACACTGTGTGAGACAGACGAGAAAGGGTCTGAGGTTTTTATAGATTTTTTTATGGGGAATGAAATGAAGTCGAGGATGGAGACGTGTACAGGACAGGCCCTCCGTCTTGGCACCAGTGGTGAAACAAGTGGGTACGAAATCGCAAATCCTCGGGGGTAGTAGGTTTCAAATCGACGAGTAAATAGGCGTGTGGCGTTTGAGTGGCATCGTCGTACGCCTGAGTCAGCCAAGGCGTTCCAAACTGTTTGGCTAAGACTTGCACTTGCGATTTATCTCGAGGGCATTTAAACAAGACCACGTAATGCGCATTGAGACTGATGGTGCGATGGGCTTTACTTTGTTGAAACAAATTTTGGGTGATATAAACGACACTGGCATTACGGTGATGCCCTTTGCGCGTGAACCACAGTTTAATTTCTTCTTCGTCTTCTCCTAACATGTCGTCGAAAATGACCAAATGGGTTTGACGGGAGTCAGAGACGATGCCGTCGTCTTCTTTAAGAATGCCTTCCACAAAAACGATGGAATCGCCTTGACTTTCTCGCAAGAGGCTGTACGCCGATTGCCACTCTTTGTAACACCACACGATCCGTTGAGGTGGTCGATCGATCAAATGATGTTTATGTTCGATCAAACGTTTGACGAATTCGGTTTTGCCTGAACCGCTAGGTCCAGCAAGGAGCATGTTAAAGGGATGGCGAAGATACAAAGCCTCCCAACTGGCACGATCTAAGTGTTCGTCGATGACTTTGACAGTGGAGGAAGAGGGAGCAGAGACAGTAGAGGTAGCCATTGTGTGAGAAATGTCACTTGTGACACGAAAACAAACAAGACAAGAGTTTATATACTTTTTTCAGAACACGTTTATTGAATGTTTCAAATATGAACAACACGAAAGACAAAAATACATAAAACCCAAATAGTTATGTACAGGAATGAAAAACACATCAAAACGATCAAAATGGAATATAAACAAGTCTCTGTACAACATGTTTTGGGTAACCAAGATGTCCTAGGGACAGTGTGTAATGTTCTTACAGTCTCTACATGAGGTATTGTCACACATGTGTCCTCCCGGAATGACCTTTCAGGAATGTCCATGACAGTCCTGTCCTGAAGCGAGTGGTTGTTTTCGGTGACGGGTTCTTCTGGCACCGTCACTAACACGGGTTGAAAAGTAACTTTTTTCCTTGAACAACTCTTGTGCATACTGGGCCACTTCTTGGGTCCAAGCCTCAAAACCCCCCTTTTCCAAACACGGACATCTGTCCAATGAGGGTGTAAGTCATAAGCTAAACACACATCGTCATACACGTCTTGGGTAGCTAAAAGTTGACGAATCTTTTTTTCCTGTTGAGGTCGAGAAGTATCCAGATGAAACCGCAAGGCTTTGAGCAAAAGAAGTTTTTCGTGACCATTTAAGGCCATTGAGGTGGTAAGTACTGATCGTAAAGAGTCCACAAAGAATCGGCTTGTAAACGAAATCCCAGAAAACAAGTCACTAAGACACACACCACTTGTCGTCCCAAATTGAATGGATACAGTTCTTGTAATAATTGATGGTAATGATCCACGGTTTGAATATGGTCATTGAGTACCTTCCACGGAATCTGTTCAATGACATATGACATAAGTCGTGGCATGGCAGCCTGTTTTTATATTCTCTTTTTTTCGAATGCAATACACGTACTTTCTAACCAGAGATCTTCGTTCTCCAGTAGGGAATCTAAATCTTACATACTGTAACCGAAACGTCAGAGTTCGTTTAGAAGTTTCGTCTTCCGCTAAGCAGATTCCACGTAACAAATGTTGGTAATCCTTTACCTCGTCTTCCTCAATACGTTGCAGTAAGTGAATGTCGAAGTAACCAAAATTATGAACATGTACATCATTGGCGACCTCAAAGTTTTGAACAATGTCTGACCATTGAAACAATTTCTGACGAATCAGTTCTCTTATACCATTCAGGTACCAGTGGTTAAAGATCTGGTGACGTAACGGATGCAATTGTTCTTTACGTTTCACTTGTATTTTCACCAGCTCTCGGTAAATCCTTTCTCTCAACTCCTCAGGCAAGCCCAAAATGTTCTCTTGTAAAGTATCCATAAGTATATACACTGTTTTTGGAATCGTTGGGTGGTGTCCAATAGCCTCGTTTAACTTTGTGCCTAATGTAATATCCACTCATAATAAGTCTTCTTGTACTTTGGAACAGAGCATAATTTAAAAACGGATGAATCACTTTGAGTTTGCGTTTCACTTGTATTTTGATCAGTTCTCGGTAAATGCGTTCTCTCATCTCCACAGGCAAAGCACGAATGTTCTCTAGCAAAGTATCCATGAATAGGTCAGTCCGTACAATTCACAATCTTCTCATAGAGAGCAAAAGTAATCCACATAGTGAGTAATTTCTGACCACTGCCATTCAGGGCAACGTCCAAGAATGACACTGAACTCTTTTGATGTAAACGGTCTAAAGCGATATAATAGGATGAATGCACCCTTGACCCAAAGAAATCTAACACACTGGTTGACTTTTTTCACTTTCTTCTTATGAATTTCTCGACAGAAAAGTTCTACAGTGACCCATTGAGATTTCACTCTGGCAAACCCCTGCCAAACTTCCTTGTAAATCTTCTCTTGCAGTTCTGTAGGTAATGATTCAATATCGTTTTTGAAATGAAGTTTAAATACTGGTCTCGGTGATGTCTAACATTTGACTCCTAGCCAATCTGGTTTCTTCTTCGTCAACGACATGGTAAGTTACTTCAATGTCTCGGTCCCACTAAGGGTAAGTAATGACAATTCGGTGACTATCGAGCATGTTCTACGTAGGCCGAATCTTGCGGTTCCCAGTGGTGAAGTGACACACCGCAACTGAAGCACTTGACTTTATCTCCTTCGCCCAAGTAGAAAAATCCGGCTCTGGCTAATTCTTCCGGGGTCGGTCCTCCCAGATACTTAGGCCATTTTCCTTTGAACGATTGAAGACGATTTTCAAAGTCGCAGTATTCCGACAAACGCACAGGAAACGAATATTCGTCTTTCACAGGTTCGTTTCGATGAGGGTTGGGTGACATGAACAGGAGTTTGCTCAGGGATGGATGACATCCGTAGGGGGGTAGACGTGAAGGTGAACATTCCATTTAAAACCAAACTCAGTAAAATGTCCAAGAGGACGAGCGGCATCACTTTCGCATCCCCCAGGTTTGACACGCACAGCATCCCTTTCCATGATAGGGGTAGTGACACTAAAGTTCCCATGATGCTTTACGGCATCGCTCAGGTCACAAGGTACAGCATCGTACCCATTGCAAGGCTCACAATCGCATTCCACTTCAGAAGCCTCACACTTGAATTGTGCCTTTCTAAACAACTTGTTCTGTGTTTCTCTGAAAGTATTCATCTTGTTCGCTCGGTCTTGGTAGTCACAATGAACTATCGATCTTGCCTAGGGTTCCTTTTTATATATAGACCAATACCGACGTGACCGTACGGCAACGTAAAGTGATTGGGAAGTCGCACTCGCTTCTGGTAGACAATTTGATAGACTTTTTCCAGGGGTCGACTAACGATGTGGTGAGTGGGTAAACGTACAATTTTGTTCGGTTGATAGGTGGTCACTTTAAAGTTTCCATCCTCTCCCGATTGCAAGGCTTCTTTCAATACCCCAAAGTTGACCACTCGACTGGTACGATGATTCAGAGTCAGTCCTTTCACTTTGCACGTCGTGTGCACTTCTCCTTGTTTGTCCCGGTATTCGTAGCCGTAATTTTTGGGGCCACCACTGACGAAACTTAGAAACTTGTCGTCGGGATGCTCGTCTGTCCAGGCTCCTAAACGGTCTCCGTCGATGTCAGGGTGATGTTGAATCGGGTGATGGATGTAAATGCAACTGTCCGTGTCAAAGTACAGGACGCGTTCTCCTAACAGTTCTAAAGCTTCGTACAATTTTAAGCGAGCATGAGCTGTCACGTAAGCCGCAATGATGACATTTCCAAAAGGGTCGTCTTGTACAAAGTCCAGATCTTCTTCGTAATTGACCAATATCAAATCCTCTCGAACGACGTCCACGTGTTTCATGTATTTGGTTTTGTCGTGAATCATCTGGAAGTAGCGGGAAGGCTCTGTCAAATATTCCGTCTTGGTTAAACACGGTCGTTGTGCCATTTTACCCCACAAGCAATTTAACATCACTTTGGCGAAAGATCGCCTGCCTTCGTTTTTCTCGATGTGGTCTAAAGTGATGCCTTCTTGTTCATAGTATTTCTCTTTGGATTGTATTTGGTCTTCGGGAGTGTGACACCAGGAAGGATAGCCGCTGGCTTCTTGCTTCAGTTTCAAAAAGGCATCCACGTTGTCGGCGAAAATGCCTTTCTGACTGGGATCACCCTTGTGGTATTGTTGTGTCTTGGGAAAGTGACAAATTTCGTACACTTCTAACAGTTGGTATCCCATGTCCAGAGCTTTGAACAATTCTACGCTAACCCAGGTTCCCGTCAAGGCCCGTTCTTCCTGGCTGTGCTGACAAGGTTGGTCTTGGTTGCACGTTTCGGCACAAGCACGGCACAAGGGAAACATCAGTTTGCCTTGACAATGGTGAGGTAAGACGGGATGGTATAGGTTCGTGGGAGGCAAAACTTTGCACTTGATTAAGCCTTCGTATTGTCGAATGTTTTTCAGGTCGATGTGTTCCGTCAGCAATTGTGGGTGCCCTACAGGAAAGCGACAATATTTGCACACGTAGGGATACAGCGAACACACGTCCAAGTATTTGATTTCTTCTCCTTTCTCTTCGTCGGCTTGGTACAGCAAACAGGTGGCATTGGTCCTTCCTCCGTACAAACTATCCCTCGGGTTCAGCGGGTCCATGAACTGGTAACTTTCCACGAGGCGTTTAAACTCGGGATCGGTTTTCATACGGTGATCGTACTCGTGTTCCCACATTTCCACCACTTGGTATCCTTCCTGTTCTAACTTTAGGCGTCGCTGACAAGTGTCCTGGTACAAGTCCTCCATGGTCCGTTGTAAAAACTGATTTTTAGTGTCACGGTCAGGGTAACAGACGGGACATCCGTGAAATAAGCAACCGTTAAACTCGTACACGATCTTGGGGTTTTCTAAGTCCCAGCCATCGACCGAATACGTACCGATGGTCTTTTCGCCTCCTCCGTTGCGGGCATGCTGAATCCACTTGTCTTCTTTGTCGCACAAGTAATGTAACCATCGTAGGGCTTTGACCGAGTATTGACGTTTGACATAGTGGGTCGTTTGAGGGCTGATGACAGCCACGGTGTTTTCAGGCATGAATCGTTGTCGATACACTAAGGAACACGCTTTGGCAATGGTGCAAGCTTCTTTCAAAGGATCGACCCCTCCGTGTTCCATGAACAGTTCTCGAAATTTTCCACAGCAACGTCGTAAAATGTCCACGTCGGAACGACAATACTTTAGCATTTCTTCCTGAAAGTCGAAAGGGTCCGAGGCGTGAGCCTGGTACCAAGCGTAGAAAGCTTCTCGTTGTTCGGTACGCATGTTGTCAGGGTCGTAATAGTGAGCCTCAGGTAAAAGGGGTAGAACGGCGTGTTGACTGGCTTCCGTATTGAAAAAGTGCGGAAGGTACCCTTTAGCCATTTCTGTCATTCCAAACGTTTTAGGCATTCGGCTCAAAGGCATGGCCAAATAGCTCATCGAATCTTTAAAATGTACTTGTCCCACTTGCATGAAAATGATTTTGGCTCCGTTCAAAGTCACTTTAGGACGTTCGGTGCAATGTTCCGTATAGTACCTCAAAAGAAACTGTCCATCGTATCCGGAGAAATTGTGAGCCATCACTGTGGCATGACGATGACAATCTCCGTAACGTTCGATGTCCTCTTGGCTCCACGTCTTGTCGATGGGATCTAAGACCCATTGGGCAAAATCGGCTAACGTGTTCGGTCCTCGAAAGATTTTTTCACGCCCTCCGGGAATTTTGCTGCAGTGAGGGCAATGACTGAAGATAGGTTCTTGAATGCACTTCTCGCACGCTCGATGAGCTACGCAGAAATTAGGAATGTGAATACCGGTCTCTTGCATGCATTCGAAATCGAAAAAGGTGAAATTGCTTTTCTTCTTGTGACCGTCCTCTTTCTCTGGTGGGGGTTTGTATTTTTGCACGTAGCATTGGTGTTCCAAGTCCACGATGTGGTGACAAATGTGACATTTTTTCTTTCCTCGACATACGTGTGCCTTGGCATTGTTGGTAAGTATGCCTTGTCCACACGTAGGGCACAATCTCAGGAGTTGACAAGCACATTTCTTCTGTGAACCTTGTGTTTTCAAATGTTGTTGGTAACAGGTAGGGCTGACAAACATGCGCAGACAAGTCGAACAAGGCACTGGTTCTTCGCTCAGACAGGGTGGAGAGGCCAAACATCCTGGGCATTTCCATCCACAATGCTTGTGTTGCTCTCGATTGTTATAACCATAATCACATTTCTCACAAAAATAAGCATATCCCAGGAATCCGGTGATAGTGGTAATGGTATCGAAATGTTCATCGTGATAATAAACATGAATGTATTTTCCGTCCTTAAAGTTTTTCCCTCGAAACAACAGAGGTCAGCGCATTTCTTGAGGGTGCACTTTCAAGGTGTAGCGTGGAGCTAGGACATCTTGCAATTTCTGCATCTCAGGAATGCCACAGGGTGTGTCTTTGGACAGGCCAGCTTGTTGCAACAGGAGTTCTGCTTCGTTTCGTTGTTTGGCTCGGTCCGATTGTTGAATAGTTTTCCAGGTTCTTTTCCATTCTGCCGTGTCGTTCTTGTTGGCATAGGTTCGTCCCACCACGATGGCTCGGGCTAAACACATCTGGTCATGAGGGTTGTGAATTCGGACGAGACTCTTTTTGCTGTTGCGAAGGTCGTCCACCAATAACATCTTTTTGCGTCCAGTCCCTTGAGGAGGAGAGACGTGGGTCATGTCCAGTGTGGCTTTACCATCGGTGGTGTCAAACTGGTCATTAGATTGTTGTACGTGTTGAATCTTGTCCATGACTTTGGAAGCGGTCAATTCTGCAGGGGTGCTAAACTCGATCCAAACAGGGGATTTCAAACCGTCGTGTTGTATGGAAAGTCTCAAGCGATCGTCTTCTTTGGGTTGACATTGTCGCTTGAGTACAGTGAGCAAAGAATCCCACACCCCAGTGATGAACACTTCTGCTTTCTCTAACGGCACTTCAGCCTTGAAATCTTTAAACTTCACCGTGTATTTGTAAGCCGTGGTTCTAAATTTTCTAGAGGAGCGCTTTTCCGTCTCTCGAATGGAATAGTATTTTTCAGGGTTGACTAAGGCTGGTGAACTTGGTTTAGAGGGTTCTGATTTTGGTTCACTCATGTCCTCTTCAAAATCACTGGCATGAATTTGTGCCAAGATTTCAGCCCTGGTTCGAGGCGATAGATCACGTTTCTGCCTCTTACTTTCTTCTTCTTTCTTCTCGAATGAATAGGATCTTTTCATCTTGAGTGAAAAACGTCAAATGACTCAAGTTTAGACACCATAGACTAATTTATAGTCATGGCAGACTAGCGTATATAAAAGGGTGTGTGTCTTGTTCTTTCACTATTCATTTCACTCTCAAGCCGAGCACAACGATGGAAGAGACTACCCAGATGGAACGTTTCGTCAGAGCTTTGCGAGGGGTCATTAGAAAATTCTCTTCAGACCAGCCTACGGACTACTCTCCTTCCTTTCGAGATAAAAGTCAAGATACTTGCTATATCTGTCAGAAGAAAGGGCATTGGTCTTCAGAGTGTCCAGACCGTCAAAAAAGAAAAAAAACAGGGGCTAAAAAAGACAAAAGTCAAGATACCTGTTATTATTGTAAAGAAAAAGGACATTGGTCTCCAGATTGCCCAAAAAAGAAACATAGGAGTCAGAAGAAAAGAAGGATTCTTCAGAAGAAGAGAGGGATTCTTCAGAGGAAAAAGAGAGGGATTCTTCAGAAGAAGAAGAGGAAGAAAAAAGACAATTATATTTACAAGAGGCAAAGAAACAGGAGAAGAAGAAAAGAAGAAGGGAAGAAAATGAGGAAAAGACGGTGAAGAAATTCAAAAAACAGAGAGACTAAACAAGGAGACAGAAGAAGTCAATGAACTTTTTTAAAATGTGTTGTGTTGTGAATTGTGAATTGGATTGTAAAAAAATGGAGAAAAGAATAAATTAATGACACAAGGTAAGTGTCTTTGAGTTTTGATTTTAAAATAAGAAGCTACACTCACGCACTCATACAAAAAGACACGTATTATAAGGGTAAAATGGGTTGTTTTTTATTTATTTATTTTTTTTTTGAGTTATTGGCAAATTGAAATTGTATTTCTTTTCGAGAAATGTGGGTGGCCCTGAAAAGGGCCTTTTTTCTTTATGGTGTAGGGGTGAGTTTAAGCAATCAACTTTAACTGCCTTAAGCCTTTGCCATGGCCAAGGCCTACTTCTGGACTGCGTAATGTTGATGATGATGATTGGGTTGAAATCACTAAGGGTGGTACGGTACGCTTAGTCACAGGGTTGACGTGTTTAGGTCGGGAAGGTCGTATTCTCTTCGGTCGTAATAAAGAAGTCTGATACATTTGTTTCAGACTTCTTAACTCCGCTAAAATGTCCAACAGTACCGTGACCGTTTGATTTTCACCCTCTTGTTTCTTTGCTGCTACTTCTTCTTGCTGTTGTTTTTTTCTTACCTCTTCTTCTTGCTGCTGTTGCTGTAGGAGAAAAGCTTGTTCCGCTTCCTTTTGTCGTTGTATAAATTTCTCCAATTCTTCTTTCTGTCTCTGTCTAAAATTCTCCACTTGCGGTAATGAAGAAGGTAACGAAGGTTCCGGAACAAATTCTTGCGAGGAGAGAAAATCCACAAAATCCCAATTCACCTCTTCTGAAAGTAAGTCCGGGTTCCCTTGGGCGGTCTCCCCTGTTGGTGCACCCCAATGGATCGTTTTCTGAGTTTCCGTCATGTTGAATCACTGTCGCATAGATTGACTGCACACAAGCGCTAGCGAATCTATATAGACCACATGACGTCACAGACTGCTCTCTTCGGATTGGATGCGAGCTGACTGAATTGTGTAACGCGTGTTCGGATTGGTGAATGAACTCAATCCGTTTCAATCCTTCCTCTACCTATAAATAAGCGCAGTTCACTGCATTGATTCACCTGTTCTCGTCGCTTCAAGATGTGGACTACAGTTGAGTTATCCACCCTTGTGTCTTCCATGATGTTCAGGAGGGACATGCTCATGTATGTCCGATCCAAGTGGACCGTTGTCCACAGGACAAACACCAGCCTGTGGATACGTAGGATCTACGTTGAAAGACAAGGATGCCTGAAAAGAGTGCTGATGTACGGACCAACAGTAAGACGCAGCCTAAGGACAAGAAGAAGACCAATGCGGTGCCCTTTATGTTAATGAATACATTAACATAAACCCAAAGGCCCTTTTCAGGGCCAGCCATATTTCTCGAAAAGAGATAGCCTTTCAATTGCCTACCCTTTTTTAAATTTAAATTTAAATTTAAATTTAAAAAAAAACTTCTTTTAAAAAAAAAAAAAATCTCATGTTCAATTTCCCTTGACGCTATAAAGTCCCACCCTGTATAATTTCCTTTGACACTAAAAACTGTCCCACGATTTTTCTCCATGTTAATTTCCCATTGACGCTAATCTGACCCACGATTTTTCTCCATGTTAAATTTCCCTTGACGCTAATCTGACCCAGGGGTCTCTGTAATGCTAATTCCCATTGACGCTAATGTGCCCCACTTAACTACTATTATCATTGTCGATAATTATGAAAAGATATGAAATACAATGAATACTTTGAGAAAAATATTAGGTTGACAAAGTACACCTTCTATGAAAAAGCTTTTCAAAAAATGAGAAACAAAACAAAATTACATATCTCTAAACTTACTGATATAACTATACATTTACTATGCAAATCATTATCCAAGATCATCTTACAGCACCAAAACATGTGTTCATGGCGTTTCAAAACACAAAGTGAGATAACAACCAAGCGCATAGAAAACTGACGATAGTTGACCATTTAAGAGTGTGTATAGTTTCCTTGCAGTTAAACGGTCATCAGGACGCCTCTGAGGAAATTACGATTCACTAAACAAATAATCCGACCGCATGATATAACTCATCACAAGGGGACAATGGCAATGTATATTAACATTACTTTTGCTTTTGAGGGCACCAGGCAGATGCCACCCACCCCCATTTACAAAAACAATGTGTTTGATGGATATGTGCATCCCCCAGGTATGTTGTTTGTTTTATCTTTTTTTAGAAACATTTTTCTAATCACAAATTTATTTATTTAAAATTTTTGGTGCGGTATGCATATTCCCTAGTGTTATCTACAGGGGTGTTCATCGGAGCCCAATTTCATTCACCTGGCTAGAATTTGCTCCCCTAGTTCGTGTTTGTGACATTTGCTAGTGGTCTCCTTAGTCTCGTGTTTGCTATATGTGAATTGCTATGTGTGTGAATGCTATAATAATTTTCATGTTGAGACAGCATATCAGTCAATTTTCCCCTGTTTCCCTTAGTACCGGTATTTTATATTATTAAATAATAATTTTCAAATAATATTTTTTGAAAGGGCGACTGAGCGGTGTGCTATTTTCAATAGAAAAAAAAAGAAAAAGCTTAGTGTTTTGATTGCTTGCTTATATGTGTCGCCCATCGCATAATTTACTTCTTTGAAATGAGGCGGGCTGTACACGAGTGAGGGTCCATACTTTTTTTATTTTGTTGTATTTTGCCCGACATGAGTTTTGGCCTCCCCCCCTCCAGTTATTTATTATGGCCAAAATTCAACTATTATTAGTTAACTATACAGTACAGGAGATGTATAGTTAAGAGAGAGTTAAAAATATAAGTGTTGTGTTTATTTTTGTGTTTTGCATGTGCTAGTGTTCCTTATGGGGAGTTTTTCTTAGGCTCTTTGGCTTTTCCACTTAGCGTGGCGCCATGTGATATAGCCCCAAGACGTCACTACCTCTTACTTTCCCCATACAGATTCCCTGTCCCATCCCCTTCTTTTAAAATAAAAGGAAATAGTAAAACTTTTATACAGTTTGTGTGTAGGAATTGTATTTACTGATTCACACAATCAAAGGTTAAATGCATAACAATACATTAAGTTTGTGTTTTATGGTTACCACCTGCCAGTGAAACCGTGGTGGAGCCGAGGTCTCAGCCCGTGTTTGCATTAAAAGGAAGAATATTATATAGAATTTGTATGTTGAGATTTTATATATTGATTTACACAATCAAAACTGTTAAATGTATAACGATACATTAAGTTTGTGTTTAAGTATCACCTCTTCCAGGAAACCGGGGTTGAACCGAGGCCCAGGCCCGCGTTTGCGTAAACGCCTTCTATGAGCGTTATACCAAGGCTCTTTCAATACCACTGCTCCCCGGCTGGTAGATTATTCAATTGTTTAACGGTACATTTTAAATTGTTTGTTTTTTCACGTTGGGAAGCATCAAAGGAATTTATACTGACTTCAAATGTCTTTAATTTTGGAATTTCAAATAAATTGTTTATCTCTATGGTATATGATGGCCTGTGTTAGCTATTTCTTAATTGTTATAACTTGCCCACTGACCATCCTTGCTTTTATCACGTAATCTGTTACCTTAATTATTATATTTTTATCAAAGTTTCCGTCCAAATATAAGATGTGTTTCCATTGATATTTCTCTTTTTTTACAGTTTTCCATAATCAGTTTAATTCTATCATCTTTTCTTATTTCACACTGCATGGTTGCGTGGTATTTTGTGAAGTTCGTCGTTTTGCACAGTGGGCATTTTACTACTGTTCTTATCGTTCTTCTTCTTACAACGACTTCACCTTGTCCTTTATTAGATGGGGTGGTAATCCCGGGTGATTACTTCTCCAGTTTCTTATTTTCATAATTTCAGTTTTATCATGATTGATTTTTTTACCCTGAGGCTTTGCCAAAGGATTCATATTTCTTTTTTAAGTGTCTAAAGGAATTTAGGTCTTTAATGACGTTGGTACAATCATCCGCGTGTTGGAGCATTCTGAATTTGTCTTTTAAATTTGGAATTTTTAGTCATTCAATATGTTGTTAGTCCTTATTTTTATACTTAGAGATTATATTGCTATTACGTATAATAGCACTGACAGTCAGCATCCTTGCCTCACTGATCTTTGTATATTAAAGTTGTCCGTAACAGCTCCATTTACCTGTACTCCTGCAGTTATGTTGTTTTACCGTATTTTGGTCCCATTTTTGAAATTTGTTCCCAAACCAAGTTTTTCCACTACTTTCTGTATGAAGTTGTGGTCCAATCTAGCAAAGGCTTTTTCCTAGTCAAAAAGTACAACGGCACCATTTAGAAAGTCTACTTATATGGATCATATATTTAAAATATTATTTTGTACATTTTTGCCCTTTCCCCCGCATGTCTGATTGATCTTAATGATTTCATTTATACCTTTCTTTCAATCCTTTGGCTAAGATTCTACTTAAATTGTGTATTTAGGAGGGAGATGGGCGTCCAATTTGTTATGCTTCTCTATTTCCTTCCCTTTATAAACTATGGTTATCAATCCCTCCCTCATGGAGTTTGACATTGATTCATTTTTTAAAAGTATATTATTATAATATAAACCTTCAAAAATTGGCGCTTACACTCTCTGGAATTTTTGTTGAATTCCGCAGTGAATCCATCTCTACCTGGCGATTTGCCTTTCGCTGGTTGTTTCGTCGTGTTTTGTATCTCTTCACCAGAGATGAAATCATCATACATGTCCCTGTTTTCTAATGGTATCATCTCGCATTTTATTTCTTTAAAATATTTTGCGATGGTATTTTCTCCTATTTTTCGTGAGCTGTATAAACTTGCATAGAAATTCCTTATAATTCTCATGTTTTATTGTCTGTTACTTCTTTTCCTTCATCTATTAGTTTTTCTAGTCGTTTCCCCCACCCCCTTTATAATTCTTCTCTTTTATTCAACCCACTGCTTGTATCTCTCTTCCCTTATTCTCTTCCTCTATAATTTTATTGACTTTTTCTTTATATATTTTCTGAGCTTCTTCTGTTAGCTGTTTTTTTTTAAATAAAGTATTTATTTCGTTTTTCTCCATTATTTCCATTTTTCTCCTTTTTTGAATGATACAGTGATATTTCCATTATTTTATTTTAAGTTTGTCCCAGTCTCTTGTTATATTTGTAATTTACCTTTCGCTTATATTTCTTTTTATTCTGTATTGATTTTTTTTTAATAAATTCTTCGACTTCTAGTATTTTATTATTTATATTCCAAACCACCTTCCCCCATCTGTGTGTTCTTCATTTTTATTTCTTAATTTATAAGTTTATGGTCTGATATTTTGAAATCTCTTATTTATGCTTTTATGTGAATATTATTGTCAAAATTAGTCACGTAAAATGTATCCAGTCTGCTAGCCCCCCTGCTATTTTTATATTCATATGCGTATTCAGTTTTGATTATATTTAATCTTATATATATATATATATATATATATATATATATATTAGTCTGTGACTTTTTAGTAGTTTTTCTATTATCTCTTTGGAACTTTGATCATTTGTTGACGAACCCCTGGTCCTATCTATGTTTTTCCCTACACAGTTAAAATCTCCTCCCATTACTAGTAGTTCCGTTGTATAATCATTTAGATGTTTGCTTAAATTTTGTACAAATTCATGCCTCTTTTACCTAGTAGCAGGGCAGTAAATATTTATTATATGCAAATTGTTTAATATTATGTGAATCATCCTCCTTTTAAAAATTCCCTTTTACTCTACTCTCTCCCAGTTAAGACTTTTTTTTATTTCTAATAATTATTGCCACTCCCCCTCTTATATCATTATTTTTACAGTTGTTTAAAATTACGATTGCATTCATTTTTTCTTCCGAAAAAGATATTAGTTCATTTGAAAATTTGGTTTGCTGTATTAAAATAAGGTCAAATTCTGTTAGTTCAATTAATTTATTTTTTCATTATATATACCATTTGTATTTACTGAGAGTAGTGAATGGGGGCACCCTACGGACAATGGGAATTAGCATTAAAAACACCCTTGGGGCACTCTACGGACAATGGAAATTTAACATGGAGAAAAATCGTGGGGCACTGTACGGACAAGGGGATTTAACATGGGAATAAATCGTGGGGCACTGTACGGACAAGGGGATTTAACATGGGAATAAATCGTGGGTCACTCTACGGACAAGGGGAATTTAACATGGGATTTTTTTTTTTTTTTAAAAGTTTTTTTAAAATTTAAATTTAAATTTAAATTTAAAAAAGGGGTAGGCAATTCAAAGGCTATCTCTTTTCGAGATATATGGGGCCCTGAAAAGGGCCTTTGGGTTTTCTTCTGCTTCTAATTTCTTCTTTTCCTCCACCAACTTCTTATTTTATCTCCAACACTCTTTCTCTTCTTTTTTTTCTCCTCCTCTTCTTTCTTCTCTTCCTCCTCTTCTTCTTTCTTCCTCTTCTCATTTTCCTCTTCTTTTTCAATTTTTTCGTTCCATGTTCTTATTCTTATCTTTTCCTCTTCATCCTCCTTCTCCTCCTTTATTTCCTTCATCACACCACTAATCTTGTCCTTTGCTTTTCTTAAATTGTTAATTTCCATCTTTACACGATGGGGACTATAGGAATAATGGTCTTCAACGAGTCTTATTAACATCTGTTCCATTATTCCTAAGTTGTCTAAAACGTCTTGCAAGGTTTGTATTTTGTCCATTTGGTTTGACGCCATCTTCTTTGTATTCTTTGCAGAATGGTTTGAACAACTAATACTGTGGGTTCTTATACGAAAAGCGCGAACGTGAAGGAAAACATCCCCCTAAAACATAAAATGGATCTTACCTAGATCATGACCCAACAACGCGCGGACGTGAAGGAAAACATCCCCCTACTTTCTCATTTCATATAATATAACCCTAACTATACTCTCCACATTTGCTAAGAAACCCATAATCTACTATTCACACAAACATACCTGAGCTCTTACAAACACAAACACACAAACACACAAACACATACCCTCACAATATCTTAAGAAATAGTTAGTGTTTATTTTCACACTACTCTACCTACACACATTGGCAAATTAATAGTTATTTCTTTTCTAGAGTATTGGGTAGCCCTGAAAAGGGCTGTTTTGTTTGGAACTTCATGGACACCTGGTTAATGGTGGCACCTTCCAGGCCTGGCACCACATACACATCTTATCCCCCAGTTACTTTTTACCTTTTGGGGGGAGAGAGCAGAGGCAGGATATGTCGCTTCAGAATCCCAATTTTCACTCTCTGGGATTCTGAAATTTTTTCTTCTCTCCTTTTCCTCCTCCTCTTCTTTATATCTTCTTTCCTCCTCTTCTTTTTTTCTTCTTTCCTCTTCTCTTATCCTTCCCTCCTCGACAATGGCTTCAGCGGCCAGTTCATTTAATATGCGCCTGGCATATTCCAGATGCACATGAAGTTCCAACAGTTTCTCCAGTCTCGTGTTCATTTTTGGTGTTGATCAATCAACAAGGGTAGCTGGACTGCCGAACGAGTTTCAATTTATACTGAAAGCGCGGACGTGAAGGAAAACATCCCCTAATAACATAAAATTAATCTTACCTAGATCATTAACCAGAACAACGCGCGGACCTAAAAGAAACACTCGCTCACTTTTTTATGCTACCCATCACTTCAATAGACTATCCACATACGCAAAGCAATCCAATCTAACCCAAAATATACACCTCAAACAGCCCAAAAAACAAACATCATTTTAATCTACTATCCACACCAACCTATTTTATCACTTACAAACACAATCACACAAACACACAAACACATACCCTCACATTTTTTAAGAAAGAGTTAGTGTTTATTTTCACACTACTCTACCTACACACATTGGCAAATGGATCGTTATTTCTTTTCTAGAGTATTGGGTAGCCCTAAAAAGGGTTGTTTTTTTGTTTTGCTATGGCATTCTTTTTTAGTTTCTAAGAATGCGATGTCCTCTGAGGATAGACTTTCTGGCGATAGGTCTGCTTCTTCGGAAAGAGAAGAAGAATTCTTTGGTGTCGATACGACAATCGACAAAGCCTCTGTCAGCTTCAGGTTGCTGCTGCTGCTGCTGTTGCTGTTGTTGCTGCTGTTGCTGCTGTCTCTGAAGTCTGTACTTCTCTGTCCATTCTTCTTTCTCCCTGTTCATTTCTTCTCTGAAGAGCTCTTCTATCAGGTCTTCAGTGATTTTTAACATTCTCACATTCTCTATTTCTTCTGGCTTCGGTATCAGACTGTGTCTGACCCTATGCAAATTCACGTAGGCTTCGTTGAGCTTAGCTAGTTTGGAGCACATCTTCTTAGGAGGATGAGTCGACAATGGATGGCTAGACTGGGAACAACCCGGTTCTTAAAGTTAAAGCGCGGACGTGAAGGAAAACATCCCCACACGGTTTTCGAGCCGCAACGTTCATGAGAGGGATAGTAAGAAATGAAAGAGCATCAATCCAACATTCTTATAGCTAAACAAAAGACAAAGGCATTTTTTTCAAAACACAACATTTTTTATTCAAAAATCACTTAACACTAAGTAACAACAACTCTAACAATAATCCAACATGATAACATCAAACAATTTTTTTTTAAATGACAAACATTTTTTTCTTCAATTACTAACTATTTTGAACAGGGCTGACAACGTTGTGAATGAAATTGTGATTTCCACTGTTGGAAATCATTAGGCCATTGATGGACACTACGTTTCCTAGCTTGAGACAAAAGATAAGCATAATGGTCACAAAACCATCGATCTACTTTCACATCGTTTCTAGCAGAAGAACGAGGATCGAAATGAGTCACTAAATGTTCTAAGGAATAGCCCAGGCTGCGATGATGCAGAAAATACACACAGTACTGTCCACACACCAAGGAATCTGTGCCTTGTAATTTCACATTATTGAATCGGGTGGTTTGAGCATTTCTTCTCATAAAGTCAATGATATCGTCTTCCAAAGGGGGCAATCCGTACGAATCGAAATATTCCACACATCCTTCTTGAGGAAAGTAGACGGCTACCCAGTGGGTTCCTGGGAGATGACTGTCGTCCGTGTTGATCACGTAAGCTTGATGGTCTTTAGGTTTGCGATGAGGGAGTTCATCTTTAGCACAGACGACAGGATTCCAAGAAGACGTATACGAACTGTGGTTCAAAAGGTAATAAAGTTCCCAGGTATCCATTGATTTGTGTTTGTTTTCTTCTTCACAGGTAATAATAAGTCGTCAATTCGATCCTGACTTTTTGCTTGAAAATGTCTGACGAATAAACGGTTATTCGTTCTGTTTCCTCACTCTGATTCAGGGGAGCTTCGATACGATGGATCTCTTGAGTGGTTAATGGTGGACAAGAATGTTCACGCAAGTCTTTATACCACTGGTGCAACACGTCTTTGTTCGAGATGAGACTCCAAGCTTCGTCCAGATACTCGTCCAATTTTTCTTCTTGACTCAACATCAGGCATTTATCGTGTTGAATTTGACTGGGATGATCGTTTTGACATCCATAACAATTTTTCTTGATCAATTCCGTTATTTTGTCGACCAAGTGTTTGGCAAAACAGGAGACTAAATGGGCTTCTTGTTCTGGCCATCTCGACTTCATCATGATATCTTCTTCGTCTTTGTCTTGAGATTCTTCTCCTTCCACGGTCTCCTCACATTCCATCTCCAAAGTTTCTTCACTAGGTAAAGAGGGATAACAGTCTTACATGGCTTTCTAATAATCTAGAATGACTTCTCTCAAACTGTTGATTTGTATGGTATTATCGAATTCTGCATACAGGATGACGTTCACTGTCTGTTTCAGTGTTTCTCTAAACTGAAGTTCCACACGAATCTGGCCAGATTTTATAGGGTGGAAATGTCCCTCGTCGCTGCCTTGGTCTGGAGTGAAATCAAAACCCCACAAAGTATAGCCTTCTGCATATTCTTTGTAATCAATGCCGTGACTGGTGTTGGTTCCTAACTGGCCGGTGGCTTCGTACAGGGACAAGTACGATCTCAAGTAATTCATCTTTGTGGGCTCAAAGTTAGGTTCGAAAGGTCGGGTACACAAGGTCTTGCCATCGCGACTGACTTCGATCTTGGACACGTTGAAGTGTTGAAAGTTGAAAGGATTTTCAGTGAAGGTTCCGTTGAAGGCTGCATTCGAGACCATACCAAGGATTAAACGTTTGGGTAACTGTCCTTGAAACAGATGATCTTCGGTTATGGATTGCAGTCCAGTAGAAATGGTGAACGTTTTCACTTCCACACGTCGTATGGGATACTTGGCGGTCGTTCTGCTCAACGTCTGACTGATTTCGTTTCCCACTTTAGGTAACACTTCCACGCGTCGTACGTAGAGTCTGGCCTGTTCGATTTGGCTTTTAGGATTGCCACCTTTAGTAGCAGTTTCATCAGCCAACAAATGGAAAGTGGCACTGCTGCGATTCAGTCTCAGGCGCACATTGACACCGTTCAGCAAATATTTCTCTTGCAACCACATGTCCAAATGCAAACGATCCATCAGTTCTAAACTCTTTTTGGTTGTGATTCTGTCTCGTCTTGACACAAAGCCGTCATTGTCATTTGCGTCAGCTATCTTAAACTTGCCCGCTTCGTCATCTACCCACAGCACACAGGCATTGAGATGACTTGTCTTGGCATCTGGTCCGTACGTCAAGAGATTTTCCAGGTAGGCACGGTAAGGGTAAGTATCCATGCTGCTGCTGACCAGTTTGTTGTTCAAGTACAAGTCCACTGAGCTGAACAAGGAATGCATGAAATTGTTGACGGGAGCTATAATCTCAGTGTCTTCTACTCCACCATCATCCTTATCTAGAACTTGGACTTTCAAGTACAAGTAACTGCTATTCAGATCGATGTAATCTTCGGGCTGTCCTTTGATTTCAAACTCGATGGGAGCTGAGGCTGTCAATGAGGAGACGGGATGAAATTCCACCCATTGGGATTCTTGCATCGTCATCATGGTGGGGGGCATGGCAAACAGATCCAGTTCCGTCTTGGAACAGGCGCAAGACTCTCGGTGCATCATTTTTTGTTGTTGCTGTGTCTCAATAATCGAAAACGTCTAAGTCTCGAACGGTTCTTCTTTTTTTGGCCTTTCTCGCTTGAAGTCTGGTG
This sequence comes from Sinohyriopsis cumingii, assembly GCA_028554795.2. Taxonomy (NCBI): domain Eukaryota; kingdom Metazoa; phylum Mollusca; class Bivalvia; order Unionida; family Unionidae; genus Sinohyriopsis; species Sinohyriopsis cumingii. The sequence goes on along the minus strand of CM068824.1, from coordinate 185,314,433 downwards.
AAAGGGTGTTTTCTTCTTCGTCGTCTCTTTCTGCCTTGTCCTTGCTGAATGCTTGACTCGGTAGCGTGCAGGGCATTTATAGGTGTGTCTCGTTGGCCTAAAATGTCTTTGCCCGTTTGCAGCAAGACATTTTTGCCAGCCCTCATGAAGGCTTCTTTAGGGTTTTGTTTGTCGATGATGACATTTTGGAGAAATTCTTTGCCTTGTGTCAGTGCCGCATCTTTCAAGGCGTGCAATCCTCGTGTCACCATCGGTTTCAAGACTGGAGCCACCGAACGAAAGGCCGATTTTAACATGTCTCCTAAACCGTGTCCTCGCTGTCGAGCAACCCCTCGGTACACTGGATACATGACTTACTTACTTACGAGTCGTGAGAGAACCGTTTTCGAAAATGGAGTTTCACCGTGACTTTTCCTTTGGTGAATGGAATATCTTGTCCCAAATCTCCTTTTATAGTAATGTTGACCGTGTCCAAATACGACTTGCTGACGGGCAAATAGTGAGGATGGACAAATTCGCGGTGAACGTGGTAAGTGTTTCCACCTTCTTCGTCAGCGATCGCGGCAGAGTCCACTTTGAAAGGAATGACACGCAGTAACGGCACGGAGGTGTGTCCCACCACGTTGTATTCCACCACATCGGAATACACAAAGATCAAATTCTGTCCTTGGTTCAGTTCTACCGGGGCCTGAAAATACTGGCCAAAAGACTCGTTGCTGTAAATGACAGTTTTTTGTTTTAGTGTATGTTCTACTTTCTTCCTCATCTTTACGTTACCACCCAACATGTCAAACAATTCATCATTAAAATAGAAACCCAAGATTTTTTCCCCCTCAGGAAATTTCATCAGGAAGCGACGAGCTATTTTGTGGTATTCCAGGGTGACAGCTTTGGACTTGAAAGTCTTAAAAGCTTCCCCAAACACACCATTAAACTTGGAGGCTATGGCGCTGACCAAATGTTGACCACTAAAATAATAGTCCGAGGGAATGAACAACTCATAGTCCATCCAATTTGGATTGACTTTGTTTTTTGTTTTATGGGGATATTTGTTATTCTCATTCATCCACTTTTGCAATGGTTCGTCATAAACTTCCACCGTAAATTTACTTTGATTGTTAATGACATTGAAGACTTGGGTTGGGTGAATTATTTCTACCAAAGCCACTTCCCAATGGGCTTCGTGATCTAAGGGGATGGCTTGAGGTAATTTGGCCGTGTAACAGCACAACGTGTTGTTGGGAAACACCTCCATGGAACTGTCACTGGGTAAGGTTAAGTAAAATTGGTTTTGGTGACTCATAATTCCAGAGTTCTGTGGCTGTCCGAGGGGTTAGTGGATGTCAGAGGCGTGTCTCCGCCCAAAATGGGGTTTTGGTTGTGGTTGGAGTGGTGACTGGCACTGACACTGGCACTGGACACAACGTTCCCGTTCGAGGAGAATTTCAGGGAGGGATTGGGAAGTAGGTAACCGATGCAACTGCTCAATAAAATGGTCCACAATTGTTTGTCTCCTTGTTGCAAACTCAAATTGGCGATGGCTGCCCCGATGACACAATACACCACGAAGATTTGGCAGAAAAAAGACGATTTGCGTTTTAGGCACACGTTCTCCACACCACACCCACAAGGGTTGTTTTTGTAAATCTTGCACAGAAGAACTAGGGGAAGAAGGACTGGTCGACGTAGCTGCGTCTGATGTGTGAAAGGGCATGATGGTCACTTCTTCTTTTTATAGTCGATGACTTGCGAAGCGTCGATCCAAGAATCGAAACTGGGTGGATATCCTTTCCAACGTACTTTGACTTCTTTGACACGTCGCTTGCCCACTTTACGGGTTCTGCGTTCGAGAATGCTTTCGATGTCGTACACGTCGTCTTCTTTTTTGGTGACACGTTGTAACTCGGGCAAATAAAACGTTCCTTTGAGTACTTCTCCGTTCATGTCTTCCAATTTATAGACGGTAGGATGACGGCCATGCACTCGTCCAGTGACGCGAAACAATTCGGTCGTCCAGTTAGGTAAGTAACCTTTGTCGAAAGTGCGTTTGGTTTTGCCAATGCGCACCCAATCTCCTACGGTCAACTCTCCACTTTTCTTGGGGACAGCCCTCGTTGGGGACGTTCCGAACAGGCGCTCGAACACCAGCACTTCGTTGTCGGGAGTCACGTCTTGCGGGGCACGTCCGATGCTTCGATGGTAAGATTGGTTGTACGCTTGCACCAGATGCGGTAAGATGTCGATGTACTTCAGAGTGTAGTGATGCGTAAAATATTTCCACATGCGTTCTTTCAAAGTGCGTTGAAAACGTTCCACGATGCTGGCTTTGGTTTCGGGATTCTCGGTGGTAAAAAAATGAATGTCACGTTTCTTTAATTCTTTTTGGAAAGCTTGGTTCAGAAATTCGGTGCCTTTGTCCGTTTGCCATCGAAGAGGGCGACGACCGCTTTGTTTCAACACCCGTTGCAGGGCTCGTACTAACTCGCTGCTCGATTTGGAAGTCAAGGGCACGACCCAGGCAAATTTGGAAAAGACGTCGATGACACAAAACAAATATTTGTAGCCACGATTGTAGCTGGCCAAATGAGAGACATCGGCTAAATCGGCTTGCCATTGATGATCGATGCCTTCCACTCGGGTGCGACTTCTGGCAAACTTGCGTCGAATGGGTTTGTGTAAAGTGTAGGTAGCTTGTTCTTGTAACCATCGTTGCACTTGAGGTAAACGGAGACTTTTCAGTCGCGTTTTGGCAGCACGATACAATTTTTGAACTCCTGCGTAACCTGCAGGATGCGAGGGATCGTAGTAAATGCTGGCTAAGACTTTTTCCATTTTTTTGTGTTGGTTGGTGTGTTAATAAGACACCCACTCTTGGAGGATGCTACTCTTTTTCTCTTGGGGTACTTTCTTGGATTGCAATGCTTTGCGTGTGCGGCCAGCAATAGGTGTCGAAGAGGAGAAGGATGTCTGAGCGGGGGATATCGGTTCTTGTTTCACTTCTGTCTTCACTTCTGTCTTCACTTTCTTTTTCTCTTGTGAGGAAGAAGGGGTGGCCATCATCTTTTTAATCCATCCAATTCTGGAGGTAGGTGGTGTTGTTAACTTGCGTACTTTTTCTGGTGGAGTTTGAAACCCTTCCTCTTCTTCTCCTTTTTCTGTCTTGGTCACGGGTACTGGTGGTACTGGTACTGGTACTGGTACTGGTACTGGTGCTGGACTTTTCATCAAGGTCTTAAAATCTTTCAAAGTGGGTAAAGCTGTTTCGTCTAAAGCTTTCTGGTGAAAGAGTTGCAGTCGTTGCAAGAGTTGACCGTACTTTTGCGATTTTTCTGTTTCGGACAAATCTTGGCGATCCAGCAAGGATTGCAATTCGTGTTGTAACTGGGACATCTCGCTCAAATTGGGATTGGGAGGTAAATGCGGGGTGCGTTGTTCTTGCCACCGATGGTATTCCATCCATCGTTTGTAAGGCACTAAAGCTAGTTTTCGTCCTTCCATGGGGTTGTCAGGGGTGAATTCTGAGATCTTGGGACTTCCGAAGGCCTTTTTATCTTGCTCCCATCAGTCCTCCCAACATGGTTCCCAAGACTCCTTTCAGTATGGGGCCTAACAAGAGAGGTAAAATGCCTCCACGTTGGACCAACATCTTCTTTTTTTGACGAATGGGAATTTTCTTTTGAACCATTTTCCGAAGAACGTGACGATGTTTGCCTAAGCATTGTTTCTGGTGTTTGGACAAAGGGATCGTGCCTTTCAAAACGTTCAAACAACATTCGCACACGGTATCGATGACCTCTTTGGAGGCCGTTTGAATGAGTTTTTTTCGTAGGGGTGGAGAAGCTTTGGACAGGACAGATAACATGTCCCCATGTTTGGCTAAACGTGGTGGTAGTCCTTTCCTTTTCTTTCCTTGGGGTTTTCTGGAGGGTGACATCTTTGAGTCTTTAGGAGCACCTAAAAACACTGATACCCTACTCGGTCACAGGCCTTTTTTATACTGGAACGCGTCGCCATTGATTGTCTTTACGTCGTATCAGTTTGAGGACAGGCATGACACGTCGTGCAGGGGTACGTAACGGACTAAATCGAGCCAGTTCTTGCTTGGACAAATCCAGTAAACTTTGTAACATGCCCGATCTTTCTTGAACTTTGATTTTGGGAGAAGGTACTTTGTGAGCAGCAGCCACTGCCGCTAAATGGGAAGGTCCTGCCACTGGGGAAGTTCTTTTGGGGGTCATCAACGGAGAAGTTCTTGGTGTAATCAACGTCTCCAAGTACTCTTCAGTTCCTGGTGACATCAACGGAGAAGTGGACAAACGTGAGGCTGCCGGAGACGTTGTGGCAGGTCGTGGCTTGCGAGTGTAAGGTTGCGTCCTGGCCGAAGTGCCTCTCTTGCGACTAGTTTTCTTCTTCTGTGGACTTTTCTTTTTCTGGGGACTTTTTCTCTGTTTCTTTTTCTGGGGGCTTCTTTTCTTTTTCCGGGGTGATGGTGGTGGTGTCTGGTAAGAGGAGGGTCCTGCCACTGGAGAAGTTATTCTTCTTGGGGACTTGGTCTTTTTCTTTTTCTTCTTGGGGCTTCGTTGGACTTTTGTCTTAGGGATAACTTTGGGGGCATTAGGATCCCATCTTAAGAGTGAGCGAATGATGACCCCTCCTAGAGTACCGCTCCCTCCAGGTTTCAAAATGATTTGTTTTTTGGTTTGAGTGTCGATGCTGGGATCGGCCAGTTGGACCAAAGCGACTTTGTTTCGATCGAAAAAGCGTTGGGTTTGATGAGGAATCTGAATGATTCCTTGGAGTAATTGACGTGCCGTCACCGTGAACCATCGTAAGACTTCTTTGACACTAGCTTCTAAGACACGAGCTCGTGTTTGTGGATCATTTTCTCGGCTGATGCCATACAAGGCACGAATCAATTTGACGGGAAGATGCGACTGAAGGGACGTCATGTTCACACTGTGTGAGACAGACGAAACAGGGTCTGAGGTTTTTATAGATTTTTTTCATGGGGAGTGAAATGAAGTCGAGGACGGAGACGTGTACAGGACAGGCCCTCCGTCTTGGCACCAGTGGTGAAACAAGTGGGTACGAAATCGCAAATCCTCGGGGGTCGTAGGTTTCAAATCGACGAGTAAATAGGCGTGTGGCGTTTGAGTGGCATCGTCGTACGCCTGAGTCAGCCAAGGCGTTCCTAACTGTTTGGCTAAGACTTGCACTTGCGATTTATCTCGAGGGCTTTTAAACAAGACCACGTAATGTGCATTGAGACTGATGGTGCGATGGGCTTTACTTTGTTGAAACAAATTTTGGGTGATGTAAACGACACTGGCATTACGGTGATGCCCTTTGCGCGTGAACCACAATTTAATTTCTTCTTCGTCTTCTCCTAACATGTCGTCGAAAATGACCAAATGGGTTAGACGGGAGTCAGAGACGATGCCATCGTCTTCTTTAGGAAAGCCTTCCACAAACACGATGGAATCGCCTTGACTTTCACGCAAGAGGCTGTACGCCGATTGCCACTCTTTGTAACACCACACGATCCGTTGAGGGGGCCGATCGATCAAATGATGTTTATGTTCGATCAAACGTTTGACGAATTCGGTTTTGCCTGAACCGCTAGGTCCAGCAATGAGCATGTTAAAGGGATGACGAAGATACAAAGCCTCCCAACTGGCACGATCTAAGTGTTCGTCGATGACTTTGACAGTGGAGGAAGAGGGAGCAGAGACAGCAGAGGTAGCCATGGTATGAGAAATGTCACTTGTGACACGAAAAACAAACAAGACAAGAGTTTATATACTTTTTCAGAACACGTTTATTGAATGTTTTTTTCAAATATGAACACGAAAGACAAAAATACATACAACCCAAATAGTGATGTACAGGAATATAAAACACAGCAAAGCGATCAAAGTGGAATATAAACAAGTGTCTGTACAACATGTTTTGGGTAACCAAGATGTCCTAGGGACAGTGTGTAATGTTCTTACAGTCTCTACATGAGGTATTGTCACACAAGTGTCCTCCCGGAATGACCTTTCAGGAATGTCCATGACAGTCCTGTCCTGAAGCGAGTGGTTGTTCTCGGTGACGGGTTCTTCTGGCACCGTCACTAACACAGGTTGAAAAGTAACTTTTTTCCTTGAACAACTCTTGTGCATACTGGGCCACTTCTTGGGTCCAAGCCTCAAAGCCCCCCTTTTTCCAATCACGAACATCTGTCCAATGAGGGTGTAAGTCACAAGCTACACACACATCGTCATACACGTCTTGGGTCGCTAAAAGTTGACGAATCTTTTTTTCCTGTTGAGGTCGAGAAGTATCCAGATGAAAACGCAAGGCTTTGAACAAAAGGAGTTTTTCGTGACCATTTAAGGCCATGGAGGTGGTAAGTACTGATCGTAAAGAGTCCACAAAGAATCGGCTGGTAAACGAAATCCCAGAAAACAAGTCACTAAGACACACACCACTTGTCGTCCAAAATTGAATGGATACAGTTCTTGTAATAATTGATGGTAATGATCCACGGTTTGAATATGGTCATTGAGTTCCTTCCACGGAATCTGTTGGATGACATGTGACATAAACCGTGGCATGGCAACCTGTTTTTATATTCTCTTTTTTTCGGATGCAATAGACGTACTTTCTAGCCAGAGATCTTCGTTCTCCAGTAGGGAATCTAAATCTTGCATACTGTAACCGAAACGTCAGAGTTCGTTTAGGTGTTTCCTCTTCCTCTAAGTAGATTCCACGTAAAATATGTTGGTAATCCTTTAACTTGTCTTCCTCAATGTATTGCTGTAGGTGAATCTCGAAGTAACCATAATCATGAACATGTCGATCATTAGCGACCTCAAAGTTTTGAACAATGTCTGACCATTGAAAGAATTTCTGACGAATCAGTTCTCTTATACCATTCAAGTACCAGTGGTTAAAGATCTGGTGACGTATCGGATGCAATTGTTCTTTACGTTTCACTTGTATTTTCACCAGCTCTCGGTAAATGCGTTCTCTCAACTCCACAGGCAAAGCACGAATGTTCTCTTGTAAAGTATCCATGAATAGGTCATACTAAATCCTCTTTGGTCTGACACAAGAAATGTACTCTTTGCACAAACATGGTTTCACTTCAGTGTCGAATTTAAATCGTTGAGTCACTAATCTACACATTACAATTCGTTCAGAAGTTTCCTCTTTCACCAAGTTGACATTGTGTGAAAGATGTTGGTAATTCGTTAACTCTTCCTCTGGAATTCGATGCAGTACATTTACAATGTAGTAGATAGAATCGTCAATACCAAACCATTCCTTTTTATAACCAGGAGGTCGTTGATCAATGTCTGTCCAATGGAACACTTTCAATTGAAACAGTCCTTGTATAGCCTTCAGGTACCAGTGGTTCAAACACCGGTGACGTATCGGATGCAATTGTTCTTTACGTTTCACTTGTATTTTGACCAGTTCTCGATAAATGCGTTCTCTCAACTCCACAGGCAAAGCACGAATGTTCTCTTGTAAAGTATCCATGAACAGATGATTATGGTAAAAAGTTACTTCAATGTCTCGGTCCCACTAAAGGTAAGTAATGACAATTCGGTGACCATCGAGCATGTTCTACGTAGACCGAATCTTGCGGTTCCCAGTGGTGAAGTGACACACCGCAACTGAAGCACTTGACTTTATCTCCTTCGCCCAAGTAGAAAAATCCGGCTCTGGCTAATTCTTCGGGGGTCGGTCCTCCCAGATACTTTGGCCATTTTCCTTTGAACGATTGAAGACGATTTTCAAAGTCGCAGTATTCCGACAAACGCACAGGAAACGAATATTCGTTTTTCACAGGTTCGTTTCGATGAGGGTTGAGTGAAATGGGCAGGAGTTTGCTCAGGGCTGGATGACATCCGTAGGGAGGTAAACGTGAAGGTCGACATTCCCCTTTAAAACGAAACCCAGTAAAATGTCCAAGAGGACGAGCAGCATCGCTTTCGCATCCCACAGGTTTCACACGCACAGCATCACTTTCCATGACAGGGGTAGGGGTACTAAAGTTCCCATGATGCTTTACGGCATCGCTCAGGTCACAAGGTACAGCATCGGTCCCATCGCAAGGCTCACAATCGCACTCGTCTGCAAACTCCGTTACGCAATTACAATGGTAACCACATGGACAATCGCAGTTTCCTTCCGGACATTTTCCGTCGCAATGTCTGGGTCTTATCCATCCAGTATTAGTCACACTAGAGAAAGATACAGCTTTTTTACAATCCCCAAACTGGAACGATGTCTCTTTCAAAGTATTCATCTTGTTCGCTCGGTCTTGGTAGTCACAATGAACTATCGATCTTGACCATAGCCCCCTTTTTATACTAGTCGCAATGCAGTCTCCAGCTTGTACATCTTTCCTTTTTTACGTTTTTTATGTCTTGTTTCGGAAGGTACCGTCTCTAAGGTACCGTCAACATTGTACCGTAGTGTGATGGGTGGAAAGGCCATAGAAAGGTAAGGGCAGTGTGGAGACCATCGAGTATGTTCCAGAATAGCTGAATCTTTATAGATACATAGATCCATTCGTAACTTCAGTCCGCAAGCGAAACACTGTACCTCGTATCCCAATCCTGACTCAGGTCCCAAGTAGACAAATCCTGTTCTAGCTAAAACATGCGAAGAAGGTAATCCTTCCCTATCCGTAGGCCATTTCTGAAACGTGTCCAATCGACGGGCACAATCACAATAGTCAGGTAAGAAGACTGGAAAATGGTAGGGTTTGAACTTGGAGTTCTCATCGGGTTTCTCACTCGATTCTTGCTGTGGCGAAGTCATCTTTCTGGTGGGTGGCTATCCTCTTACAACCAATGTTTTATACCAACGTGTCCATACGGTAAGGTGAAATGATTGGGAAGTCGAACTCGCTTCTGGTACACGATTTGATAAACTTTTTCCAAAGGTCGACTGACGATGTGGTGAGTGGGTAAACGTACAATCTTGTTCGGTTGGTAAGTGGTCACTTTAAAGTTTCCATCCTCTCCCGATTGCAAGGCTTCTTTCAATACCCCAAAGTTGACCACTCGACTGGTACGATAATTCAGAGTCAGTCCTTTCACTTTGCACGTCGTGTGCACTTCTCCTTGTTTGTCACGGTATTCGTAGCCGTAATTTTTGGGACCACCACTGACGAAACTTAGAATCTTGTCGTCAGGATGTTCGTCTGTCCAGGCTCCTAAACGGTCTCCTTCGATGTTAGGGTGATGTTGAATCGGGTGATGGATGTAAATGCAACTGTCCGTGTCAAAGTACAGGACGCGTTCTTCTAACAGTTCTAAAGCTTCGTACAATTTTAAGCGAGCATGGGCTGTCACGTAAGCCGCAATGATGACATTTCCAAAAGGGTCGTCTTGTACAAAGTCCAGATCTTCTTCGTAATTGACCAAGATCAAATTCTCTCGAACGACGTCCACGTGTTTCATGTATTTGGTTTTGTCGTGAATCATCTGGAAGTAGCGGGAAGGTTCTGTCAAATATTCCGTCTTGGGTAAACACGGTCGTTGTGCCATTTTACCCCACAAGCAATTTAACATCACTTTGGCAAACGATCGCCTGCCTTCGTTTTTCTCGATGTGGTCTAAAGAGATGCCTTCTTGTTCGTAGTATTTCTCTTTGAATTGTATTTGGTCTTCGGGAGTGTGACACCAGGAAGGATAGCCGCTGGCTTCTTGCTTCAGTTTCAAAAAGGCATCCACGTAGTCGGCGAAAATGCCTTTCTGAGTAGGGTCACCCTTGCGGTATTGTTGTGTCTTGGGAAAGTGGCAAATTTCGTACACTTCTAACAGTTGGTATCCCATGTCCAGAGCTTTGAACAATTCTACGCTGACCCAGGTTCCCGTCAAGGCACGTTCTTCCTGGGTGTGCTGACAAGGTTGGTCTTGGTTGCACGTTTCGGCACAAGTACGGCACAATGGAAACATCAATTTGCCTTGACAATGGTGAGGTAAGACGGGATGGTATAGGTTCGTGGGAGGCAAAACTTTACACTTGATCAAGCCTTCGTATTGTCGAATGTTTTTCAGGTCGATGTGTTCCGTTAGTAATTGCGGGTGCCCTACAGGAAAGCGACAATATTTGCACACGTAGGGATACAGCGAACACACGTCCAAGTATTTCATTTCTTCTCCTTTCTCTTCGTCGGCTTGGTACAGCAAACAGGTGGCATTGGTCCTTCCTCCGTACAAACTATCCCTCGGGTTCAGCGGGTCCATGAACTGGTAACTTTCCACGAGGCGTTTAAACTCGGGATCGGTTTTGATACGGTGATCGTACTCGTGTTCCCACATTTCCACCACTTGGTATCCTTCCTGTTCTAACTTTAGGCGTCGCTGACAAGTGTCCTGGTACAAGTCTTCCATGGTTCGTTGCAAAAACTGATTTTTAGTGCCACGGTCAGGGTAACAAACAGGACATCCGTGAAATAAGCAACCGTTAAACTCGTACACGATCTTGGGGTTTTCTAAGTCCCAGCCATCTACCGAATACGTTCCGATGGTCTTTTCGCCCCCTCCGTTGCGAGCATGCTGAATCCACTTGTCTTCCTTGTCGCACAAGTAATGTAACCAACGTAGGGCTTTGACCGAGTATTGACGCTTGACAAAGTGGGTCGTTTGAGGACTGATGACAGCCACGGTGTTTTCAGGCATGAATCGTTGTCGATACACTAAGGAACACGCTTTGGCAATGGTGCAAGCTTCTTTCAAAGGATCGACCCCTCCGTGTTCCATGAACAGTTCTCGAAATTTTCCACAGCAACGTCGTAAAATGTCCACGTCGGAACGACAATACTTTAACATTTCTTCCTGAAAGTCGAAAGGGTCCGAGGCGTGAGCCTGGTACCAAGCGTAGAAAGCTTCTCGTTGTTCGGTACGCATGTTGTCGGGGTCGTAATAGTGAGCCTCGGGCAAATGGGGTAGAACGGCGTGTTGATTGGCTTCCGTATTGAAAAAGTGTGGAAAGTACCCTTTAACCATTTCTGTCATTCCAAACGTTTTAGGCATTCGACTCAAAGGCATAGCCAAGTAACTCATCGAATCTTTAAACTGCACTTGTCCCACTTGCATGAAAATGATTTTGGCTCCGTTCAAAGTCACTTTAGGACGCTCGGTGCCTTGTTCCGTATAGTACCTCAAAAGAAACTGTCCATCGTATCCGGAGAAATTGTGAGCCATCACCGTGGCATGACGATGACAATCTCCGTAACGTTCGATGTCCTCTTGGCTCCACGTCTTGTCGACGGGGTCTAAGACCCATTGGGCAAAATCGGCTAACGTGTTTGGTCCCCGAAAGATTTTTTCACGCCCTCCGGGAATCTTGCTGCAGTGAGGGCAATGACTGAAGATAGGTTCTTGAATGCACTTCTCGCACGCTCGATGAGCCACGCAGAAATTAGGAATGTGAATGCCAGTCTCTTGCATGCATTCGAAATCGAAAAAGATGAAATTGCCTTTCTTCTTGTGACCGTCCTCTTTCTCTGGTGGGGGTTGGTATTTCTGCACGTAACATTGGTGTTCCAAGTCCACGATGTGGTGACAAATGTGACATTTTTTCTTTCCTGAACATACGTGTGCCTTGACACTATTGGTACGTATGCCTTGTCCACACGTAGGGCACAATCTCAGGAGTTGACAAGCGCATTTCTTCTGTGAACCTTGCGTTTTCAGATGTTGTTGGTAACAGGTAGGGCTGACAAACGTGCGCAGACAAGTGGAACAAGGCACTGGTTCTTCGCTCAGACAGGGTGAAGAGGCCAAACATCCTGTGCATTTCGATCCACAATGCTTGTGTTGCTCTCGATTGTTATAACCATGGTCACATTTCTCACAGTAATAACTGTATTTCAGGAATCCGGTGATACTGGTAATGGTATCGAAATGTTCATCGTGATGATAAAGGTGAATGTATTTTCCGTCCTTAAAGTCTTGGCCTCGAAACAACAGAGGTCCGCGCACTTCTTGAGGGTGCACTTTCAAGGTGTAGCGTGGAGCTAGGGCATCTTGCAATTTTTGCATCTCAGGAATGCCACAGGGTGTGTCTTTGGACAGTCCGGCTTGTTGTAACAGGAGTTCTGCTTCGTTTCGTTGTTTGGCTCGGTCGGAACGTTGAATAGTGTCCCAGGTTATTTTCCATTCTACCGTGTCGTTCTTGTTGGCATAGGTTCGTCCCACCACGATGGCACGGGCTAAACACATCTGGTCATGAGGGTTCTTAATTCGGACGAGACTTGTTTTGGTGTTGCGAAGATCGTCCACCAATAACATCTTTTTGCGTCCAGTCCCTTGAGGAGGAGAGACGTGGGTCATGTCCAGTGTGGCTTTACCATCGGTGATGTCAAACTGATCATTAGATTGTTGTACGTGTTGAATCTTGTCCATGACTTTGGAAGCAGTTAATTCTGCAGGGGTGCTAAACTCGATCCAAACAGGGGATTTCAAACCGTCGTGTTGTATGGAAAGTCTCAAGCGATCGTCTTCTTTGGGTTGACATTGTCGCTTGAGTGCAGTGAGCAAAGAATCCCACACCTCAGTGATGAACACTTCTGCTTTCTCTAACGGCACTTCAGCCTTGAAATCTTTAAACTTCACCGTGTATTTGTAAGCCGTGGTTCTAAATTTTCTAGAGGAGCGCTTTTCCGTCTCTCGAATGGAATAGTAATTTTCAGGGTTAACTAAGGGTGATGAACTTGGTTTAGAGGGTTCGGATTCTGGTTCACTCATGTCCTCTTCAAAATCACTGGCATGAATTTGTGCCAAGATTTCAGCCCTGGTACGAGGCGATAGATCACGTTTCTGCCTCTTACTTTCTTCTTCTTTCTTCTCGAATGAATGGGATCGTTTCATCTTGAAAGCAAAAAGTCAAATGACTCAAGTTCAAACACCATAAACTACTTTATAGTCATAGCAGACCAGCGTATATAAAAGGGTGTGTGTCTTGTCCTTTCACTATTCATTTCACTCTCAAGCCGAGCACAACGATGGAAGAGACTGACCAGATGGAACGTTTCGTCAGAGCTCTGCGAGGGGTCATTAGAAAATTCTCTTCAGACCAGCCTACGGACTACTCTCCTTCCTTTAGAGATAAAAGTCAAGATACTTGCTATATCTGTCAGAAGAAAGGACATTGGTCTTCAGAGTGTCCAGACCGTCAAAAAAGAAAAAAAAACAGGGGATAAAAAAGACAAAAGTCAAGATACCTGTTATTATTGTAAAGAAAAAGGACATTGGTCTCCAGATTGCCCAAAAAAGAAACAAGAGGAGTCAGAAGAAAAGAGGAATTCTTCAGAAGAAGAGAGGGATTCTTCAGAGGAAGAGAGGGATTCTTCTGAGGAAGAAAGAAGACAGGTGAAGAAAAAGAAACAGGAGAAAAAAAGAAGAAGGGAAGAAAGCGAGGAGGAAGAAGAGTAAAAGAGTGTGACGGTGAAGAAATTCAAAAAACAGAGAGACTAAACAAGGAGAAAAGAAGAAATTAATGAACTTTTCTTTATTAAAGTGTTGTGTTATAAATTGTGAATTGGATTGTAAAAAATGGAGAAAAGAATAAATGAATGATATAAGGTAAGTGTCTTTGAGTTGTGATTTTAAAATAAGAAGCTACACTCACGCACTCATACACAGACACGTACTAAAAGGGTAACATGGGTGAGTTTTTTTTTTTGAGTTATTGGCAAATTGAAATTGTATTTCTTTTCGAGAAATGTGGGTGGCCCTGAAAAGGGCCTTTTTTCTTAATGGTGTAGGGGTGAGTTTAAGCAATCAATTTTAACTGCCTTAAGCCTTTGCCACGGCCAAGGCCTACTTCTGGACTGCGTAATGTTGATGATGATAATGATTGGGTTGAAATCACTAAGGGTGGTACGGTAGGCTTAGTCACAGGGTTGACATGTTTGGCTCGGGAAGGTCGTATTCTCTTCGGTCGTGATAAAGAAGTCTGATACATTTGTTTCAGACTTCTTAACTCCGCTAAAATGTCCAACAGTACCGTGACCGTTTGATTTTCACCCTCTTGTTTCTTTGCTACTACTTCTTCTTGCTGTTGTTGCTGTTGTTTTTTTCTTACCTCTTCTTCTTCTTGTTGCTGTTGCTGTAGGAGAAAAGCCTGTTCCGCTTCCTTTTGTCGTTGTATAAATTTCTCCAATTCTTCTTTCTGTCTCTGTCTAAAATTCTCCACTTGCGGTAATGAAGAAAGTAACGAAGGTTCCGGAACAAATTCTTGCGAGGAGAGAAAATCCACAAAATCCCAATTCACCTCTTCTGAAAGTAAGTCCGGGTTCCCTTGGGCAGTCTCCCCTGCTGGTGCACCCCACTGGATCGTTTTCTGAGTTTCCGTCATGTTGAATCACTGTCGCATAGATTGACTGCACACAAGCGCTAGCGAATCTATATTGACTACGTGACGTCACAGACTGCTCTCTTCGGATTGGATGCGAGCTGACTGAATTCTGTAACGCGTGTTCGGATTGGTAAATGAACTCAATCCGTTTCAATCCTTCCTCCGCCTATAAATAAGCGCCGTTCAATGCATTGATTCACCTGTTCTCGTCGCTTCAAGATGTGGACTACAGTTGAGTCATCCACCCTTGTGTCTTCCATGATGTTTCGGACAGACTTGCTCATGTATGTCCGATCGAAGTGGACCGTTGTCCACAGGACAAACACCAGCCTGTGGATACGTAGGATCTACGTCGAAAGACAAGGATGCCTGAAAAGAGTGCTGATGTACGGACCAACAGTAAGACGCAGCCTAAGGACAAGAAGAAGACCAATGCGGTGCCATTTATGTTAATGAATACATTAACATAAAACCCAAAGGCCCTTTTCAGGGCCCCCATATATCTCGAAAAGAGATAGCCTTTGAATTGCCTACCCCTTTTTTAAATTTAAATTTAAATTTAAATTTTAAAAAAACTTTAAAAAAAAAAAAAAAATCCCATGTTAAATTCCCCTTGTCCGTAGAGTGACCCACGATTTATTCCCATGTTAAATCCCCTTGTCCGTACAGTGCCCCACGATTTTTCTCCATGTTAAATTTCCATTGTCCGTAGAGTGCCCCAAGGGTGTTTTTAATGCTAATTCCCATTGTCCGTAGGGTGCCCCCATTCACTACTACTGAGAAAATTCGGAAGTTTGTTCCTTCCATTATATATATATATATATATATATATATATATATATATATATATATATATATATATGAGGTGGCTGCATTCCTTATCAAAAGTACTTTTACATATTTTGTTGGTTCTTTCCTGTTAAATTATTTAATTATTTCATTAGTTTAGTGTGTTTGTTTCCTCGAAGGCATCGTGCCCCCGATCGGATCCGTTTCCAGAGTTATCTGCTGATTGTATTGTGTTTTCTGTCCCTTTCGATAATTCACTTTCCTGTCCTGTTTCCTGTTCCGAGGCCGTTCCTGTTATGTCTAGCCCGAATTTCACATGTATGTCGTCGTCTTCGTCTTTGTCGTTGTTATCGCTATTATTGTTATTGTCACTTGAGTTCTCACTTTCCGTCATGTCACTCAGGTGTTTTTCTTCTTTTTTGGGGGGCTTCGTCCTTGTCATTTGGTGGGGAATTTTTCCTCCGTCGGGGTCGAGTTTCTTTGCGATGACGCCGACAGGAACTTCTGTAGTTCTATTTTGTTCCTATGGGCAGGTATTGGATTGTGGTTAAAGGTACCAGACCTATTAGGTCCGTTTGCTCCGTAGTAATTTAAAACTCTTACCTTGAATGAAGCCTTATTTAATTTTGTTTGTGAGTGGACGTGACAAGCAATCTAGGGTTCTGACAATGTTCCTGTTGTTGCTTATGATGCGATGTTGAATTTCAAACTGAATGTTTAAAGTTCGTACACACAGGCTTGCAAACTACCGTATCTTCGCGTATATAAGACGCGTCTTATATACAATTTTACTTATCCCGCACCCTAAGTGCGTCTTATATTTGTGGGCGTTGTATCTAATTATTTTTTTACACAAACGAAAACTCAGTCAACAATTTTTTTCATAAACATTTACTAAAAGTAGTGTTTGTCTTGATTTAAAATCAATCTATTTATCTTCATCGTCATCAGTTTCTGCTTCAAATCCACCGAAACTTTCATCGAATTCGCTCTCGCCGCCGAATACCTCCATAGCCGCTGCTAATCGATCCTCATTGGCGTCAGTGGTATCGGATACAGCCGAGTCGTTGTCCGAAGAACTGATATCGGCGGCCGGTTCTGGAATTATCCCACGCTTTCTGAAGCCATTGGTGATTGTTGTTGTTTTCACTTTCTCCCATGCCCGGAGAACCCAATTACACACCTCTACGTACGTTGCACGACATTGTCGACCAGCTGACGTGAAGGTGTGATTACTGCTAGTCATCCACGATCCCATTCCTCACGCACAAAAGTCGTAAATGGATGACTGACGGCAACATCCAAGGGCTGGAGCTTACAAGTCAGACCACCTGGTATAATGGTTATGTGGGCTCCAGCATTGTTGCTGTGTTTCTGCACAGTTGTCTCCTTATGGGTAGCCATCGCGTCCAAAATCAGAAGAGATTGCTTCTTGAAGAATACGCCTCTTCTTGTTCTGAAGCACTTATCCGTCCAGGTCTGCATCACTTTTGTATTCATCCAGCCTTTTTATTGCAGACAACAACAACTCCATCCGGCAAAGTTTCTCAGGGCATGGTTATCCTTTTAAAGATCATCATGGGTTTCAGTTTTCCTCCTGCAGCTGTGCAGGCCAACACAACAGTTATGTTCGTTCGTTCGTGTCCCGTGGTATCAACCGCTACTGTATTTACTCCTGTCTCTGTCACTGATCTGCTAGCTGGAATATCGAATGACATAGGAACCTCGTCCGATGTCATCATCTGCCAACTTCAGTTCAGTTATTTCCTTCTAAACAAAGGTGTTGAAAACATCCAATTTATTATCCCAATCGTCTGGAATCTTCTGTCTAACTATTGTACGTGCCCGGACTGCAAGGTTGTTCAGTTTCATGAACTTGTACACCCAGTTAGCACTGCCACGAAAGTTCATGATCTTTATTTCTGTAGCAACAATTCGAGCCTTGAGTTTGATCGATATCGTTGAAACCGCACGGTTACTGTCACGCTGCGAACGTACCCACTAGGATATATTTTCTTCCAAGTTCGACCATCTTGCCTTTCTACCTCAACCAGTTCCCTTCCTTGGATTCATCTTACGCTCCTCTTCCTCCAACTTCCAATCACGTACATTCTTCTCACTGCAACTAAATTCTCTTCCAGCAGCTCTGTTGCCAAGCTCCTTGGCAAACTTGATGACGTCTAATTTAAAATCAGCCGTATATCATTTCGCTTCGTCATCGTGAAAATTGTATAAATTTTATAAATTGCTCAAGAGGTTGATCACTCATTTATTTATAACAAGAGACTGATCCCACGTATACCCTATATACCGGTATATACTAACCCCAGCCGCTGAAGCCTAGGTCTAGCGGCCTAAAGGAAGACAAGATCAAAGAAATAACCGTTGCGGCCCTGTCTCAAACAATTCTTTGAACTGCATCCAAAACGGTCAATGAAGCGTTGTTTACACCAGGTGAGTTATCCAAACATTGGCGATATTTGCGTTTATGACAAAGGAAAGTACCGGTAGCCACTTTGCTGGACGTGGTTTGAAAACGGATGTTTACTGGTACATATTGGAACAAAACAACACACAGTATTATTCAACAGATTTTATTAAACTTTAGTGGAACAATAATGTAATAGTACTTAACAAAATAATATTATATGTAGATCGATACCGTAAGTAACTTATAAGTTATTAAAAAACCAACGCTATGTCATCTGCAGTCAATATAGGGTTTGCTCAGTTCGGCAGATGGCGAGGCCGAGTGCGTCTTATATTAGTTGGCGTTTTATTTAAACTCTTTTTTATACAAATCGTCAACACCCGCGTCTTATGTATGGGTGCGTCTTATAATTGGGTGCGTCTAATATACGCGAAAATACGGTATATGAGTATAGCTACATTTGGTTTAAACGAGGAGCCAAGATAAAGTAGACCTGAGGAAAAACGTATGGTCCATCTCTATATCATAGCAAATGTATCAGTTCAGATCGTTAATCCCCTCGTTCAAGTTTTGGATGATGACTCATATTACATCAACCCTTGACTGCTCCGGTGGCCAAGTGGTTAGAGTGTACGCCACGGATGAGGGAGGTCGCGGGTTCGAAGCACGGCAGAGTCATACCAAAGACACAAAAATAGCAATAACAGCAGCTTCGTTTGACGCTCAGCACTAAGAGATTAATGTTAGGACTGCTCGGCCTGGTGTCAGGATAATGTGAGTTTGTGGGACATGATTCTACATGTCTGCGGCATGATACCTAAGTGCTAGATAACACTATAATCAGCCACAGTGCAGACATCGTAATGATATGACTGAATTTTGTTTAAAGCTATGTGAAAATTCCAAATCACAAACACACACACACACACACACACACACACACATCAAACCTTACCTGAGTATCTTCATGATGATGAATTCATTTTAAAATTCCAAGTCTGAAGTGAACTGTAAAACATTCTTCATAACACATTTAGTTTCGATTTCAATTCTTAGGAAGTTCGAATCGACCCAAAGGAGCATTCCTGAATATTAATGTATACACCTGTCGCAACAGAAATACAATCCCAACAGACATATCACAATTAACAGATTTCACATAGCTTGCGTGAGTCACTGTTTATGCAAACCCATTACCAAGGAAATGATCGACCGCCATTTTATCTCAACAGAAGAACAGGGCGTTCAGATATGAATGTGCAGTGATGTCACAATCCAATATCTACCAGGTGTTATTAATAGTTCCCGCGTGTCAATCAACCTTGTTCAATGGGGCAGTACTCCATATATTTTCAAAATTTGAACTTTGCTTTCGTCTTTTTGTGTCAGATTAAAAATGTCGACAATGTTTAACGCTGTGTTTGAAGTAAATGGCTGCTAATTGCGTTTAAAGACGGTCAAATTTATACGCAGGTTAGGCTTTCCACTTCAATGTGTAATATGGTCACGTGACAAATTTAACCGGTAAACAAAAGCGCAAACGGCGAGAGTCATTGCTTATCTTTTGACATTAATTTATGTGATAACAAACGAGTATATTCTGCTGTCACCAATGGGATGAAAGAGTTACATATATAGTGATGTATTCTCATGCACGTTTTCTTCGCAGTTTTACTGCAGCGATAAAAGAAGTAAATTCGTCGTGTAATTGACTCCAAAAAGCAGCTTATACAAATTACAATCAGTTATTATTATTATTATTGTTATTATTATTATTATTATTATTATTAATTCCGTTAAACATTGGCTTTAAAGGTCCATTATCCAATATATCAAATGCATAGCCACCCCACACCCCAATTCTGCTTATGTAAATATATCACTGTGATTTAAATTTGCTGCAAACATCGATTTGAAATCATGATATCAACTAGATCATTAATAATCGAGAGTTGGTAGTTAAGTGTTTTTGAGACGCCATTCTTTTCCTCGTGTCAACTCACTTCAAAACATGTTCCATAGGTTCGAAGTTTGTAGCTTTGTTGTATCTGTTGAACTTTGAGCTATTTATTCTTTTCTCTGTCTTCTTCAGGAAACTATTTCCATTTTTTCAGTCATTTATTTTTTCACAAAACACCTTTTCCTCCTCTGGCATATGGGTTTTCGTCACGCTAATGTTTTGATGGAATCGTCAACTTCTACGATAACAGCCATATTTGTATAAATACGTATACCTTAATCCTGTGCGCTTTGTATTAATTCAAAAACGAAGCCAGACGCTTTTCAAAATCTAAAAGTTTGACTTCAGTTATCTATGTATATCCAATTGTTTGACAAAACTATTTGTGTCAGAATAGAGTGTTTTTACAAGGACTACAATCCCCTAAAGTTTTCTGGGATTTAATATTGTTTTCATAATATGCAGTAGAACTCCTTTAACACCGCCTTTACTCATCCCATATGTCTCATAACAGAACTACCAGCTTTCCTTGGCACGATTTTCGTGCATGGTAGTAAATAATGTAAGTTAGCATGCGAAAGCTCATATTTCAGCATTTTAATATAATGTATGTATTAAAGCAATAAGGCAACAAAGCCTCGCACAAAGTAAATGCAAACCTAATTATAAAATTAGTTTCTGTGAAAATGTACACAGACATATTTCATGCTTACTAGATATATGCCTCAAACTTAAAAATTAAAGAGGTTTTGCAGGGAGTCAACATACGAAACTATCCAGTACGATCTAAGATAGCGGGACTAAGGGTATGAATTTGGATATACAGTTGGATTTACAGGATTTAGGGAATAGCGATTCAGAACTTTATTGCGCTAGGGTGATGGAAACATTCATACCGTGTTAAGGTCAACACTTCTGATTCAAGCGAAGCAAAGTGTGTAGAATCAGATTCACATGGTGATACAACTACGCATTCAGATTAATACAGTGCTAGAAACAAAGAGTCGGATTTATAATATGCAAGCGCTCGGAAACCATATCAGAGCAATGCTTCTTTAGGGAGTCAGATCAGTGCAGTGCTCCTTTAGGGAGTCAGATCAATACACTGCTATACTCATTTAGGGAGTCAGATCAATGCACTGCTATACTCGTTAAGGGAGTCAGATCAATTCACTGCTCCATTAGGGAGCCAGATCAATGCAGTACTCCTTTAGGGAGTCAGATCAATGCACTGCTCCTTTAGGGACTCACATCAATGCAGTACTCCTTTAGGAGTCAGGTCATTGCAGCGCTATCCTCATTTAGGGAGTCAGATCAATGCACTGCTATACTCGTTTAGTGAGTCAGTTCAATGCACTGCTATACTCGTTGAGGGGGTCAGATTGATGCACTGCTCCTTTAGGGAGCCAGATCAATGCAGTACTCGTTTATGGAGTCAGATCAATGCAATGCTCCTTTAGGGAGTCATATCAGTGCAGTGCTCCTTTAGGGGTCAGATCATTGCACTGATATACTCATTTAGGGAGTCAGATCAATATAGTGCTCCTTTAGGGAGTCAGATCCATACACTACTATACTCATTGAGGGAGTCAGTTCAATGCACTGCTATACATATTTAGAGAGTCAGATCAATCAGTGATAGACACGTTTAGTTATCTTTATAGGCTGCTAGGGCCAACACGTTAGGTTTATAAGATAAAGTGTCCATGGAGCCAGGTCTAGGGCATTATGGAGCTAACGTTTCAGATTTTGCAAGGTACTAGAAAAAAAATTTAGAGCGCTACATTCGTGTGTGTGTGTGTGTGTGTGTGTGTGTGTGTGTGTGCGATTTGGAATTTTAACGAAGGTTTAAAAAAATCAGTCATATCGCTACGATGCTTGCAGTGTGAAAGTTTATCGTGATGTCTATCACTGGGGCATCATGCCGCATAAATGTAGCATCATGTCCCACCCAGCCACATTATCCTGACACCAGGCCGACCAGTCCTAACACATATCTCTAATGCTGAGCGCCTAACGAGGCAGCTGTTTGTACCATTTCTACATTCATGGTATTCTAGGGTGAAGGATTAAGAGTTGTGTAATAAAATTAACTAGATGCTACACCCACGAAGTCAGAATCGAATGAATATGACTCGCTGCTGCTTACAAGTGTCTGAATTTGACTCCTGACACCTAGCAATCTACGAGTCTAACAGAAGAAAATATTGGTTGAGTTTCATAAATTATATCAAATGGTGAAAAGTTACAAATCAGAAACGTGCAGGTCCTTAATGCGGCATTGTCCTTGCAGTCAAGATCGTGATTTGGGTCACGTTGGCTTGTGATGTTATTACCTTAATGAAGGTTTTATCAAGACACATTTCTTCTGTGTGGAAAGTGAGAGTTATATTTGATACTTTAAGTAAAGATTAACGCTTAAAGTCCAACTCACTCTGGAGGATGAAAATGAGATCTCCAACATCATAGTGTAACAATTCAATTGGAAGATATGTACGAAGTTTCAGTCATCCTGACTCAACACAGAAAACAACATGAATATTTAAGCAAATTTCAGTTCTAACTCTATCGTCCAATAATGACGCTATGCATCATAATGCACGGAAATATCGAATTATGTAGGAGATGTTATTTTCATGTTACATCTGCGGGCAACTGTGATGGAAATTTTGGCTTTTGCATCCTCGATACGCTGCATGTACATGACATTTTAAGTTATACCTGCTATACCAGTCAGACCGAATATCACCCATCCTTTGGTCCAACCAGTTTTTATGGTACAATTTATTTTACCCCCATCTACACTCAGTTTGACAGCCTTTCCACTAAGCAATAATTTTATTGCATCACTTAAATGACTAGTTTCGGAAGGTTGCCTCTGTATATCATTACAGGAGTTTGGTGTTAAGCTTTTAGCGATATCAGTATTACTTCATAATGAGGCATGAAAAGGTATCAGTGGCAGACAATTGATAGTGCCACAGTGGAGATACCACTTCTATCGCCACAGGGGTGATGTCACTTTTGGAACTAATTAGTGCCCATTTAGGAATTATATCTGCCTCCATGTTATTCAAACTTATATTTCCATATTTAGGTATATTTTAGTTTTCTTCTCCCCTACCCCGTTTAGTATAAATACATCGTCAATTCCATGACTGATCTTATCTTACGTCAGTACTATTTATGTAATCGTCTAGGTACCATAAAAATAACTATAAAAGTACACCAAACAGCAAAGGCAGGTTTCAAATATTAATTTGTCTAAAATAAACTTAACTAAAAATAGCCTTCCATACGAATCGTTCACATTTTCAGAAACTGAACTCATATGACTTGTTTCTAATAGCTATTAAGCTTCACCCTTACAGTGCATGTTACACTGTGCGACAAACCCTTTTATACAGTACTAAAATTAGAGGTTTTAATTTTATTCACACTCACAATCATATTTGAAAACGATGGAGAAATCGTGAGTAGATAGTGTTGATTGCAAACCGAAATTACGTAATAGTCGATATTCGGGTGAACCGAACTAGACTGCAAGCTTCCCAAGGCCACACAACTCACGTCTGAATGCACAAAGAAAATAATAAACAATAATCTGTATAGGTAAACTTACAATCGAAACAAAATATTTTGTTAAAGATATTACGCTCTGACGTATGTTGGATACGACCGCTCTGTGGTGATTCTACATCATTCACATTCCAACAATATTTAATGCATATTTAATGCGCATAAAATGTTGTATCAAAATTAAGGATCTCTTTTTCTTAAATGAAAACATTACTTAATTTGACAAAATGCCTAATGTGAAGTATACAGCTTTGGAGGAACATTGTAAAGAGTTACAATCCTAAATAATGCAAAATCACATAATTTTTATTCTAATGGAAATAAAAAAGAATAAATAATTTCGTTCATTCTGACTCAACTGCACATTTTATTTCCCAAACTATTGTCGATATTTTCGGTAGTTTAACAACCCCAAACATTTAAAGCAGATTTTCTATACAAATTAGAATTAAAAGAACAAGTATCCTTTTGAATAAATGGAACAATTGACTCAAAGAACATAGTTTTTCAACACAGAATGTGGGTGGAAGTTCCGTGTGATGTCACATAGTTTGATTCATTTAGGTTAAATGATCAGTGCAGTAATGTTAACACCTAAGGTATGTCACTTTCAATGCTGGAAGTTGCTGGATAGTCATATGCAAGGATTACTAATGGATGAAAAAGTTTCATATTTACTATTATGTATTTGTGACCGGATATATTTGTATTATTTGATTAGGAGACAGTCTTGATTTGACCAATCATAATCACGTAAAATGATATGTTATTGTGCTGTAGAATCCAAAATATTAAACTGCACACGCTATATTTAAACTGTACAGATGTAGGTATGCTGTACATCCATAGAGAAGATTCTGATGCCCAGTGATGGTCGGTAAATCTATTTTAAGTATCTTTAATAACTGCCACCGTATCAAACAGTATGATAACTGTATTTTGATAAACCTTTTTTGAGCAAGTTCAATATTAAATACGGGTTGCCGTTAACATACAACTGTCGCGTTGACCTAATTTCCTTCCCATTACTGTCCTTAAATTATACGTACTAACAAGTTTTTGTATAAGTCAATTTGCTGAAATACTGTGTGACATGAGATTGTAGATTGGGAGATACAATACTGAATGTAGTTTCCAGATTCGTATTCTTGATTTAACGGGAATTTCATATTCGACAGGACTTCCGAATATTGGGGTAACGGCAGCCTGAAATTAGCCAATGACCAGTTCATTATTCTTGCAACAGAAACAGACACCGACCATAAAAGAGGTAGGTATCATACTATATGTTAAGTCGCTTGTCCTCGAAAATAAGTCAGTATTGACTGAATATGAATTTGTTATTATCTGACTGTGATCGTGACGTTAACAGCCTCAGTCAGACTCAAATAAATATAGGCACCAAAATCTCTAGATTAAAGATAAAGAGAAAGAAAAGCAAAACAAATGTCCATTCATTCGAAAAAATGAGGATCTGAAATATAGTTTCTTTAAATATCTACGTTACAAAACAAAAGGAAAAGTGTTAGAAATGCAGTCACGTCACATCGACAAACGAAGGTGAACACAAAAATAACGATATTGATAGCAAAATGGAAAAATGAAATTTTTAATATTTTCATACAGTAAATCCACAATCTAAATATGTGTTCGCATTATTTCACTGACACTTTAGCAAGTTCTCGCCTACAGCATTATAAACTGTATTTAACCTTGACATAATTCATGACTAAATTGTTATCATAACTATCGATCCAACGGATATAATTATGTTTACCTCTGTTGCTTGCGAGATCAGGGGCCAAAACCTCTAATTTACTGAACTAGCTTAACCTTTCTACCCATTGCCCTATCTCCACTGAGATATTCCTTCTCTTTCCGATGGATAACTAAAACCTTTCTAATTCCACTTGTATTGAGTATAATAGAACTAAATTCGTCAATGGTTGCTAATTTTAATTACGATCAAGGTAAGCAACTAGGATCACACTATTGCAAGTTGTTCACCAAATGTGCGACCAGCCAGCCAGAGTGTTTTCGAGTGAATATGAGTATGAACAGACATATGAGAATGTATGAGTTGACGAAACTGCTGGAAAATAAACGCTGCAACGTGGAAAGAATAAGTCAAAATAGATTATTCGTATGAGCAGCAGGGCATAACTCAGCGAATCCCAAAACGACGGAGATTCAAAAAATGGAGTTCTAATACACATATACTTTAATATCGAAATTGCACAGCCCAGTTGATACTTCCTGACACTATCTTCAAAGGCTTTACTTCTTGTTTCTTATAACGGAGCACCACCATATTAGTGACCACATTGTGAAAGGTAATTAGAGTAGAGTGTCTTGCCTAGAGACACACCAGGGCTATGAACCGGCCTGGTCTGGGTAATATTTCATCTTACACCCTTCTGCTTGTGAATCAAGTAAGCTAACCCTTGAACCATCAAGTTTCCTTGTGTGAAAGCATATATAGACAGTGTGTGTTACAGTCTGTGTAGCCGAAGAATAAATAGATGATCTAATCTGGGTAATGATTTAATATTGCATTTACGAAACGAGTTGAATAATGTTCAGCTTTTGCAAGCCTTACAGAAGAGAAGTGTTCTGTTTATCACATAGTTTGTATTTTGATGGAAATACATTAGAGAGAAAGAAGAAGAAATACGTTTATTCATTCTTTCAATGGTTGCACGTTTCATTAGTTATACATACAAAATAGTCCCAGCTATCTGAAACAATAACGTGTAGTTCTATGACCAGTAACATTTACACGAAGCTTTAATTGCAAGTTATAATTCAAAAAGCAACTGTACTTCCAATTCGATAAAAAATATTTGACACGGACAACAACATTTTCAACACTTGATAACCGATTTAACGTCCTGTGTGATGTCACTTTTTTAGAACTGTGTTAGGTTGGACGAGCTGCACACATAGATTTCATTGTGGCTTTCATACAATGATTCCACTAAAGCCTTTCAATTTCATTACAAAGCTTTCCAACAGTTGGGGGATATTCGAGTGAAGGGATGATTACCGGATGCATAAATTCCTGATTTTCCTACAATATATGTGTGACCGGATATTTGAATTATTTACAATACAGGAGGCATAGTCACATGTGAGGTATAGTCTGAATTGTATCAAATAATATTTACAAAAATAATAGCTCGTTTTAGTCATTGTATTGCGTGCACAAATTGTTTCTGGATAACTTTCTATCAATTGAGAGACCGGCGAATGTCCACATTTTTATCTAAACAGAGACCTTATTTATTCCTTTAAGTTAACGTTTAATCCGCGCTTGTCATAAGGTGGCTTTCATGTAATAGGCTATAACCCCCACATATCTATCCATTGACCGATACCCTAAGTTTTATTTACAGCTTGACCATATTCGGTGCATTCACTATATTCCGACATATACGACCCTTTTTCCTAATGCTCTTTAGGCAACAGATTAAACAATAGCCGCCAAAATGTTGATAGCAATAGTAAAAATGAAAAGTTACAGAAGGTGGTGTAAGACAAATTCCAATGTTATCACCAATCAGAACAGTGATGTGTTGTGATATGTGATGTGATTTTGATTTTTAACGTAGCTTTAACAATTTTTCAGTCATATCGCTACGATGTCTGCAGTGTGGCAGTTTATAATGATGTCTAGCACTGGGGCATCATGCCGCAGACATGTAGCATGATGTCCCACCCAGTCACATTATCCTGACACCAGGCCGACCGGTCCTAACACTAACCTCTTAATGTTGAACGCCAAGCGAGGCAGCTGTTAGTACCATTTTTTAAGTCTCTGGTATGACTCGGCCGAGGTTCGAACCCACGACCTCCTGCGTCCGAGGCGGACGCTGTAACCACTAGGCCATGGCATACTTTTTCAACTCGTGTCCGGCCGCTTTCTTTTCTTGGAATTATACATAGAGTTTGTCGCTGATAATTTCTCCCTTGAGTTTAATGACAAACTAAACAGTTGTAAAAATGGAGATTTTAGCCAAACGTATCCGTGCGGTATTAACCATATTTGATGATAAAAGCCGTCATTACATGATTACTGTTAAAGTAATATTTTAATTGGATGACCTAACTTTACATCGTATGAGATTAATCCGCTAAGGTAGGGATGCGAAGTAATTGGGTGTGCGTTATGTGAACAAAGAGTATCCACTGCCAATAAGGGATGACAATTGGAATATTTAACTGCTGCAAAGGTTGTCACACACACACACACACACACACACACACACACACACACACACATATATATAACTGGAATATGGAATATGTAACTGCTGCAAAGGTTGTCACATACAGAGGGAGACACACACACACACACACACACACACACATATATATATATATATATATATATATATATATATATATGTGTGTGTGTGTGTGTGTGTGTGTGTGTGTGTGTGTGTGTGTGTGTGTGTACTCTATCTCTCTATTCACTTTCATAGGTTTTTCCTCCTCTTCTTCCTCACTTTCTCCTCGTCTTCTTTTCTCCTCTTTTTTCTCTTTCTGGACGTATCTGGGTTTTCCTTTTGAGAGGGTACCTCTTCTACGTCCTGTTCGGATGCCCTCTCTTTCACTTGTTCCTGCTGTTTTTTTAGAGCATACCGAAGACCAATGTCCTTTTTCTTGAGAATGATTAGGAGGTATCTTGACTTTGGTCTTTTATGGCACCTGTCTAGCTTCTTTGAAGGTCTGGACACTTTGTAGCTCAATGTCCTTTCTTCTTACAGATATAGCAAGTATCTTGACTTTTATCTCGAAAGGAGGGGGACTAGTACGTCGGCTTGTCTGAAGAAAACTTTCGTATGAAACCTCGCAAATCTCAGATCCAAAGTTCGATATGTGTTGGCTTGCCATCGTTCTGGTCGGTTTGAGAGTGAAATGAATACTTGGAGGGAAGACACTGACGCTTTAAATATGGAAGGCAGTGGTCTGACATGGATATAGGACCCATGGAATTAAAATGTGGTCATTTGATTATTTGCAGTCCAGATGAAACGATCGCATCATTTCGTGGAGAAGGAAAAGAAAGTTAGAGGCAGAAACTTGATTTATGGCCTAGCACAGTAGCTGACAAACTGGTTCAGATTCATGCCAGCGACTTTGAAGATGACATGAGTGAGCCATAATCCAAACCCAGAGTCTAAACCAAAGTTCATCACCATTAACCTCTGGTTAGTAGAACAGCATTCGAGAGACGGAAAAGCGGTCCTCTAGAAAATTTTGAACCACGGCTCACGGCTCACTCTGTGTAGTTTGAAGATTTCAGGCACAATGTACCGCTGAAGAAAGGAGATGGATTTATCACCGAGGTATGGGATTCATCGTTTACCACACTGAAACGACAATATGAAGCCAAAGAAGACGACCGGTTGAGACTTTCCATTCAGCACGACAGTTTTAAGACCCCCGTTTAGATCGATTTAACAGCTCAGCAGAATTGACACCTTCCAAAGTCATCAACAAGATTTAACACGTGCAACACCGACAAGTTTCACATCATTGATGGAAAAGCGACTCTGTTCATGACCAACTTTTCTCTTCCCCAAGGGACAGGACTCAAAAAGGTGTTATTGGTGGACGACTTTCGCAGCACCAAAAATAGTTTCGTCTTAATTAAGAACCCACAAGACAAGATGTGTTTATCCCGTGCAATCGTGGTGTGACAAACATATGCGGACAAGAACGACACGGTAGAATGGAAAAGAATCTGGGACAACATTCGAAAATCGAACCGAGCCAAACAACAAAGATAAGAATAACTCCTGTTACACCAAGCGGGACAATCCAAAGATAAACCATGTGGCATTCATGAAATGCAAAACTGGCAAGACGTCTTCGATCAACGCTACACCTTGAAAGTACACCCTTAAGAAGTGCGCGGACCTTTGTTGTTTCGAGGCAAACATTTCAAAGACCGAAAATACATTCTCTTCTATCATCACAATCATCATTTCGATGCCATCACCAGTATCACTGCATTCCTGGGATACTGTTATTACTGTGGGAAACGTGACTATGGCTATGACAATCGAGAGCGATACAAGAATAATGGATCAAAATGTGAGAGATGTTTGGTCTCTCAACCCTGTTTTGACAAAGGACAAGAAAGAGTGCATTGCCATGCGTGTCAACGCACTTTTGTCAGTCCAATCTGTTACCAACAACATCTGAAGACGCAAGGTTCACTGCAGAAAAGTGTCTGCCAACTGCTGAGAGTGTGTCCTACTTGTGGACAGGACATAGGTACCAATAATTCCAAAGTACGCGTATGTTCAGGAAGGAAACGAGGTCACATTTGAAACACGAATGCTATATTCAAAATTACCATTCAAAAGAAGAGAAGGAAGATGACCAGAATAAATAGAATTTCATTTTTTCGATTTCGAATGCATTCAAGAGACCGGCATTCACATTCCTAATTTCTGTGTGGATTATCGAGCGTTTGACAAGTGAATTACCCTCACTGCAGCAAGATTTCTGGAGGACGTGAAAAAATATTTCGGTAACTGAACACGCTGTCCGATTTTGACCAATGCATCTAACACCTCATCCATCGACGAAACATGGAGTCAAGAGGACATCGAACGTTACGGAGACTGTCATCGTCATACCACCGTGATGGCTCACAATTTATTTGGATACGATGAACAGTTATTTTGAGATACTATGCGGAACAAAGTACCGAACGTACTAAAGTGACTTTGAACTGAGCCAAAATCATCTCCATGCAAGTGGGACAAGTGTAGTTTAAAGATTATATGAGTTACTTGGCCATGCCCTTGAGTCGAAAGCCTAAAAAGTTTGGAATGACAGAAATGACCAAAGGATATTTTCCGCACTTTTTAAATAGCGAATCCAATAAATAGACCATTTAATCCAATTTGTCCGAAGCTCACTACTACGACCCTGACAACATGCGTACCGAACAACGAGAATCTTTCTACGTTTTGTTACCAGACTCATGCCTCGAAGTCCTTTAATTTTCAAGAAGAAATGTTAAAGTACTGTTGTTTCGAAATGGACATTTTACTGCGTTGCTGTGCTAAATTTCTAGAATTATTTATGGAACACGGAGGGATCGATCCTTTGTAAGAAGCCTGCACCATTGCCAACACGCGTTACTTTGTGTACCGCCAACGATTCTTGCCCCAAAACACCCTGGCTGTCATAAGCCCTAAAATAATTTTTTTGTGAAACATCAACACTCGGTCAAAGCCCGACGCTGGCTACATTACTTATGTGAAAAGGAAAACAAATGTATCCAACATGCCCACATAGGGGGAGGCACAAAGACCATCGGAACGTATTCGATGGATGGTTGTGACTTAGAAAACCCCAAGATCGTGTACGAGTTTAACAGTTGCTGCTTTCACGGATGTCCCATCTGCTACTCCGAACGTTACACTAAAAACCAGTTTTTACAACGGTTCATGGAAGCCTTGTACAAGGTCACTTGGTGGCGATTGAAGTTGGAACATCAACGATACAATGTGGTGAAAATGTGGGAACACAAGTACCATCACCGTTTGAAAACCGATTCTGAGATTAAAAGAGATTAAAAGCATCGCGGAAAGTTGCAAGTTGGTGGACCCACTGGACCCACTGGATAGACTGTACGGAGGAGGACGAAAGCCACCTGTTTGATGTACCAAGCCGACGAGAATAAGCGAGAAGAAAGAAATCAAGTACTTGGACGTGTATTCGATGTATCCACACCGAGTGTAAATTGAAAGGATTGACTCTCAATTATCGCACCAGTCGAGTGGTGAACTTTGACTTCCTGAAAGAAACTTGGCAGTCTGGACAGGATGGAAACTTTAAAGTGACCTCCTTTGAGCCGCACAAACCGCACAATATTGTAAGTTACCCACACACGAAATCGTAAGTCGACCTTTGGGAAAAAGTGTATCAGATTGTTTACCTGAAGCGAATGCGACTTCCCAACCACTTCACTTTCCGTACGGACACGTCGATATTTGTCAGCATATAAAGAGGGAAAATGTCCAACGCCGATAGTTCGTTGTAGTTATCAGGACCAAGCGAGAAAGATGAATACTTGTAAACAGATATCATTCAAGTTCGGTGATTACCAAGTGGAGTGAGATGCTGTGCCTTGTGACGAGAGCGATGCCATACACTGACGGATGCGAAAGCGATGCCACACCTTACAGAACACCGCATCACCTTACTTATTTTCATGATGGATGTCATCCTCCACTTAAAACCATGCGTCTAGTACCATACAGATGTCATACAACCCTCACTTAACTCCTGAGGATTTCACTCTACCCTCACCGAAATGAGCCTTTGAAAGACGAATTTTCGTTCTCTGTGTGGTTGCCTGAAAACTTCAACTTCGAAAGTCCTTTCCAAACGTTCCAAGGACAATGGCATAACTATCTGGGAGGACTTACCACTGAAGAATTAACCAGAGCCGGATTTTTCTACTTGGGTGAAGGGGATAAAGTCAAGTTATTCAGTTGTGGTGTGTCACTTCACGAGTGGGAGCAGAAAGATTCAGCTTATCTGGAACATGATTGAGTGTCTACGCATTGTCATTACCTCCTTCTAGTGGGACCTAGTCTTTGAAGTCGCTAAGCATTTCTTAGAAGATCTACAAGGAAATTTGGCATTTACTTGCCAGAGTAAAATCTCAATTGGTAACTGTAAAATTCACAAGAGGAAAGTGAAAAAAAGTCAACAAACTCGTTAGATTTTTCTGGATCAAGTCTGCGTTTGTCATAGCATTCCGCTTTAGATCATTTACATTAGAATATTTTATTTACAATTTTGACCGTTAGTGGTCAGAAAGTACTCAATATGTCCATTACTGTCGCTCTTGGAGAAGATTTAAAATAATATAAGGACAATTAGAAGTGATATCCTAACGTGAGTATAAATACTGACTGACATGATCATGAATACTTTGCAATAGAACATTCGCGGTTTGCCTGTGGAGTTGCGAGAACGCAGTTACCGAGAGCTGGTAAAAATACAAGTGAAACGCAAAGAACTGTTGCATCGTTACGTCACCGATGGTTAAACCAGTGGAAACTAAATACTACATTACCATGATTCAGATGTAAGTGCTGCAGGAGTCAGACATTGCTAAACTGGACGTGAGCTAGAAGGATTGGTTCGTTGCGACTGTTTCTTTTTCTAAAAGGTAGACATACTGCAACGAATTACAGACGAAGAGTAAAGAGGGTTACCTAAATCGTTTACACAACGTAAACTTAGTTCAAGAGGAAACCTCAGAACAGCGTGTTGTGATGTGCCAGCTAGTGACTAAATCATTTAGATTCGCCACTGGAGCAAGATCATCTCTGTGCAGAAAGGACACTTATTGCCTCCGACTAAAAACGACCTACTATGCCACGACCGTTATCAGTAGTGATACAACAGATTCCGTGGAAGGAAGTCATTGAGAGTATTAAAACGGTAGAGGAGTACAAAAGCTTATTACAAGAACTGTGTCCATTAAATTGGGGTCGACGTGTGGTGTGTTTCTTAGCGACTTCCTTTCTATGATTTCGTTTACCAGCCGATTCCTTGTGGGGACTTTACGAACAGTACTTACCACAATTAAAACATGACAGTGGACCGTTTAAATGTCGACGAGAGACTTATTTTGTTCAAAGCCTTGCGTTTTCATCTGGATACTTCTCGACCTCTACGTGAAAACAATTTCGTCAACTTTTAGGTACTGAAGATGTGTACGACGATGTGTGTGTAGCCTGTGGCTTACACCCTCACTGGACAGATGTACTTGACTGGAAAAGTTGAGGTTTCGAGGGCCTGGAAAAAGTAAGTGGCCAATTCTGCCCAAGAGTTGTGATCCTAAATTCAAACGTTCAGTGAAAAAAGTAACTTTTAAACCTGTGCTAGTGACAGTGCCAAAATAAGAACCCGTCACCAAGGACAACCACTCCCTTCAGAACAAAATTCTCATGGACATTCCCTAAAGACCGTTTCTGGATAATACATGTGTGACTGTAACCAGTGTAGATACTTTAAGAACATTACACACTGTCCCTAGGTCACCTTTGTTACCAAAAGCATGTTGTACAGAGACTTGTTTATACTCCAGCAGCAGAGAGGGTGAACAGACCATAGAATTCCGACAAAACAAATAAAACAAACAAATAAAACATCTCGTAGAAAGGTCAAGATTTTACAAATGAACTTTTCCTTGAGATGTTTTATTTCTGTAATGACCGATTGTACTAATAAAACCTCAGTTCGAAATAGTATCTGAAAAAATAAAGTACTCTACGTGTTTATTTATTTCTTGTTTATTTTTTTGACGACCAACGTTGGTAGGTACCCTCTCTGCTGCTCCTCTTCTGCTGATATTAATTAAATTATTATGTTATAATAAAAATGGTACATCCAGAATCTCATACTGCAAGAACAGCTCGAGAACGATTAGAAGCAATTAAAACATTTCTTTCTGTCAAAGACTCATTCAGAAAAAATCTACAAGCGCGGCAAGAAGCAAAATTTGAGTTTGAAGAAGGAACTAAAAAACTATTTAAACCCGTCACTGCAGCTACTGAACAAGTTACAACTGTCATCAAAGAAGATCTTCTTCCGGTATCAGAAAAAATAGCAAGAAGAACTAAACAGGCAAAGAAGATTTTACGAGACCTTCCAACTGACATAGCTGCAGCTCAACCTCCACCTCTTGGTGAGGAAATACTTGAAGGTATTGGAGAACTTCGTACTGAAGTCGCCGATGTGAGAAAAAAACTTGCATCTAAATCCAAACCAGCAGGAGAAAACGTAGAATTAATTGCAAAATTTAACGAAGGAGTTGTTGAGGAAATTAGAAATATTGAAAGAGAGAAATTACCTGAGATGATATTAGATAATATATCTAATAAATCTAGTATTTTAAAACCCGGTCATGAAAAAACAAATTATGATAATTTCATTAAATGGATATATCGCGTATATTACAACAAAAAACAAGCTAGAGGTCTAGAAAACGAAAGTCTTGATAGAGAAGTAAAAAGACTTTATAGAGAGAGACTGAAACAACTAGAACAAGAAGAATTCTCCCAGTATCAGCTTCCTCCACCTCTGCAACAAATAGAACAACAACAATCTTCTTCGCCACAGCAAAGGTTGAGGTCGGAACTTAAAAGGACTAAAGAGTCACTTAAAAAAACATCCTCCTCGAAGAAAATTCCTTCACCTTTACGTAAAATTTCTGCACCGAAAATGACATTTACACCGACAGATTCACCATCTGGATCACCCTCGCCCACCACTGAAGTACTTACTCCGGTAATGCAAACACCACCTCAAGATGAACCTAAAACGGGACATGGTTTATGTCCTGATAATATCATCAATGACGTATCACGGTTAGAAGTTCTCATAGGAGGAAAACGAGCTGGAAATAATTCACCAGAAATAACCAATGAAGCAGCTGATATTTGTCGGCGACTATTTCAAGGTGGTATCATGGATATTGGCGTTTACCGAGAACTTATTGATGAGCTCGTTGATGACTAGTTGTTAGATAAATGGTAAATAAAATAAGATGATTGTGCATGATAATCATCGTAAACCCACACAAGTTAGAGCGGTAAACTCACGATTACCAATCTATAGTGTTATTTACGGAAATGGACTTGGTGATGTCATTTGGGGATTATTCATGAGGATAGCTCCAAAAGTAGCACCTGTTGCAAAACAATTATCGATGAAGGCTATTGATATTGTTCGTGATAAAGCTCCTGGTGCAATTGTCAATGTTGCTGGTAAGGCGTTCTCGGCGATCAAGGAAAGACTAGCACGATTATTGCGACGAAAACAACAACCACCGGTGAAACTGGCAAGTACTGAGGTGATGCCCGCAGACGTAAGTAAAATAATAAATCAGGCTGCAAATCAAAAACTAGCGGCGATATCTGAAGAAGCAGAAAAAAATATAACAGCAAATTTAATAGCAGGAAGTGGTCTTCGTCGACGATGATCATCATTTGGAAAAATGGTAACTATAATAAAAATGTTCAGGCGCGAATCAGACCCAGCATTTGATATGGAAGCACCTGTCCTTAAGTACGAGTCAGTACGTGATTATCAATTTTATTCCTATGACGCAAGACTACCAAATCAGCGGGGGAGAATCGAATTACAGGTTCATGATACAAGTAGATATTTCTTGCCCGCTGAGGCGTTTATTGAAGTAGAAGGTAGACTTGTAACGAATGTTGTAGCTAATACGGCATATGCTGCTAATTTGCGTGTTGGTTTTGTCAACAACGGGATCATGGCATTATTTAGTGGCGCCACATATATGATTGATGGAAAAATATTGAATCAGTTCAGAATGATGTCGACGTTGCTACAACAATAATTGGTCTGGCGAGATATTCTGACGACTTTACAAGATCAGCCGGTCCAACAATGATGTTTGCTAAGGATATTACTGACAACGCTGATCATGTTCAGTATACCAAAATACGAACACCAGTAGGTACTGCAGTTGATCCACAACCAGTTGATTTTGAGCACGCAGACAGACCAGGTGCTGCTTTTGATATTGTAGGAAGCGTTAGTGCGACTTACAACCTGGGATTTGCAACACGCCGATTAGCGCTGTCGGGAAATGATAGAAATTTTTCGTGTGCAATTCCATTATCTCACATCTTTGGATTTTGCAGAAATGTTAGAAAAGTCATCTTTGGAGCTAAACACACAATTGTGCTCGTAAGAAAAAGTGATGATAATGATGCAATCTGGCGAGGTGCTGGTGTTGCTGATGGTAAAGTAAATATATCAAAACTTTCATTGTGGATGCCAGTAATGACTCCATCTATTACTGAGGAACAAAAATTACTATCTTTTATGGATCAAGGCGGTAAATCATTGCTATCATGGTTAACAGTAACCACAGATGCTGCTCAAAGCAATATTAATGGTTTATTTACATGGCATATATCATCACAACAGGGTGTTTCTGCACCACGACATATTTTTATTGCATTGCAAGATATTAACCGGATAAATGATCAAGAACGTTCACATATGATATTTGATAACCTTGGAGTTAATGAAGTTTCCTTACGGATAAATGGACATCAAGAACCATCCGAGGATATACAACTAAATTTTGTTCAAAATCATGTAGCGCGCGCATATCATCGTTTAATGTCATTCATGGGACGTGATCAAAATATAGATACCGGTTTGCAAATATCACAACTAGATTTTACAGGTCTATATCCGATTTATTATTTTTCACTAGAACATCTTGATTTATCCAAACAATCTGTTGTCGATATACACTTTCGAGCTCATGTTACTGCCCCGCCAGGTGCTGGTGCCTTTTACAGAGCGATCGCGGTCATACTTAGCGACAAGGCCATGTTACTTGAAGGTGGCAGTGGTCGAATGAGGGTCGTTGATGCACCGGTGGAAAATCTTTAATCGTGTTATTTAGAAAAATATTATTTATATAAAAATGTCGTATAGTCATGTTAATGTTACTCTGACCCCGGGTCAGGTAAAAAAGCTTCAATCAAAAACCGCCAACAAATGCGGAACTAAAATATCACTAAAACGAGATCATATTAGTGGTGGTCCAAACAAATTATCGTTGACAAATAATCAGATTAAACATTTCAATAAAGCCCTAGAATCAAAAACTGGAGTTCAATTTCATCTCTCCCCGAGCGCCATCAAAGACATGGTTAAAACGGGTGGAATATTCCCATTTCTTGCGGCCATTCCGGCATTACTAGCTGCAGCTGCTCCAGCCGTAGCAAAAGCGGCCGCGTTAGGTGTTGCTGGAGCGGCGGGTAAAAAAATTTTCGAAAAAGTTACTGGTGGACGATATAACAAAAAAAAGGGACGCGGTCTAAGATTGCCAGGATCTCGTTGGGGGAGAGGCCTAAGGCTTCCAGGGTCATTTCGTTAGACGTTCCAGCATCAAATTTTGATTTACTTAATGCTGCTAAAAAATTAAAAATATCCGCCTTTAGAGGTGTTTTTATGCGAGATTAATTACCGAAACAACCAAACAAACTAGAAACAGGTATTATTAATCTTGACAAACGTTCCGGACCCGGTACTCATTGGGTATCATACGCGGTTGATCCACGTGGAATTGTTTATTTTGATTCGTACGGGTTAGCTCCACCTGTTGAATTTATCAAGTATGTCGCACCACTCCACGCAACAACTAGAGGTTCCAAAGTTTGGTATTCAACGCTACCCACACAAACAATGACAGATCCGCCAATATGCGGCCGTGAAGTAATTAATGTACTCGACGCTATATCAAAATCATCCAGGCCGCCACATAAAGTCGTGCACGATTATACGAGCAACCGATTTGTTGCGCGTAAAGCATTTTAAACAACGGATCTTATTATAATGGTTGACATCTACGGAAGATCTTCTACTAGTAAGAAAATAAAATCCGACGTTGATCTGTCAAAGTATGCGACTAAAGATGACCTTGCTGATATTATGAACCTGGCTGGAGTTGACCCAGATGAAGTTGTTATTTTTCAAGATCGATATGGTAAACTAAAAACCAGCAATATCAAATGGAATGATATAGTCCGGCGAGTACTTGGTGCAGTTACGGATAATATTCCCGTGTTTACTGACGGTGGTAGAATCAGAGATTCAAGTATGTCACTTAAAACCATCAGAGATGAAATTGCAAAAAGTGTTGCTAATCGCGTGAGAAACACCGGTGACACGATGACAGGTGAACTTAGCATGAACGGGAACAAAATTGTAGCTGTAACAGCTCCAAAATCTGACAACGACGTCGCAAACAAACTATACGTCGACGACGTGGATGGAAAACTATCCACGCTGCGGGCCGAGTATGACGTTCACGTAACCGGTTTTACAAGGCTTCGAAGAAATTTTCAAAAAACCGATGATGCCATAAATAAGTTCTTTGGAACTCCTTCCGTCATTGACATGAAACTCGTTGATATCAAAAGTAACCTAGACACGATCAAACGAACACAGCTAGACATCGTAGCGGGAATTCCTGAGATTATCAATAAAACCAATCTGATTAAAATTCCAGCTGAAATATCTCCCGGGCATATCACAAACATCGTATGCACGGTATCATCGGGATTTGCAACATGGTCAAAACAAAATAATACCATCAAATATACCGCAACAAGCACTGGCGTGTACAGGCTGTCTGTGTTTAGTGCTGCAAAATTTGAAATATTTACAACGTTTCCATGGCGTCATTCCACCGACAGGTTTTCCGAGGTTGTATCTGTTATATTAAATATCGGAGCCGAGGAAATATTTATTCTGGAAACAGCTGATAGGACATTAACCGCAACATCTTACTGGTGGTGTTTGGAATTTGTAGCTGAAGCACATCAATTGGTTACTGTATAAAAATATATATGGACGGTGCACAATACAGATACAATCAAGCGCGTGAATGGCAGGTTGCGCTAAAAGATCAAGTTGATCAATATACAGTAAAAGTAAAAAAAATATCGACGACGATTGGTTATCGTTGATGTGATTGTTTATTCAGTATCCGCTGTTGTTGCTGAAACCGGTGTAATATTATCAGCGTTGACAACGATGGCACCAGTAGCTGTAACTATCTGTATTTCAGCAGCAACAACTATTGCAGGTGTGCTTGGTATCATCACAAAAAAAGTATGTACTTGTACGAACGAAAAATTATCCGATTACAAAATAAAATTACATACAGCGACGGTAGCATACTCGAAATTATCCTCGTTGTTATCAGCGAGTCTCAGTGATGGAATTATATCTGATTTCGAATTTTCAATGATAACCAAAATATACGACGAAGGTATCGGTATTAAAGATACAAGTATCAATAATGACAGAATTACTCCAGCAGATCGTGACCAACACAACTCCGCCAAAGATAACGATGATCTCGGTAAGTTCAATTAATCCTGAATTTAGTGTTAATTTTCCCACTGCAATTCCAGTAAAAGAAATAGCACTAGCACAATTACGAGTATATTACAGCTGGCCAAATATCAGATCAAAATCATTTAATGGTACACCAGCAAATAATTCGCTTGTATTTACTAACAAGAACAAACCCGATGGAACACCTGACTGGGTTGTTGTTGGAATACCAACTGGCAGTTATGAGATTGAAGAGATCAGTGAGGAATTTGCGCGTAGAATAAAATCAATAACGGGAAAAGAATCAAAAATATCAATTAATGTTCATGAACCCACCCTGTCCTCGACGATTGAAATAAACTCGCCTGATTATGCCGTTGATATTTATAAATCTTCAATCAGATCCGTGCTAGGATGGCCTGAAATTCCCCCGGTGCATGAAAGATCACCAGAACCGAAGTTAGATGAATTTCTTACGAACGTGAGTAATTATGCAAGCGGATTAAATTATCTCGATGGAAACCCCGCTCATGAGCACGTTGGTAGAATTATTTTTAATTATGAA
This sequence comes from Sinohyriopsis cumingii, assembly GCA_028554795.2. Taxonomy (NCBI): domain Eukaryota; kingdom Metazoa; phylum Mollusca; class Bivalvia; order Unionida; family Unionidae; genus Sinohyriopsis; species Sinohyriopsis cumingii. The sequence goes on along the minus strand of CM068824.1, from coordinate 185,274,797 downwards.
ATTTCCAATAAAATAATTACCAAAGAAGTAATTGAATCAATAAGTAAAAAATTTAAGGATGAATATCAAGCTCGATTTAAAATTTTACAGAATTTATTTTCTAGTATTACACAATTTTACAGCGATGATGTAAAACAACAAATCATTGAGTCAATACAACATTTAAATAAAGTTATATCAGATTTTCATGATGTTAATGCAACAATTATTAGTAGATCGGTCAGAATAATTGTATTTAAAGGTAAAAAAACAGGTTCAAGGTTAGAAGATTCTTATGATGATTTATTTACCAATCATTACAAAAAAACCTCCGAGGAAGCATTAAAATTTACATTACCAGAATTTGACACAACTGACTTAAAAAAATCTCTCAATGATCTTATCAACGAAAACGTTCCTAAAATACTCGATGCATGGAGAAAACTGCCACCACCTTCAACCGTTCTCAGATATGATAACGATCCACATGGCGGCGGAAGACACGTATCCCCGCGGATCGTTAATATAACACCGACGGTCGCGGTCAATCTGGTTTGTGACGTAATCGATGGCAGCTATCAAATAGATCTCGGAAGATCAAATCAGGCTCAACAAGGATACATCCTGTACACGTTCACACCACAAGTTCCCCCTGGAAATTTAATCGTGCAAGAACCAACTAATCCCGTGTATTTGCGGTGTCACAATAATATGTTAACACGAATACATTTTAAACTCACAGACCACCTTAATCGCTTGATTGACATACGTGAAGAAGAGCTTGTAATAAATCTGTATGTAAAGTCGTAAGACTTTTGTCCTAAGGATTTCTGTCTAAGGACTTTTGTCGTAGATCTTCATGTAATGGAGGGTTTTTACACGCGAGGATTTCTTAACAGTTAGAAGAACATTTGTAACAGAGATCAGAATCAAATTCGATCAACTTAAAAAAATAAATAAAAAAATATTTTATTATTACTGGCACAAATTTGTGTTTGGTACAAATTAATCGGCCTAGGCAACTAAAAAAGCTGGTCGATGAAAGTAAAATTAAAATTTCTATCACAAAAAAAATAAGATTTATTAATTTTCCTGATTTTTACTGAAATTGTACAAATTACTTGATTTTGACTACCAACTACCCCGTCAGAAACATAAAAATGCACGAATTACTTGATTTTGACTACCAACTACCCAGTCAGAAACATAAAAATGCACGAATTACTTGATTTTGACTACCAACTACCCCGTCAGAAATAAGAAAGTTCTAACCTTGTCAAATTGTTCCTAATAAATTTTATTTATTATAAATTAATTTTATTTATTAATAATATTATTTTTACTGAGATTTTTTTTTTTTTTACTAAAATACAACGAAATTGCTCAATTTTCCTGATTTTGACTACCAACTACCCCTTCAGAAATCAAGTAATTCGTGCATTTTTCTTTGATTTTGACTACCAACTACCCCGTCAGAATCAAGTAATTCGTGCATTTTTCTTGATTTTAGTAAAAAAAAAAAAAACAATTAATTCAGTAAATAAATAAATTAATTCAGAAATAAATAATTTGTAAAATTAAGAAATTTGTACAATTTTATGTTTTTGATGGGGTAAATGGTAGTCAAAATTAAGAAATTTGTACAAATTTGTTAAATTTCAGTAAAAAAAAACAAATTACTAACCCATCAAATTCAGAAATAATATTTCTGATCAAAGATCTCAGTCATCTTCAAAATTACTACTTTGGATCGTTTCACCAGTAACGAGGTTACTTTGGATCGTTTCACGATCTGACATAATTTTTCTTAATAGTCTTATGCGAGTACTAATCGTTTTCTTTGCCTCATACTCGTGGGATAATAACGACTTAATTCTTTCTACGGCGGTAGAAAGAGGAACGAACTCCTTCACATGATCATCTTCTACGGTAGCTAGCGACTGAAACATTGCCGATTGAATCCGTTTCATGAGCCTGTATTCAGATGATAGTGTGTGTGTCCCCATGGTTTTACGTTCTTGTAAAATCTCAAAGTCAGAAACTATTTTTTCAGGATTAAGTTCATCAGATATATTAATTCCATCTTTTTTCAATTTTTTAATAGCGACAATTACATCATTGATATTTTCATGGTTCATTATATAATATATGAATCTTTAAAATAAAAAAAATATCCCAGAACACCTATCGAGTGTATTAGCGAGTTCGTCGGGATGTTTCAGGGACAGCACAACCAAGAACTCGTAGCTTGCCACCGCAATCTACCAAGTTCATTAGGCAAATATTCCCTCTACGAGAGCCCCTAACCCGCCAAACAACGGTCTAGAGGCCCAAGAGGGAGGACAGCACAATCCTCATTAAACTCGTAGCTTGCCACCGCAATCTACCAAGTTTAGAGGATATACATATAACATATAACTAACTAAGGACGGCACAAGGACAGCACAGTCCTCATTAAACTCGTAGCTTGCCACCGCAATCTTCCAAGTTTAGAGGATATACACATAACATATAACTAACTAAGGACAGCACAGTCCTCATTAAACTCGTAGCTTGCCACCGCAATCTACCAAGTTTAGAGGATATACATATAACTAACTAAGGACGGCACAATCCTCATTAAACTCGTAGCTTGCCACCGCAATCTACCAAGTTTAGAGGATATACATATAACATATATATAATGAAATGGATATATATAATGAAATGGATATATACAATGAAATGGTTATATACAATGAATGAAGAGCCCCTATCGAGTGTATTAGCGTGCTCAGATTATGAATGAAACGGCACTAACTAAGGACAGTACAAACATGTACGCTCAGCAAAATCCCACCCACAATAATTAATCCAGTGGGTGATACGAAAATATGTATCACCCACAAGTCAATGTTGTGGGTGGGAATTTTGCTGAGCGGGGGGGGGGGGGTGCGGTTCCCCCCACTATTATAAAAATCGCAATTATGCGTACACCACCGACAAATTGTCAGCCATGGGGGTTTGATCCTGGACCGCGAGCGTCACAGTCCAATACCATACTGATTGAGCTATCAAACATTGTTACGAACATATGTTTCGGAAGTTAATATATAGCTAGCTATATAGCTAAGGAACCAATATTTACACTAAACAGCGGTTTCTGAATAATACCAGTTTCTGTATTTATAACAGTTTCTGTATTTATAACAGCGGTTTCTGAATAGTAACAGTTTCTGTATTTATAACAGTTTCTGAATAATAACAGTTTCTGTATTTATACAGCGGTTTCTGAATAATAACAGTTTCTGTATTTGTAGCGGTTTTCCTAAGCAGACTGAGAATCAATAACAACAGTTTCTGTATTTGTAGCGGTTTTCCTAAGCAGACTGCGAATCAATAATAGAGTGGCATGAACACACACCTGCAGGTCGATTACCATGACAACGGTTTCTGTTCCACACACAGCTTCCTACGGATCAATAACATTATCATGATCTCTCGTAATGTTGTATGATGGGGAAATATTTAAAAAACATAAATAATACTTCTACGAGTAATTAATTACGATGTAATTAGTTAAACTGACTAATTACGATCATAAAAAATCAAAAATCTACGAAGAAAACTATATATTACAAAGTAATCTCCCCTTATATAATCAAAAATTCAGTAGCGTATGGAGGACCTACTGTGACATAAATTAAAAAAGTTAATTCAATGTGGTGATGATAGTTAATAATGTGGTGATGATAGTTATTGATACTTAAAGATAATTTTCTGTTTATATTTTTCCGAGAAAGCAGATCTTATTATATTTTCTGCCACCCTTTGTACTGATTGCGGGTGAATATCAAAATATTTCTCAGCAGAAGATATTGAACGCGATATAACTTTTTCGCCAGTTTCTATGTTTGTGGAAATTACCGCCCTCTTTCCGATTGTCTTACATCTTCCTGTATTACCGCGTGTATTATTCTCGCTGTGAGAGATAGCTTGTAAATTGGATAAATTATTGTTTTGAGTGTCCCCGTCAATATGATCAATAACAAGACCGTCTTTGATCACTCCGAAGAAACATTCATACGTAAATCTATGACATAGATAATGTTTCTTTTCCCCCCCCGCATGTGAACATTAGATAACCAACATTAGTAATATAACCAACTTGTCTCTTCAACTTGCAGTGTCTGATGATACCATTAATATTTGATTCATAGTTTGTTATGACAGGATGTGGGACAAATATATTTTGCTCCATTATAATAATATTATACGTTTAAATCATTGTTTGTCTGAAATCTTGATATATAATCCCTCACGGATTTTATAGCGTTTTCACCGCTATTATTTTTTTTGTAATAATATCTTTTAAGCTCTCTGAACCGTTTCCCGCCGCACTTCCCACATAATTCTGTCTTTCCTCGCACTCCAATACCACACCGTAGACATGGTATTGGTCCTAGACTTCCTCGTCGTATGTTTTGTGAGTGCATCCAACAAAATTCCTTTCTACAGGATTTGTTGCATCGATTTACCGAGCCGATCATCAACCATCTGCATTGGGACATTGTATATATATATATATATATATATATATATAATTTTCTTTATTTAAATATTTGTTTTAATTATATGAACGAGTTTGAGAGATTATCCCAAACTAGGCCTGCTAAATATAAATTCAACCTTGACAGATTATCTTCTGACTTGCCAGTGCGAGATTTGGTTGATCCGAAAAATAAAAGTTTGATCTCGAAAATTCACGACGCCAAGAAAGAATTTTACACGGATGGTGCATCTCATACATGGTCAACGTTCAAGATCATACGCAACACTGGCAAAGTCAGTGTCGACAAAGTCAAGGAAGCTGTCACGGACGCTACAATGAATGACAAACGAGCGGCAACTATCATTAACTACATCGCTGAATACGAGGGCAATCAAAAATATTTCTTCAGAGTAAAATTTATTGTATTAACAGAAACAGATAGTTGGATTATCCGTGACAAATATGATCCTGTCCTTGGTAATAATAAAACTATCATATTAAGTAAAAATTCCAGACCGGGTCTACTGACAGGTATTGACAAACCGTATTATGAGCGAGCATATCCTGTAACGGCGGTTATTTATGGAATTTATGAGATAAATAAAAAAAACCAACGTTGATAAACTAGCGCCGATGAAATTTTCAAGGTTAAATTGTGTGGCTGAACGAGTAATAGAACACTTTACAAACGCGATGCGTGGGAATGGATTAACTGATTTAAGGCGTGAAAAAATAAACTCGTGGGCTGATTCAGTTAAGGATAACGGTGCTACAATAAAAGATGTTGCTGAGTTAGGAAAAATATTAAAATTTCCAATAACTGTGGCGACAATAACGGGAGAAGTACTGTACCAGTCGAAATATAAATCGAAAGGAGCTCCAATAAATATTATCGATCATAACGCGCACGCATGGACTAACGCGGTAACAATATTTCCACGTGATCGAACTGTTAGATTTTACCCCCCAGATAATTCTGGGGCAGATAGTATGTTTGATTTTATCAACGAAATAAGTAAAACCGATCCTGTATCGGTATGGTTATTTAAAAGTAATGAGGAGGGTGAATTTGATCAGTTTGTCAAACCGAACGGTGAAATATATCGCACAGAATCCCTCCATGACGAGATGAAAAATCTTGCGACGTTTTTACAGTGCAAGCACGCGGAAAATACTGACAAATTAGTAACTGATTGCTTTACCGTTCCATCTGTTGCGGCTCATTTCGCCAGAGAACGAAATTCATGGAAACGAACACGATTTGATTTACTCGAGGACGTACGCGCAAGTTGCGTCGAATATGGACATGGCGGATTATGGAATACCAAATACAATTACAATGATGTTATTTCGGTTGATATGGTTGCATGTTATCCAGGAAGTTTTCTGGGATACGGAGATTGTTCTACGTACTTTGAAAGATTTGGTCACCCTACAAACGAGATGACGCGAGTGGCAATTAATGGACCATTACCTGATTTTGATCTGACTGGATTCGCCTGTATTGAATCATTCGAGCTTAACGAAAATCTTCACAAGATTTGTTATGTTTGGTTTGGTAGACATTTTTGTGAAAAACGTTGTCACCTATAGTTTTGTTGCGATATATGCTAGATTGTATGATACTGACATCGTTGGTGGTCAGTGAGGCAATTATATCATATCATGCACAGACCAAAGTTTGGTTGCCCATGTCAGATTCTGAAGTTATTAGCGAGTTTAAGGAAAAATATCCTGATATTTCCGAAGATGATATTCCTAATAAACTCAAAACCGCAAAAGATCTCGGTAGAAAAATTATAGGTAAATTTACTCAAGGTGGTGCATATGATTATAAAAGACATCACGCACGATTAATTCTAGATGATGCCGAGTACGATTTTATAATCGCTGATACAACAGCGAAAAATACGTTTGTAAATCGAGAAAGTGTTTATTTATCCGACGGAACAAAATTGGGTACGATCGTTAGTTACATAAATGACGTATCCCCGCAATATACTCATCTAAGATCTTCCATGTTGGCTTATGTTTCTATAAATTTATTATCGATGATTAATAGATTTCCTGAGACCGCAGTCAGAGTCGCAACAGATTCGTTTTATATTTCAAGTAAATATTTAGAACCTGTTATGAAATTTACAAGTAATGATGAACGATGGGGTTCGTGGAGAATAAAAAAGGAACTATTACACAATTATGTAGAATCAGCAGATGTTCCAGTGAGAGATTTTTATCGTGAGGGTAATAAAATATCAGAAATGTCGAAAGCACCATCGTTGAGTGATCCAATAACCAGATATGAGACAGTATATCTCAATGGACCTGGAGGATGCGGTAAAACAACTCGAACGATTAATGTTTTTAGAAATTCAGATATAATCGTGCTGACACCCACACATAGACTCACACGTGAGATGAAACAGCGGCAAGTACAATCGTGCACGTATCATAGTTTCTTTCGGTGGCGCGGAGATACATGGACTCCTGAACGGATGGGAGAAAAATATATACCTAAAATAATTATTTGGGATGAGAAATGCACGGTCTCATTGGATACATTAAAAATGTTTCTTGATTGGTTGTTGACGAAAAATACCGCCATAATAATGTGTGGCGATCATGGTCAACCGCCGCCTTTTGTTGGACCATCTCCACATGATTGGTTAAAAAATTTCGTTGATTATTATGAAGAAATAGATGATGATCATAGAGCTCTTGATACAAATTTGAGGGAGTTTAAAAAATTAATCAGATTACAATCAAACAAAATTCAGTGTGAAATAATACGTGGAGTGATCTCAGAGACATCAATGAGTGATTTTTTGAACTCATGGAGACCCAACGATTTGATCGTAGCAAGCAGAAAAATAATCAGAGACGCTGTACAACAACAGTTATTTCAACTACATAAAGAAAAATGTTCAGAATTACCCGTTCCGTTATGTTATAGACCATCAGATACACGAAAACAGAATATTAATGTTGATATTCCAGGACCCTTGACAGAGTCAAGGAAACAGATTCTCGTATTAAATGATATTGTCGCCGTTGATATCAGTGTAGTCGAAGATGCAATAAACGCTGACAAATCTCCATGGGTGTTGGGATACGCCATGACAATCCACTCGTCTCAGGGATTAACTATTTCTGATACACGAGTCTGGATTGTAGACGATCGCATCGAGTGGTCAAATTTAGTTTATTTGGCGGTATCGAGGGTCAGAAATATATCTCAATTACGTAGAATCATAATTCCTGAAATCGTTGATAAATTTAACATCATCGATGATGATATAATAAGAAAAAAATTAATCGGATACAAACAATCTGACAACAAAAATAAACGCGACTTTGATCTTGATGTTGAATTTATTATTGAGTTAAAACAGCAGCAGAATAATCATTGCACCAGTTGTAATTGTATAATGTTATGGCGGTATTCGAGTAATGATTCAAGACAATTTACCGTAGATAGAAAAGATAATAGTCGCGGTCATACACGAGAAAATACCATGTTGACCTTTCTCGAGTGTAATCGACGTAGAGGCGCTAGCGCCTTGGGTGCTAGTTAAGTGATCGAAATCACCGGAGTGATCGCGGTGGTAGTTGTGTATCCGCGGGAATTATTTGTAGTTGTTCACGTGTAAATCCACGTTGAGGAGCGGCCGAATCTAATCTGTAGATTGCAGGTCTGGAAACGCCTACATTTCTTCCAGTGGATCTTGTCACGGTAGATATTTTGTGTGTGGTAACACTCCAAATAAGATCAGTTGCTCTCGCTTTACCACCTTCAAGTTCACCAGGCTCATATAAATATCTGACTGTAACATCACCTAATATTTTTTGTTTTCCAGCATCTTTTCGTTGTGTTGGTATATTTATTTTTGTGACCGCGCTAATGGGTTTCATGTTGGTTGTTCGTGTGATCTCATTATTTAATGCAGCTATCACGCCTGGTAATCTTGCAACCCATTCGCGAGATCTTTTATCCTGAATAAATTCCCTCGCGTATTGATATCCAAATAACCGTTCAGCAAGTGTTCGATTAAATCGCTCAACAATTGCTTGATCACGGTGAATTGCAGTATGTCCTCGTCGTCTTTTGGTATTATGTTGTTTCATCAACGATGATACTGGACCAAGAAATTCCTTACCAGGATCAACCTGTAGTAGCTGTGGCCATCGCAGACCACCTCGTGGTCCACCACCTTGTGGTCCACCACCTCGTTGATAAATTCGTTCAAACGCATCGGCTACTTCAGATGATGTTTTCGCTGATAGCGGCTCTGCTTCTTTATATCTACTTGCAACATCAACTACGGTTAGCGCGTATTTGTACGTTTTTCCACGCACAGTATCATGCGGTAAAAACAGAATATCAGCTTGATGAAATTCATTAGGAACACTGACATCGAAATACGCGTACTGAATTTGTTTAGGACGTGGTAGATAAATTTGCCATATTGCCTGCCTGGACAACCACGCGCTAGCAGTAGAATGTTTAACCGCCGCTGCATCAGCGAGTTTACCAATTGCTGCTTTGCCTCTCCAGTATCCTCTCGGCGAATAATAAATTGATTCCATTATTAATTACCAGCCCCAATCGCTAATTTACCTTTCATCGAGGATCTTACTAACCAATTAGCTAATGATTCTCTAATATTTTTATTTTTTATAGAATTTAATGAATGAATTAATTTTACATCTGCAATATGCCTATCTTGTAGATTTTGACTTTTATAAGCTACATCATGAGCATGACAAGCTCGATCAATAGCATTTATTGGTCCCTCGCCTGGTTTTGGTTGATCTTGATCATCGAGCCTGATATCAAGTCTGGTACCGGGACCGCAATAATTATATCCTGGTAGATGTTTTTCTCCACTATAATTAGCCCATGGAGCACCTGGAAACTTTGACATCAAATTAGCAATATCACCACCGCGCTTATTAGGTAAAAACGAAAATTTCTTTCTACCGCATATAGAACATTTTCCACCGTACGCTATTTTTTATTTTTTGTTATAACCGTGGCTAAATCAGTAGTTGGAATTTTGACTCTACAGCGTAAACAATATAAATTCATGTTATAATATATATGGATATAATTGATTTCTCAGCAACTCGGCAGCGAGAGCCAGTTAAGCATCATCCTGCGCTACCGAACTCCATCAGAATGATTATCATAGGACCATCTGGATCGGGTAAGACGCAATTATTACTTAATCTGATAATGAGATGGTTGAAATGGGATAAATTATATTTAGTAGCACCATCCGTTGATGATCAACGATGTTATGATGTACTTAAAGATTTCAATGAAAACGCGCGATTACTGGATGAAGATAATGATGTTATAGAGTTTATAACCGATATTGATGAAGCACCATCCGTAGATTCCATAGACGGATTTATTAATAATTTAGTTGTATACGACGATGTGATGCTAGATAAACAATCAAATCCAGCCAGAATATTTTCCCGAGGGAGACACAAAAATACAGACGTGATCTATGTTACTCAACGATATACACAAATTCCGAAGGTGATCAGAGACAACTGCAACATTTTAGTTGTGTTTAATGGCGTAGACACACACACGTTGCGAACTATTCATCAAACTTGGTGTGGTGGTGACATGGATATAATTAAATTCAAAAATTTCTTCTCACGAGCGCAAGCTACTCCGCATGGATTTATAACAATACATTTACATGATCCAAGAACAAGATATCATGTGGGTATTGATAAAATATTTGGGTAACAGGGGGAGCAGCAGAGAGGGTACCTACCAACGTTGGTCGTCAAAAAAATAAACAAGAAATAAATAAACACGTAGAGTACTTTATTTTTTCAGATACTATTTCGAACTGAGGTTTTATTAGTACAATCGGTCATTACAGAAATAAAACATCTCAAGGAAAAGTTCATTTGTAAAATCTTGACCTTTCTACGAGATGTTTTATTTGTTTGTTTTATTTGTTTTGTCGGAATTCTGTGGTCTGTTCACCCTCTCTGCTGCTACTCCACTTTGTTTTGATGTGTATTGTATCACTGTACTTAACCTTTAGGCTTTATGTATTTTTGTTTTTCGTGTTGTTCCATTTTTGAAAAAAATCAAGAAACGAGTCCTGAAAAATATATAAAAACTCTTATCTTGTCAGTCTTTGTTGCAAAAGTGACATTTCCTGCACTATGGCTACCGCTACTGTCTCTGTTCCATCTTCCTCAACTTTCAAAGTCATTGACGAATAGTTATATCATGCCAGTTGGGAGGGCCTGTATCTACACCATTCCTTTAACATGTTAATTGCCGGACCTAGCGGTTCAGGCAAAACCGAATTTGTTAAACCTTTGACATCATTTGATCGATCGTCCGCCTCAGCAGATCGTGTGATATTATAAAGAGTGGTAATTAGCGTACAGTCTCTTGCGAAAAAGTCAAGGCGATTCAATCGTGTTTGTGGTAGGTATTCCTGACCCCATTCAAACCCATTTGGTTATTTTCGAATACTTGTTAGGATAAGACGAAGAAGAAATTAAACTGGTTTATGCGCACAGGGCATCAACGTAATGCCAGTGTAATTTACATAACCGAAAATTGTATTGAACACAGTAAAACCGATCGCGCCATTAGTCTCAGTGCTCAATACGTGGTCTTGTTTAAAAACCCTAGAAATAAATTGGAAGTGCAAGTATTACCCAAACATTATGAACTCCTTGGCAGACTCATGCGTACGATGATGCCACTGAAACCATACACGCCTATTTACTCGTGGATTTGAAGCTAATCCATACCCGATTATTTGCGATTTCGTACCCATTTGTTGCCGAGACGGACGGCTTATCGTGCATACCTCACTGTCTGCGACTTAACAACAACAACAACAACAACAACAAAAAAAGGCGAAGAAGAAAAGTTTCAAACTCCACCAGAAAAAGTACGCAAGTTAACAACACCACCATAGAAAGTACGCAAATTAGCACCACCACCTACATCCAGAATTTTATTGATTAGAAAGACGATGGCCACCCCTTCTTCCACAGAAGAGAAAAGGAAAGTTAAGACAGAAATGAAACAAGAACCGATAACCCCTGTTCAGACATCCTCCTTCTCCTCGACACCTATCGCTCGTCGAACACGCAAACCATTACAAGACAAGATAATACCACACGATAAAAGAATAGCATCAGTGAAGAGCGGATGACTTATTAACAAAAATGGAAATGGTGTTAGCCAGCATTTACTACGATCCATTCCTTCCTGCGTGATACGGGGGAGTTCAGAATCGGTATTATGCCGCAAAAACCCGTCTGAAAAGTCTCCGTTTACCTCAAGTGCAACTACGGTTACAAGAACAAGCCATGTACACTTTATACTATGGCGGGCAAAGATCATCTTTTCCAAGGACAATTACCCAAACATTTGATCATTGGTATGGTCGAAAATGCAACGTTCAACGGAGTTCTCGAAGACAGTCCTTTTGTGTTTCAGAACTACAACCTGTCCAAGATCGAAGTCAGTCTAGATGGAAAGACCTTGTGTACCAGACCCTTAGAACATGACTTTGAGCATAAGAATTACGTGAGATAGTACTTGTCCCTGTACAATGCCACTGGACAGTTAGGAAACAACACCAGTCACGCCATTACATACGAGAATTATGTAGAAGTTTACACTTTGTGGGCTTTTGATTTCACTCCAGACCAAGGCAGCAACCAGGTACATTACCACCCTATACAATCCGGTCACAGTCGTGTGGAACTTGTTTGAAACACCAATACTCGTAAACAGCACGGTGTACATCATCTTATATGCCGAATTCGAAATACCATAGAAATGAACAGTTTGAGAGAAGTAATTCTAGACTGTTAGAAGCTACTGAAGACTGTAATCACTCTTTGAATAGTGGAGAATCTAAAGACATGGAATGGGAGGAAACCGAACCCCAAGACAAAGACGAAGAGGACGTAGTAATGAAGTACAGATGGCCAGAACAAGAACAACATTTAGTCTCCTGTTTTGCCAAACACCTGGCAGAAAAAATTACGAAATTGATCAAGAAAGATTGCTATTGATGTCAAGACGATCATCCCAGTCTAATTCAACACGATAAATGTCAGATGATGAGTCAAGAAGAAACATTGGACGAGCGTCTGGACAATGCTTGGAGTCTCATTTCGGATGAAGAGGTGTTGCATCAGTGGTATAAAGACTTGCGTGATAATCCTTCTCCTCCATTGATGGTTCTAGAGATCCATTAAATCGAAGCTTTCTTGCCTCAGATTGCGCAGACGAACCAAACAAAAACCGTTACTTGTCAGAGAGTTTTTAAGCTAAAAGATTGAATTGATGACTTATCATAACCTGTGAAGACGAAACAAAACCCAGTGAAACAAAACAACACAAAAATTGATACCTGGGATATTTATTACCTTTTGAACCACAGTTCGTACACTGCTTCTTGGAATCCTGTCGTGTGTGCTAAAGATGAACTTCCTCATCACTAACCTCAAGACCATCAAGTTTATGGCATCAACACGGACGACAGTCATCTCCCAGAAACCCAGTGGGTAGCCGTTTGCTTTCATCGTTATGGTTGTGTGGAGTTTTTGTCTCGTTTGGATGGCCGCCTTTAGAAGACGACATCATCGACTTTATGAGAAGAAATGCCCAGACGACATGATTCAATAATGTGAAATTACAAAGCACGGATTCCTTGGTGTGTGAACAATATTGTGTGTATTGTCTTCATCAACGCAGTCTTAGATATTCTTTAGAACATTTAATGACTTATTTTGATCGTCACTCTTCTAGAAACAATGACCAAGTAGATCGATGATTTTGAGACCATTACAGCTCTATTTTGGTGTTAGGTAGGAAACGTTGTTATTCTTTTTGTAGGGTTTAGCGCCATTTATTCAGCACGATAGGCAACACATGGCGGCCAGTTTTAATTCTGGAGGAAGAAACAGGGAAAACATCGGGAAAAACCATCGACCCAAGACAAGATACTGGCAAGCTTTCTCACATAACCACATTGCCCGACTCTGAGACTCGAAGCCCCGCAGACAGAGATGTGATAGCAATGATCCGTAACGGACAGCGCTATAGACCACTAGGCCACTCCCAGCTAGAAAACGTAGCGTACATTAATGGCCCAATGACTTCTATCAGGGAAGTCTAGCTAGACTTTACAACGTTGTCATCCTTGTCAACAATAGTTTGTTATTGGAAAATTGTTTGCTTCTCTCTTTGAAAAAATGTTTTATGATTGATTGTTGGTAGTTAGCTAATTGAATAAATATGTTGTGGCTTGTAAACATGTGTCTATCGTTCGTTTTCAATTTTATCATTATACATTCTCTTTGTCTTCTATATGTCCTTCACCCTAAAGTCAACAATCATAGTGTTCCGACTCTAAACATTGTAGGGATGTTTTCTATCGCGTCCGGTTGAACCATAAAAAACGAGGCAATCTCCCGCCTGACCATCCATTGTTGACTCATTTTCCTATAAAGATGCCTTCTAATTTAACTAAACTAAATCAAGCATACGTGCATTAGCACCGTGTCAGGCAAAGTCTGATACCCAAGCCTGTAGAGATAGAGAATGTCAGAATGCTAAAGTGGTATAAGACCTGATAGGAGAGGTCTTCAGAGAGAGAAATCAAAATGGAGCAAGAAGAGTGGACGGAGAAGTACATACTTCAGAACAGAGAGAACAGCAGCAGCAACAGCAGCAGCACAACAGTAGGAGCCAGACAGAGGATTTGTCCACTGCCATGTAGACACGAAAGAGTTCTCCTTCTTTTTCCGAGGAAGCAGATCCTATCCATTGTGTGAAAGCATGCCGCCAGACCAGGACGCAATCTTTGACGATAACAGATTGCATAACTATCCGTCCACAAACAACAGCTCTTTTTTAGGGCTACCCCAATGCTCTAGAAACGAGATAATAGTTTATAGCCAATTGTATGATAGTAGGTTAAAAATTAGAAGTGTGTCTATAAGCACTTCAGTTCATTAGCTTTATGTTTTTTGTGTTTGAAGTTAGTGTTTGTAAGTTGGAAATAAATGATTCTTTTAGGTCCGTTCGTTCCATGTTTTTGTGATAATATGGGTCTTGTACGTTTTTTTTCTTCCACATATAAAGGAAGCATTCGTCAGTCTGGCTACTCATCGTTTATTGATCAACTGAAAGAAGACAAGCAGACTCACAAAACTCTTGGAACTTCAGATGCACCTGTAGTATGCCCGGCGCCTGTTTGGACAAGCTGGCCATAGAGGCGTTTGCAGAAATTAGAGGATAGAAAAGGAGGAGGAGAGAAAGAAGAAGAAAGAGAAGGGAGAAAGAATCATGCCTCACCTCATGTTAAGGCATCTATATGAGGTCAAGCCTGAAGCAAGGAGAACTTCACGGCCAGTGCCAGTACCAGCACCACAGGCATTACCAGTACCGGAGCTTCTACCAGCACCACAGCCAGTACCAGTACAGATGCATGCGCAGGATATAAGGAGGGCACAACATCCAAGAGTGTGGAACAGGAGAAGACAGAGGGAGGTCTTCACTATCCCTGAAAGTGAAGACTGGGAGAGTGAAACCAGTCACCCACCCACCTGCGATCCAAACCACAACTATGAACTGGGATAACAGTTGGAGTCTTCGTTGTATATGTGGTGCCAGGCCTGGAAGATGTAACCATTAGCCAGGTGGATCTGAAGTTCTAATCAAGGCCTTTCTGAGGACAAACTAGAAACGAGATTATTCAAGTTGCCAAATGGTATTAATGTGGAGTAGTGTGACTATAAATACTCACTCCTTTCCTGATATGTGAATGTGTGTGTGTGCTTATGAGTTATATCACGTTTGTGTGGATAGTAGATTTTGGGGTTTGCACGAGTGAGCGTACGTATGTGTGGATAGTAGAGTGTGTTTTTATGAGTTAGCGTACGTTTGTGTAGATAGTAGATGTTGTGGTTTTTTCTTCTTCTTCCCGTGTGTGGATAGTTGATTTTGGGTTTGTTTTTTATATTCATTTGTGTGGATAGCAGATTTTGGGGTTTGTGAATAGTATATAATAGTTGTTCTTCTTCCCTTGTTTGGATAATCTATTTTGGGGTTTGTGGATAGTATATAATAGGTTTTTCTTCTTCTCGTGTGTAGATAATCTATTTTGGGGTTTGTGGATATTATATACTAGATTTTTCCTCTTCCCCTGTGTAGATAGTAGATTTGGGGGTTTGTGGATAGTCCATAATAGTTTTTCTTCTTCCCGTGTTCGGATAATATATGTTGGGGTTTGTGGAAAGTATATAATAGTTTTTTTCTTTTCTCATTTGTGGATAGTATATTTTGGGGATTGTATGAGTTCACGTACATTTGTGTGCATAGTAGATAATAAGCAGCAGGGACGGCGTACCCTACAACTTGTAGGAGGTTCCAAAGGTCGAAATAAACCTTCCAAAAAAAAAGGATTTTAAATGGGAAATAAACTATCGACTACGTTTCAAGAGAAGGAAAAACAATCCCCAAGAGTTTCTCTCGAGTTTATGATTCTTTTGGTTGAAAAAAATCATTCATGGTGTTTAGATTTACGAAATGAACCCAAGTCGTTGTCGTCGCGTCCCTGCTGCTCTGAATTAAAACATTTTATCTAACCCAATTCGATACCGTGGTCTAGGATCATGTAAATTTATCGTTACAAATCCGTGCGGGTTTATGTTAGCATGACTAAAGAAATTTTTTAATTTATTTATATCCATATCACCACTGTACCAGGTTTGATGTATATTTATCAGTGTGTGTGTATCAACTCCGTTAAATACAGCCAAAATATTACAGTTGTCCCTGATCACTTTTGGTATTTGTGTATATCGCTGGGTCACATAAATGATATCTGTGTTTTTATGCCTACCTCTGGAAAATATCCGAGCAGGGTTTGATTGTTTATCCAGCATGACATCATCATATACGACTAAATTGTTTATTGACCCATCAATAAAATCGATACTGGGCGCTTCATTAATATCAGTAATAAACTCAACCACATCATTTCCATCTTCACTTATCAATTTTGTACTTTCATTATAATCTTTTGTTACATCATAACAACGTTGATCGTCAACAGATGGTGCTACCAAATACAATTTATCCCATTTCATCCATTTCATGATTAAATTAAGTAGCAACTGCGTTTTACCACTCCCAGAAGGACCTATAATTATCATACGAACATAATTTGGTAGCGCTGCGTGATGTTTAACTGGTTCTCGTCGTTTTGTAGCAGAAAAGTCAGTGATTTCCATTAGAAAATATAAAAAAATAATATGGATTTATATTGTGTGAAATGTAGAGCGCGTACACCGACAAGTGATTTAACAACCATTACAACAAAAAATAAAAATCTGCGGTTACGGGTAAGTGTGAGCGATGCGGTACAAAAAAATTTAAATTTATCTCCACTGGCAAGTCAGGTGAAAAACCAAAACTTAAACCAAAACCAAAGTCAAAATCAAAACCAAAGACAAAGTCAAAGTCAAGTAAAAAAAAAGCAACACGGAGGTGATATTGCCGCAAAATTAGCAAAACTACCCGGGACTCCGTGGGCTAAATACCCAGGAGAAAAACATCTTCCAGGATATAGTTACTGCGGCCCTGGAACCCGACTTGATATCCGACTTGGTGACCAGGATCAACCAAAACCTGGTGAGCATCCGATAAATGCTATTGATAAAGCATGTTATCAACACGATCTTGCTTATAAAAGTAAAAATCTACAAGATAGACATTTCGCGGATGTAAAATTAATTCACGCATTAAATTCCATCATTGATAAATATCTCAAGGAAAAAATAGCTAGTTGGTTAATAAAATCTGCGATGAAAGGTAAATTAGCGCTAGGTGCTGGTAATTAGTTATAAATGGAGTCGATTTATTATTCCCCAAAAGGATATTGGAGAGGTATCGCAGCAATTAGTATACTCGCTGAAGCAGCAAAAGTTACTCGAGTTACTGCTAAAAATTGGTCATCTAAACAGGCAATATGGCAAATTTATCTAACACCGCGTAAACAAATTCACTTTGCGCATTTTAATGTAAGTGTACCGAATGAAGTGCACCAAGCTGAGATATTATTTCTGCCACACGATACTATTAAAATCCGAAGACGTCAAAATACATACAAATACGCGTTAACTGTAGTTGATGTTGCAAGTAGATACAAAGATGCGGAGCCTTTAACGACTAAAACCGCATCTGAGGTAGCCAGTGCTTTTGAACGAATTTATCAACGAGGTGGTCTACGATGGCCAAATCTATTACAGGTTGATCCTGGCAAAGAATTTCAGGGTGCAGTATCATCACTGATGAAACAACATAATACCAAAATACGACGAGGGCATACTGAAATTCACCGTGATCAGGCAATTGTTGAGCGATTTAATCGAACACTTACCGAGCGGTTATTTGGATATCAATACGCCAAGGAATTCATTCAAGATAAAAGATCCCGCGAATGGGTTGCAAGATTACCAAGCGTAATAGCTGCATTAAATAATGAAATAACTCGAACAACCAACATGAAACCTATTAATGCCATTACCAAAAAACATATACCCGTACGACGTGATTTTACAGCACAACCAATACTGGGCGATGTTACTGTGAGATATTTATATGAACCAGGAGAACTTGAAAAGGGTAAAAAAGAGCGACTGATCCTATCTGGAGTATCACTACACACAAGATAGCTAATATAACTAGATCTACTGGTAGACCAGCAATCTACAGGTTGGATTCAACTGCTCCTCAACGTGGATTTACACGTGAACAATTGCAAGAAATTCCCGAGGATACACAATTACCGCCTAAATCACTTAACTAGCACCCTGACTTCGATTACACTCAAGACAGCTCAGCATCATATTTTCTCGTGTATGACCAAGACGATTATCTTTTCTATTTACAGTAAATTGTTTTGGATGTTTATCCGAATACTGCCATAACATTATACAATTACAGCTTGCACAGTGATTATTCTGCTGTTGTTTCAGTGCCATGATAAATTCAACATCAAGGTCAAATTCTCTATTATTTTTTTGTCACTCTGTTTGTAACCGGCTACTTTTTCTGATTATATCACAGTTGTTTTCATTATCAATTTCATCAGCTATTGACTCTTCCAAGATAATCCTTCGCAGTTGAGATATTTTTCTGACTCTGGATACAGCCAAATAAACTAAATTTGACCACTCAATACGATCATCAACGATCCAAACAACTGTATCAGAGATAGTTAGTCCTTAAGATGAATGAATCGTCATTGCGTATCCTAGCGTCCACGGGGATTTGTTTATTTTTAATGTCTTTTCAACAGCATTGACATCAACTGTAACAACATCATTTAATACTAAATTCTGTTTCTCGGTTTGTCCTGGTATATCAATGTCAATATTCTGTAACCGCGTATCAGCTGGTCTATAACACAATGACACTGGCAATGTTGGGAATTTCTCTTTGTGTAACCCAAATAACTGCCGTTGAAGTGTGTCTCTGACTATCTTTCTACTTGCGACTATCAAATCGTTTGGTTTCCATGTTTTCCAAAAGTCGTTCAAGAAAGTTTCTGAAATCACCTCGCGCATAATTTCACATTGAATTTTATTCGGTTGTAGTCTGATTAATGTTTTAAATTCTTTCAATTCTGCATCGAGAGATCTATGATTATCAGTCACTACTTCGTAATAATTCACAAAATTCTTTAGCCAATCGTGTGGAGATGGTTCAATAAACGGAGGTAGTTGACCGTGATGACCGCACATAATCACACTGTATTTTTTGTTAATAACCAATCGAGAAATGTTTATAATGTTTCTAACGGTACCGTACATATTTCATCCCAAATAATAATTTTTGGAATATATTTCTCTCCCATTCGATCTGGATTCCACACATCACCGCTGTATTTGATAAGTACTAGAATTAACTCCTCGCTGTTTCATTTCCCTGGCAAGTCTGTGTGTTGGTGTTAGTACAATTATATCTGAATTCTGTCGAAATAATTCGATTACTCGAGTCGTTTTGCCAGACCCTCCCGCTCCGCTTAAATAAACGGTTTTATGTCTGGATACGGGATCATATACAGTTGGTGCACTCGATATTTCTGATAATTCTGATTTATAATAACTATCTTTAATCTCAACCTCAGCGGATTCACAATAACCGTGTAACATTTCTTTTTTTATTCTCCATGAACTCCATAATTCATCTTTGCTTGTAAAACGAGCCAGTGATTCTGGGTATTTTTTATAGATATAAAATGAATCTGTAGTGACTCTAACTGCAGAATCATGAAATCTATTTATCATCGATAGTAAATTTATAGAAACATAAGCGAGCATCGAAGATCTTAAATGAGTATACTGAGGTGATTCTCCTTCGATATAACTAACAATGGTATCCCATTTTGTTCCGTCAGATAAGTAAGCATCTTCTCGTTTACAGAGTATATCTCTCGCAGTGGTATCAACAATTATAAAATCCAATTCAGCCTCATCCATAATCAATCGTGAATGATGTCGTTTATGATCATATGCAGCACCTTGAGTAAATTTACCGATTATTCTTCTCCCGAGATCTTTTGCTATTTTTTCACTGTGGTTGAGTTTAAATTTAAGAATATCAACCATAATATCCTCAGATAAATTTGGATATTCCTGTCTGCAGTCTTGGAGACTGATACACTCCGGTGTTGCTAACCAAACTGAAGTTTGTTTTCGGTATGATATAATTGCTTCACTGACCGTCAACAATATCAATATTTTACTATCAAGCATATATCGTAATAAAACTATTGGCGCCCAACGTTTTTCCGAGAAGTGTCTGCCAAACCAAACATAACAAACTGGATGAAGATTCATAGTGAATTCAAACGACTTTACACGAGTAAATCCTGTCAGATCAAAATCAGGTAATGGACCATTAATTGATACTCTGACCATCTGATGACAAGGATGACCAAACCTCGCAAAATATCCAGCACACTCACCCATCCCAAGAAAATTTCCAGGATAACACGCAGTCATGTCTACAGAAATCACTTCACTGATATTGTATTGAGTGTTCCACAAACCGTCGTGTCCGTATTATCTTCAACAAATTCAGCGTGTGTTGGTCTCCATGAATTTCTTTCTCGAGCGGCATGAGCAGCAATTGACGGGACTGTAAAACAATTAGTTAATAATTGCTCAGTATTTTCTGAATATTTCTGTGCGAGTTTTCTCATTTCTTCGTGAAGAGATTCTTTACGATATAATTCACCGTTAGGTCTTACAAATTGATCATACTCACCTTCTTCGGAACTTTTAAACAACCACACTGACACAGGGTCGTTTTTACTTATTTGGCTAATAGCATCAAATATTCCACCCCAAATACTCTCTGACGAGTAATATCTCACAACACGATTTCGTGGAAATATTGTGACTGCATTAATCCAAGCATGAGAATTATGGTTAATAATTTCAATTGGCGCTCCATTTCGATTATATTTTGATTTATATAAAATCTCCCCCGTGATCGTTGTTACGGTGATAAGAAATCTTAATATTTTTTCTAACTCAGCAACGTCATATATTGACGCTCCTGTATCTTTAACTGACTTAGCCCAGTTGTTTATTTTTTCATGTCGCAGATCAGTTAAACCGTTTCCGCGCTTCGCATTTTTAAAATATTATATTGCTCGCTCGGGTACACAATTTAAAGTCAGGGATGAAAATCTCATTGGAGTAAGTTTATTTATGTTAGGTTTTCTAATCGGATAAATTCCATAAATAACCGCTGTTACAGGATACGCTCGAGCGTAATATGGTTTGTCAATCCCGGTCAGTATTCCTGGTTTGGAATCTTTACTTAACAGAGCGGTTTTTCCACTCGCAAGAACAGGGTCACGTTTGTCACGAATAATCCAAGTATCATCATCCGTGCGCACAATGAACTTTATTCTGAAATAGTATTTCTGGTTGTCTTGATGAATATCAAGGTAATCGAAAATTATTTTTGCTCGTGCTTCATTCATTATAGCGTCTTTGATTTTGTCGACCTCATCAGTGTTGGGTATAATTTTAAATGTGGACCACACGTGAGATGCTCCATCTTTACGAAATTCGTTTTTTGGCATCTCTGATAACATCAAACAGATCGGTTAAGGCTCGTCTTCGCGAATCAGAGGTTAGTCTGTCAGGATCAAATCTAGAAGCTTTTCTGAGCTTGATTGCAGATAATCTCTTAAATCCTTCCATATTATATTTAAGGCAAATATTTAAATAAGAAAAATATTATATATATATAATGAACCATTTTATGTGGCTCAGAGTGGGATCTGTGACTGTCTGTAACAAACCATGCAAAAAAGAATTCTGCGGAGAGCATTTCCAAAGTATCAAAAAAGGAAAGTCAGGACCAATACCATGTCTGCAGTGTGGTATTTGGGTCAGAGGTAAAACACAATTATGCGCAAATTGCGGGGGTAAGCGATACCGCGAACTTAAAAGATATTATAACAACAAAAATAAAAATTATATATTGAAATGCGAGCCCGATTATATAACAAAGTTTTCAGACAAATATAAATTAGATAAATAACATTATTATAATGAACCAAGAATTTGTCCGACACCCTATCATCAAGAATTACGAAGCGAATCGTAATGTAATAGTCAGACATTGTAGGTTTAAAAACCAGTCGGTAATGTTATTAATTCTGGCTATCTAAAGTTCAAAGCAGGGAATAAAAGTTATCTCTGTCATCGTTTTATATTCGAGGTATTTAATGGAGTGATCGAAGATGGGCTTGTGATTGATCACATACATAATGATAGACTTAATAATAAATTATCTAATCTACAAGCCATCTCACCAAGTGAAAATTCTGCAAGAGGGGATGCTGGTAGATTTGTAAAAATTCCCAGAGCTGTCAAATCACTCAACATAAACACAGGTGAAAAAAATATTTAAGTCAATGAACGCGGCTAGCAAGTATTTAGGTATTCATCTGATGTCAGTTAAATTTGTTGCAGACAAAATATAGAAATCATCGTTTTCATATAAATTTAATAGCTGGATTTCATTTCGTTATATAGATACAGATCACGGAGATAACTCTGTAGCGGCTGTGTAAAAATCAATGACGCAGTTATCTCGATTCAAGGTCAGTACCTGTAAAATCAGCCGAGCAGAACTACAGATATTTTTTTTACACAGTCAATTGTAACAATAGTCTATTTTCACCTTGCGATTGTCAATCCAGGTAAATATTTTGTCAGGGAGATTACATAACACATTACCTGTAAAATACATTAGCGGTGGGCAGAACTGTATACAGTTTTTCACAGCCAGTTGTTGTAACCGTCTTATTGTATACACGCTAGTAGCAGTCTATTTTCGTATTAACACTTCCGCGTTTGATTGTCAGTACAAATAAATGTGATTTTCACAAAATCAGAACTTAAAATCTAATTCAGAACTTAAAATTTAGTTCAGAACTTAAAATCTAGTTTAAATAGAATTCAGCTGCCAAGCTTTGTCAAGTTACTTATATGATGTTTATTCAATCTTATATTTTCAGATTGCGACCGTGGCGCAGTGGTTAGTTCACTTGACTTTGGTCTCTGTGACTTATCACTGTCTTCGGATCGAATCTCGTCACGGACAATTGGTTCGACGGGACCGATCATGATGGTTCTTTTTTATAAGGTTGGGGGGACCCAAAAAGGGCCCTCATGTACTTAGCTACCACAGGTTAAACCGTGGGGTGATGTTTTATCACCCTAGGGTATAATCCAGGGGTGGGTATTGTACATGAAAACACAGACAGCCTTCTGAATACTCTAACATTTCGCCTCGCTTTCGCTTAGATAATTCGCTGGAGGTATGTCTGTGACCCCCCAAAAATAAACAGTTGCCTTGGATGCAGAATGCTCTATGTCACATGGGTCTAACATTCAGAAAGAATGCGGCCAAAAAAAAAACAAATCACGAAGGATGCCGAGAATCGATAAGAAACGATGTAAGACAAAAATCTCCGATAAAAAGTCTGAAAGGACCTTCGTGAAAATACACAGGCCAGACCCATGATTTGATAACCGCTCATCAAGAAACTGTTTATTTTTTGTTTTATTCTTTGTCTTAAAGATATAATTATATAAATATGAACTACGAAAATATCAACCAAGTAATAACTACTATTAAAAAATTACAAGAAAATAAAATTAATACATCTGATGATTTAAATCCTGGAAAAATCATGTCTGATTTTGAAGCTTTATATGAAGCCACATTTGAAAGTCGGTATATTTTGCCTGCTCAGTATACATTTATAAAGAGAATACAAACAGCATTGTATAAATCATTAGCTACAATACAAGGACAGCAACTAGATGAATTTGCCTCTCTATCTCGTGCCATAGAACAATTCAGGTCAGTGTTATCCCAAGAATACGAAGCTAAAAAAGTAATAGGCACGCGGGTACGGCAGTTGAAAAAAATTATGTCAGACCATGAGTTAAATTCCTTTGATGAACTCAGGGATGAAATTACTGAGAAATGAAATTGAAAGTAGGCCTGATACGTGGAACTGAAAGTAAACCTGGTACGTGGAAATCGAAAGTAGAAGTCTACTGGACAGAAAAAAAAATATTTTAGTCGTATTCTTTTTTTACCTATATTAATATGACTTGCATCAATCCGATAAGTTATCTTCACTTGTATCCTCTGCATCTAGATTTGGATTAATTTCATCTACAGGATTAAATAGAAGTTCCTTAAGTTGATTAAGTGTAATGCACGAATGCGCGTAATTTAAAATCTGATCTCTGTCACATGTGATCATACAAATACGTTTTTGCTGTAATTCATCGAACTGTTCCATGTTAATAAAAAATCTTCATTACCGAATATAACCAATAGCCAAATCAACCGTGCTGACCGGAAATTGCACAAACATTTTCTTGATATATTTTTGAAGCGCTTGCTTGTCGTGAATAAAAACCTTCATATGCTGGTACATATAATGATACTCGTTTGATTAATTAGTAAAGTCTGTCAGGAATTCTTTACAGGTATTATTTTTTTAACTGAATTTTGTGCAGAATTAGCAAATCGGATAATTTTCATGATTTTGATAGGTATATTACCCTACAGAATGAAGAAATTTGACAGTTTTTCAGTAAAAATTCCCTGTCAGATGAAAAACATTATTGTTATTAAGGGATTTTATTGTGCACGGAAAATCAGCATTTTCGTTGATTTTTCGGGTATATTACCCATTTTTTGCATCGAAATCGGACGATTTTCGTTGATTTCAGGAGGGTAAAGTACCCTCTTTTTGCAATAAAATCGGACAATTTTCATGGTTCTGTCAGGCATATTACCCTGCGGAATTGAGAAATTGGATAGTTTTTCAGTAAAAAAATAAATTTCTTATAACACTGTCAGGATTTTTACGTGAAAATTTTTTAAGATAAAAGTCTTAAGACTAAATCTTTAAGATTTCACAAGCAGATTAATATGCAGAGTTTCGTGTCTTAAATCCAGAAGATGGTTAGATTGGTCTGTTAGTTTAATGTTTATTCTTGATAACAGTGGATTATGACACCGTAAGTAAACCTGATTGACCGGCTCTTGCACAATCAAATATCCAGTTGGGTCTTTCGGAGTAAATGAATAAAGAATAAATCCTTGCTGGACTTGATTTGATACTGTGGTGTCCGTACTGTAGCTACCATCAATGACATCACACACAAGATTAACCGCGACCACTTCGGTTATATTTACGATACCCGGGGATACATGCCGGCCTTCTCCGTTTGAGCTAATAATTGCTGGTGGTAGTGTTTTTCTCCATGCAGCGAGTATGTCAGGAAAATATTCGTCAATGAGATCATTGACAGATTTTATTAACTCGGCTGCATTATACCAAGGAAATTTAAAATCTGGTAGTGTAGCTTCTGTCAATCCGTATGCAGTTAAAAATTGCTGTTTAGAGATACTTTTCTCAGTAATTATTGTCTCAAGTAATCGCCGGTGAATATATTCCATGTCGGATACAAGCTGATTTAATACTTCCACGCGTTTAATGATTTCGCTGCGTGAACTTGTTATATCAAAAAGATGTTCTTGGAAACGTTGCCGTAGTTGTTGTAGTTGTATTTTATGTAATTGATTAATTCTTTCAACAATCTCAAGGATACTACTTAAAGCTATACCAATACTGGATTCTCCAGTTGGATATTTTGAAAAAACAAAATTCCATGTCATATCATCCCTGTTGCTAAATGTAAATCTGTCATTCAATTTCATCTTCTTTATACTATCCATCTCTATCTTGTGTAATGATGAATCCAGATCATGATACGAAGTTTTATCCGTGACATAATCAGACATTTTCGGTTCTGGTGGTATTGGTGGTGATGATGGTGGGATTTCATGCCATCCTAATACTGTTCTGATCGAACTCTGATATATATCCACAGCATAATCTGGAGTGCTTATTTCAATCGTAGAAGACAGGGTGGGTTCTTGAACAATTATTTTAATTGTAATCTTGGATTCTTTTCCTGTAATATTTTTTATCCGACGCTGTAATTCCTTATCGATTTCTTCGATTTGATAAGACCCAATTGGTATCCCAATGACATCCCAGTCGGTAGTACCATCGGGTTTATTTTTATGTGCAAACACAAACAAATTATTCGCTGGTAATCCACCGAATGATTTTGATCTGATATTAGGCCAACTGTGATATACTCGTAATTGTGCAAGTGCGATTTCTTTTACGGGAATCGCAGTTGGAAAGTTAATACTAAATTCAGGGTTAGTCGAACTTACCGTTATCATCGAAATTTTCTCGGGTTTGGTATTTTCGACAATATCGAGCAGAGCTTGATGAAGTAATTCTGTCATTATTGTTCTTGGTTGTTTTTAAATGGCGAGTGCAGTTTTCGTATATCTTAACCATTAAAGCGAATTCGGAATCTGATATTGTTGTATCATCGATGCTTGACGATATCAGCGACGATAATTTTGAGTATGCGTATGTGGCTGTATTTAGTTGCATGACATGATCGTGGTATTTTGTACTCGTGTACAAGGATACTTTTTTCGCGGTTATATTAAAAACCCCTGCGATGGCAGTTGATGAAGAGATGATTATTACTACAACAGTGACTGGTGTTAGTGCTGATAATACTACTCCAGTGGATGCAACTAACGCGGATACCGAGTACACTAACGCATCCAGGATGACTGCTCGTCGTTTATATTTCCTTATTTTTAGGTTGTATTTATCGATGAGGGTTTTTAACTCTGATTGCCATTCGCGTACTTGATCGTATCTATATTGTTGCGCATCCAATGTTATCGTCGGCTTTGTCAAGAGGGTCATTTATTATCTTACGCAGTAAACAATTGAGGTGTTTCAGCTACAAATTACAAACACCACCAATAAGATGTTGCGGTTAATTTCTTATCGGCTGCTTCCAGTATAAATTCTTCTTCGATTCCGCTATTTATTATTACAGTGACAACCCCGGAAAACCTGTCAGTGGAATGTCGCCAGGGATATTTTGTGAAAATCTCAAATTTTGCAGCACTGAATACAGAAAACCTGTACACACCAGTAACTGTTGCGGTGTATTTGATAGTATTAATTTGTTTAGACCATGTTGCAAATCCAGATGATACCGTATATACTATGGTTTTGATCTGCTTAGGAGTAACTCCAGGTGGGAATTTAATCAAACTGGTTTTATTAACGATATCAGGAATTCCATCTACGATATTTTGCTGTGTCTGTTTAATAGTGTCAATGTTGGTTTTGATATCAGAAAAATTTCTGTTAACGGTGAGCGGAGTACCGAAGAATTTATCTATGACATCATCAGTTTTTTGATAGTTTCTGCGAAACCTTGTAAAAGCACCCATGTGAACGTCATACTCAGCCAGCAATGTGGATAATTTAGCATCGACGTTGTCAACATATAATTTGTTTGCAACATCGTTGTCAAATTTTGGAGTTGTTACAGCTACTATTTTATTCCCGTTCATGTTGAGTTCACCTGTTATTGTATCACCGGTATTTTTTAAACGATTAGTTACACTTGCTGAGATTTGATGTCTGATGTTTGTAAACGATATACTTGAATCTCTGATTTTTCCACTGTCAGTAAACACAGGAATGTTATCAGGGACAGCCCCAAGAACTCTGATAATTATGTCATTTAATTTGATATTACTGGTTTTTAGTTTTCCGTATCGGTCCTGAAAAATAACAACCTCATCTGGGTCTATTCCGGATAATGTTAAAAGATTATCAATTTCATCTTTGGTCGCTTATTTTGATAAATCTATATCAATGGGCTTCAATTTTCTGTTGAGAAGAGATCTTCCGTAAATATCAACCATTAATTGATAGGAAACTGTTTAAATTGACCCGTGGTATATTCATGCACGACTTTATGAGGCGGTTTGGTTGATTTTGATATCGCGGTGAGAACATTTAATACCTCACGACCACATATCGGTGGATCGGTAAGTGTTTGTGTTGGTAGTGTTGAGTACCAAACTGGAGTTGGAATTGGAATACTTTGCACATATTTCAGAAATTCTACTGGGGTGCTAACCCATACCAATCGATCGATCGCGTAAGCAACCCAGTGAGTTCCTGGACCGTTACTGTTATCAAGAGTAATAATTCCAGTTTCTAGATTATTCGGTTGTGGTGGTAATTGATCTCGCATCAAAACACCTTTGAAATTTTTTATATTTAATTGTTTAGCAGCATCAAGCAAATCAAAATTGGACATTGGTAGAAAACCAGTGGTTTTCAGAATCGTTTTGGGTACCATGATGGCGGAGTTCCTGGAAGTCTGAGACCTCGTCCTTTTTTTGTATCCTTTTCCAGTGGCTTTCTGTAATGCCATCCGGCAGCTGTTCCAACAGCTCCCAACGCGGCGGCTTTAGCGACAGCTGGGGCAGCAGCAGCTATCAGTGCTGGTATTGCTGCGAGAAGAGGAAATATACCACCTGATTTAATCATATCATTGATAGCTTTTGGAGCGAAATCAAGTTGAACTCCAGTTTTTGCTTGCTTCGCTTTATTGAAAAGTTTTAGTTGGGTTTTAGTTAAAGATAGTTTATTTGGACCACCGACAGAGATTTAATAGTTTTTTAGTGTTATCGCCACCCCACATACTTTTGCATTTTTCGATTGTAATTTCTTTACCTGACCAGAAGTCAGAGTAACATTAACGCGTGACTATATGACATTTTTATAATAAACGCGATTGATCTAATTGTCCTTGAAAATTACATGTTTTCTACTGGCGCATCAACGAGTCTCATTCGGCCACAAATACCTTCAAGTAACATTGTCTTATCAGAAAGTATAACAGCAATTGCTCTGTAAGAACCATAAACAATTGGCGGACCAGCCGCGAGTTGTGGTATGGCACCGACACGAGCTCGGAAGTGAATATCAACAACAGACTGCTTGGACAAGTCAAGATGCTCCAGCGAAAAGTAATAAATTGGATACAATTTTATGAAATCATACTGTGAGATTTGAGTCCCAGTATCTATATTTGTATTATGCGACAAGAATGTCAGCCATCGATGATATGCGCGTGCTACATGATTATCTGTAAAACTTAATAATATATCTTCAGATGGTTCTTGTTGCCCGTTTATTCTCAACGAAACCTCGGTAACGTTAAGTTTGTCAAATATCATGTGAGATTGCTGCTGATTATTCACCCGACGAATATCTTGCAACGCAATACAAATATGTCGTGGCGCAGAAACACCTTGCTGTGATGCTATATGCCAAGTAAATATATATCTGACTTGACTTTGGATGGCGTCTGTGGTTACTGTTAACCACGATAACAATAATTTACCACCTTGATTCATAAAAGAAAGTAATCGAGGTTCTTCCGTAACTGATGGAGTTAATACTGGCATCCACAGTGATAGTTTTGATATTTTTACCATACCAGCAAGATGAGCATCAGCATTAGCATTAGCTCCAAAGATGACCTTTCTAACATCCCTACAAAATCCAAGGATATGAGAGAGTGGAATCGCGCACGAAAATCTTCTGAGTCCTAACAACATTCCTTGGCGTGTTGAAAATCCCAAGTTGTAAGTCGGGGCAATACTTTTTACAATTTCAAACTACCATCTGGTCTAGTTTCACGGTCTGGGTTGGCAGCTTCTGCCTGATTAGCAACCGAAACACCTTGTGGCGCAAGTAACTTGATATACTGAATATGGTCAGCGTTATCGGTGATATCTTTAGCAAACATCATTGATGGACCAGATGATCTTGTGTAATCGTCAGATAATCTTGCTAAACCAATTATTGTTGTAGCAATATCGACATCATTTTGAATTGATTCGATATTTTTTCCATCAATCATGTAAGTTGCGCTGCTAAATAACGCCATAATCCCGTTATTGACAAAACCAACTCGAAGATTAGCATCGTAGTTAGTATTATCTCTCTTTACAAGCTCACCTTCTACTTCAATAAACGCTTCACAAGGCAGAAAATATCTACTTGTATCATGATCTTGAAGTTAGATACGCCCTCGTTGATTTGGCTCTCGTGCGTCGTAGGAATAAAATTGATAATCACGCACTGAGTTATCTTTAGGAACCGGTTTATCCATGTTAAATGCTGGGTCAGAAATGCGCTTGAACATTTTATACTTGTGCTTGTATTTCCAAATGGTGATTATTTTCGTCGAACACGAAGTCCACTTCCTGCTATTAAATTCGTTGTTATATTTTTTTGTGCTTCAGATTCTAACTCTGCTAGTCTCTGATTTGCAGCTTGATTTATTACCTTACTAACCTCCCCGGGCATAATTTCGGTACTTGGTAATTTTACCGGTGCTGGTTTTCGTCTTATTAATCGTGCTAGTCTTTCTTTGATTACCGAGAGAGCTTTACCAGCAGCACCAACAATTGCACCAGGATCTTTTTCACTAACAACATTAATAGCTTTCATTGATAATTGTTTTGCAAGAGGAACAATTTAAGGCTAACCCTGCAAATAATCGTTGAGTTACATCACCAAGTCCGTCTCCGTAAGCTACTCTGTAAATTGGTAATCGGGAGTTTACTGCTCTGATCTGCGCGGTTGTGTGTCTGTTATATATAACCATGTTATGTTATTTACTATTGTTTAATCGCTGTAATCATCTCGGTAAATACCAGCATCCATAACACCACCTTGAAATAATCGCCGACAAATATCAGCTGCTTCAATAATTATTTCTGGTGAATTATTTCCAGCTCGTTTTCCTCCTATGAGAATTTCTAATCGCGAAACGTCATTAAAAATATTATCAGGACAAGGAATACTTCCCAATCCACTACCAGTGGTGTGTGGTTTTGAAGATTGTTGTTGTGATCGTCGTTTTTCGATTTTTTTAAATAAAATTCAAGTATCTGGTATCATTTAGGTCAACAGTTGATCCTCTATAAGTAAAGTATACTGCAGCAGGCCACTGCTCACGTGATACTTTTTTAAGATATTCATCTTTTAAATAATGCTGAGTTGTAAACCCAAGCAATACTGACTAAATGATCTTTCAAATTTCCTCGAAGATTTTGTATAGCATATTCTTTAAATATTTCTTCGGGATTCCTTGGTAAATCACCCCAGAACTGTTCTAGTTCTGTTTGTTGCAGTGGTTTAGGAAGTTGATAGGATAAATCTTCCTCCTGTTCCTTTTCTTCTTTCGTTTCAACAGGAAGTTCAATATGCGGAACAACAACAACACTTTTCTTTTTTTTTTTTCTCTTCCCTTTCTTGTTTCCTTTGTTCTCGTACTTCCTTCTGATATTTCTTCTTTTCTGCCAGTGATGCTAGTCGAAGTTCTCGTTTTTCTTTTTCTTTCTTTTTCTTTTGTTCTCTTTCTTCTTCTTGTCGTTCTTTTTGATTCCTGTTATAATTCGCTATCGCCTGCGAATAAATTGTATAATTAGTACTCTTCTCGTCCAGTTCATCTTGATTTATTTTATATAACCAATCAGTCCACGGGTCTCTACCTGCTTTAATATATTCGGGTTTTAAAATATCACCTCTGGTATTAAATCTTTCGGCAGCAAACACACTAAATTTGACTATTTCCCGGTAAGTTCTTGTCTTATAATTTTGAATTTCTTCTAAACCTTCTTCAGTAAATCTCTCCCTAGGATCAACAACTTTCTTTTTTTTCTTTTTTCGGTCTTCAACAACATCTTCAAGTCCCCCAACAACACCTTCAAGTTGAGGCCGAACTGCAGCCATTTTTTCAGCAGTTTCTTTTAATACTTGAATAATACTTTCTTGTTTCTCACCTGGTTCTTTTTTAGACCCTCGAATAGCGGTTATAACCTCTCCGGTCGCTGTGCTTACAGGTTTAAATAACTGTTCCGTTTCCGCTGCATACTCAACTTGTGCTTCTTGTTGAGATTGCACGTTTTCTTGAAAAGCTCTTTTTACAGGGATATATTTCTTAAGTGCTTCTTCTCGCTCTCTAGCTAGTCTAGCTGTGTAGGATTCCGACTGTACCATTATTTAATATAACAATTTGTAATTCAGAGCAGCAGCGACTTGACGACAACGACTTGGGTTCATTTCGTAAATCGAAACGCCATGAATGAATATTTTTCAACCAAAAAATCATAAACTCGAGAGAAACTCTTGGGAATTTGTTTCCCTTCTCTTGAAACGTAGTCGATAGTTTATTTCCCATTTAAAATCCTTTTTTTTTTTGGAAGGTTTATTTCGACCTTTGGAACCTCCTACAAGTTGTAGGGTTCGCCGTCCCTGCTGCTTAATACGTGGATTCAGTGTAAGGGATGTTTTCCTTCACATACGTGGTTAACAAATATGAAATTAAGCGTCCGTCATTTGCACCATTCTACACGGAATATTCAAACAAGATGCCTTCTAATACAATTGATAAAATGAAGATGTTGCAGGACGTCATCTCCAATTTGAGGATAATAGAAATGATGCTGAAAAACCTACATGAGGATCATTATTCGTACAGACCATATAGAGTGTCACGGTGTGTAAACAAAACATATACAAATTTAGAAAAGCACGAACGACAAAGATGAAGTAACACAATTAACTAGCCCAATTAGAGAAACTCTTGGTTTTGATAAGAGGCTTTGGTTTGACGTTATTACGCTTATATTTTCTCGTATGAAGTTTTATTTTCATAAATATACTTTAAAGAAAGTGGTCTGTTCACCTTCTCTGGTTGCAACTAAAATCCTGTACACAATCATTTTCTCAAGACCACATATAAATGGTGAAATACGTAAAGAATTCGAAATGGAAAGGTTTGTTAGACATGGATGCCCTTGTCAATGCTATTAAATGTATTAGCAATTGAAGACATATGCTCCAAGATTAGAAACAATGACATCCCCAAATATAACTGAAACAGTATAGATCGCTAAAACCTATAAAAGAGGTGGTAATGATGATGGTGATGTCCAGAACCACGATTATTTGATTATTGTTACTCAGTAAATATATACATTTAGTATATTTTTATATACAAAATACCTTTATAGCTTGAAAAATATTGTTCTTATTTATTGCATCAATATTATTATATCTTGAGTTACATGTCATCATCATGATCATCATTAAAATCATCATCATCATCATCATCATCATCATCATCAATCCCTGAACCCAAGAGGTCGTTGGGGCACCACAGTTTACTTTACAACCAGTTCTCTCCATCTTCCCCTGTTCTCTAATGTCCTACTCTACTGTTCTAACCTGAACTGACCAGAGTGCCCCTAATGATATCATTATCTGCGTCTTTCATGCTTAACGTACTTTCCATACTAACAGGGCGCCATGTTGCGTACACAAAGGCCAAGTTGATTTCCTCAGACCACATCGTGACATAGTTCATCCTATTTGGTACCTGCCGAATTATCCCGTAAATTACCATAATGCTGAGAGTTTATAGTAATATCCTTTGCCCACATGTACTTAGAAATTACACCACTACTTAATTCCACGTGAAAGACAAATTTTGCATTGTCATTATGTTCCTTTGCTTGCTTAGACATTGTAAATATCGGAAGCAGATCACACAGTATTTTCCTTCTACGTATACACATGTGAATTCGTGCATACACCTTCGAAGAATATGGACTTATCAAAGAACTGGCAATGACTGTCGAACAGGGTCGTCTTTTACACTGAAAACGTCCGTTCGGAACTACTGCTAATAATAATAATAATAATAATAATAATAATAATAATAATAATAATAATAATAATAATATAATAATAATAATAATAATAATAAACTCATTTTAATCTTTCTTCGTCAGACAGTTGAATGGTAGCAAAGCAAACATTTTATTTAAGAATACATTATGCGAAAAAGATTTTAAAATATTTTTTTAATTATTTTTGACTAATCTTGCTAAAATATTGTCTTTTAAAATGTGTGTGTGTGTGTGTGTGTGTGTGTGTGTGTTTGTGTGATATTGATTTTTAACGTAGATTGTGGCAGATTATAGTGATGTCTTTCAAAAAATGCACTTTATTTCCTAGACTCAAAATAATAATCTTAAGCGCGAAAATAAAATGAAAAATCATGCACATTGTATTAATAACTTGCAACAATAATGAGATCAATTCAAATATTTTTTTTGAGAGTTGATGTTGTGATGTCTAGCACTGGGGCGTCATGCCGCATCCCACCCAGTCACATTATAATGACACCAGGCCGACGAGTCCTAACACTAACCTCTTAATGCTGAGCACCTAGTGAAGCAGCTGTTAGCATCATTTTTTATAAGTCTTTGGTATGACTCGGCCCGGGTTGGAACGCTCTAACCACTAGGCCACCTATGCTGATGTGACCATTTATTCAGGAAAAGTGATAGGATATACTTTCAGTGAAAACCCCATGCGGATGTTACCATTCATTCAGGAGATTGCCACTGTAGTCAACAAGAATCAACACAGCATCGTAAGAAGTCTTCTAGCAAAACTTCCATGGCAATATGTGTTTCCATTCAAAAGGACGCGCTATAGCAAGATATTTAAGATACTGCTGTGGCAGAAATAGTGGACTTCAGATTAGCGCCATTATCTTTAGGACCAACTGGACATCGTAAGAACACTTTTAGTGGAAACTTCATGCTGATAGGATCATCCATTCATGACAAGTAGCAATAACAAGATTTCATAAAGGACATTTTTTATGCCATATTGGATGTCCACCCAGCACCATTTTTGGGGGGACCAACTAGATTATAGGGTGATTGTGTGTGTGTGTGTGTGTGTGTGTGTGTGTGTGTGTGTGTGTGTGTGTGTAAAATGTCAGCTATTAAGTTTTTCAGATGTAGGTCAAGTCTTGTTCAGAAGTGAAATAAATTGTGGGGGAAGGTCACCCTCCTTGCCCCTGTGTTTGGGCGCCCATAGTATGGACTCAAAGTTACATTACTGTGTATGTTCTTCATCTTTAATTTATAATAAACTAACACATTTGCTCCATCCTACAAATTTAAGTATTTTAATATAATGGAACAGATTATCATTACTTACCATGATGACTTACAAGTGTCTATGTTGTTCCTACTATAAAAGTCTTTGCTGCACACAGATGAAATAATAATGATAATAATAATAGTAATAATAATAATAAACTCTGTTGACAATTTTTTCAGGCAATTTACTGCTAGCCTTGAGTTAAAATTTATTTAATAATAAGTAGGTAATTTTGTGTTAATGTTTGGAAATATTAGGAGGGGTTTGCTAATAGAAGTAAAATAAATTTGCAATCAGAAGTTCAACATCCCCAACAATGTATTTAAGCAGTTCTAAGACTACTGTAATGTCTAGGTAATCTAAGAGTTTTTTTACTTATTACCATGATAAAGTGCATATGATTATTAGCTGAATATTTGTATTTTACCATTGTGTTGCAATGGATTTGGAATAGGCATAAAGATGTACAGATATAAGGACAGAGAAATGTTCTGATGAGTATAAGCAAAATAGAAAGACCCTTTCTGCTATCACATTGGTGGCATATAAAAAACACTGACATGAAATAATTGTATTTTTCAACATTAACAATATTCCTGCTTTCCCAAATTGTCCTGTTTGAATTTTCGGCACATTTGTGGAAATCAACTTTCACTGATACACAAAACCATTTGACATTTCATAATGCAAGATTTTACTTGGATTATACATGTATTGAGATCCCCATCTTATGACAATGTTTAGAATTCTTTCATTATATACATATTATTTTATAAAATTAAGAAATATATTTTGTGATAAGTACAGTGTAATTACAACTGTTAATTGCCATTTATTTGGTTATATGATTTGATGCACATAAAGTTATGTTTACATGTGCCAGTCCTATCGTTCTTTACGAGCAATGTTTTTTGTTGTCATTTAGCTGTATTGTGTATTACTATCCTACTTTGTAACTATGGATATAATCTAAACTCAGTCAGAAAACATTTTGAAATCATTATGATATTATATCCATTAATGTACAGTGTTTATGACATAAAATTGATTTGAGACACTGAGTGAGATGAGTTGGAAGAGTGTAGGACTCATAATCCATTTTGTGTGGGTTTGATACCTGACTATGCCAGCCTAGTTCATCTGTCTTTGTGTGTCATAGGGCAAAGCACTTAGCTCCAATCTTTTCAGCATGATATAGTCCAAAATGTGTTAAAAGTAAAGACGTTGTGAATAATGTGTGCTGGGACTTAGCTTCAGCAGAATATTCTAAAGGATGAAATACAGGAAGACATCATAACCATTTCATTTTAATAGATTTTTATTGAAAACTTTATCTTTCCTGTTTAAAAGAAAATAAACTATTTGGAAATTTTAAACGTAGTTAATTTGTAAAGTTCCCAGGAATGGTCCCATATCTGGCTGACTACATTTAATACATACAAGACTGAATTAATACTAATATAAAAAGTGTACCCAAACCATCCAGTATTTATACATAGCTGAAACAAATTTACAAGAGGTTACTCATTACAAAACGTTTGGGTTCCTCATATTATATACATATTCAACAGTTTGTTTCTTATAAACCTGGGAGTATTTTCAAAAATTTAAAAAGTTTTAAAGTAAAACCAGATTGATTGTCTTTGGAAAAATGTTCACTAATGTTATATTTTATATGTTTCTGGGCAAAATGCAGTCTCTGTTGAACTTTGAACTTGTAATAACTTGAAGGATTAATCTACAGATGTACAAATCTTTTTAAGGCATGATATGAATATTTTCCTTTAAAGATTTTAACACCAAGCTATCAGTGTCTTGTAGTAGCACAGATTTTCTTGTTTCATTTTCTTATTTTTATATTACTAGCTCAGCATACATTCCATGAATTCGTATTATTCATAAGCAAATGTAAGTTATCTATATAAACTTTTTTTAAAAAAAGGATGGCCATGTATGTTTATCATTTATGAGATACTAACTATTGGAGTGACATTTGCATGCATGTATAATATACACTAGGGCTGCATCAGTTATTAAATTCCTTAACTGGTGAACCGTAATACATTAACCAAAACCTAAATTGTTAGATTAGAAGATTTCTATTCAAAACTATATGCATCACCTATGTAAACGATATATTCAAACAGATATAAAATGTCATCAGACTGAATTTGTTGTTATATAGTTTCATATCATTTTTACAGAAATACATTTTGATATAGAGGTGATCATTGATTCCTGTACAAAGTGATAAGACACTATCTTAAACCAGGCTTTTTTCCAGTAGTTTCTGCCTTCAGCACTATTCAGCACTATTTCTGGGGGACAAAACTTGAATTAAAAAACTGAACCAATCAAAATTACTCCATACTATAATCATTTATTAATAGGAAATAGTTCTGTGCTTCATAAGTGAGTATGCTGTGATCATACTGCAGAAATAGTCATACAGTTAACAAGGGTTTTGAAGAAAATAACAGCTACAGCATCATAGTTTTAGGTACTACTTTTACCTATTTTTGTATAACCTGAAGGTTCAATAAATGTCAGTAGGACAGAGAGAAAGATAGAGGATTGGGAACACATTGTGTGGGCGAATGTTTGTAACTTGAAAATATTTCTAACAATCATTTTAGAATAGACACAGTGTTACAATCTTGGATGTAAATGGTTATGCTTGCTGTACTTGCTTGAAAACATTCAGGTAAGATGTTTTTGAATAAAAGAGTTTTTTTCTCCTTTTTTTGAGTGCTTTTATTAAACGGTTAGTTCCATTATGTTAAGTAATGTACACTTTTACAGTTGTAGGGAGCCATTTACATGAAATAATTGGTTATATTTGCACCTTTATTTCCATCTTCTCTAAACTATCACTGACTCAGAGCCATAAGCTCTCTGATACTTGAAGACCATGTAAATAAGGCAGGTGCTCTGATAATTAACAGAGATTTATTTATCATTGGACAACCAGAGTACCAGCAAATCTGTTCACTGACATCGATAAGATATAGCACTGACTGACTGTAATTAAGAGGGGCTATATAACGCTTGCATTAAGAGCTGAAGTAAAACAACTGCATATCAAATCTATATTCACTAATTAATTCCCATGCCTCAGTGTTGAAGAGAGTCAGTACTGGAACCATGCTGCCTCAAAAGTTAATGACTTCCTTTTGAATAGTGTATCACTCTGAATGTAGAATGAAGATGGTCAGTTTTTGGCACAACACTCAATTGGCAAGTTATGCTGGTGCAATACAATCATCAAACAATGTAACCATTTGTAACTTTACATGGGCCAGAGGATAATAGCTGCAACATATTTTTTTTTAGAAGGTTAGTATGTAGAAGCTATTGTGAACAAGAATTATCAAGCAGAAAATAAATTCAGAAAAATGTGATCTTGACAATTAAATGCTGGCCACAGTGATAAAACATTGAAATAACTTTTTTTTCTATGATATCAAAGTAGGTACTATAATGAGTTGATGAAAACCCGAAGTAAATTTCTTTGTGATTTTAAGTAACTGCTCTTAAAGTCTGCTTTAGTAGCTACTCTATTATCGACCCCTAGAAGCAAGATTTTAGTGGATGATATTTGTTCTTATTTTGGGGGATTTCGTCCGCATTTTTCTTCACATTATTGACTATACCGTGCCAATATAATGTGCGTGTGATACTTTTCCCGAGGACACATCAATACGGTTGGCAAAGTTCTGGCCTGAGTAAGTATCAATGTGTGAATATTATGATGAAGAGTATGATTCCTTGTCAGTTGAGCTACTGCAGCTTACCTTTACTGGATGAAAGTACATACATACATACATACATACATACATACATACATACATACATACATACATACATACATACATACATACATGCACACATAAACACATTCCTATGCACAATTGAAACAAACATAAACTGTCAATAATGATGTAGATTATTGTTAATTTTTAGACATGGATTTTAAAATAGCAAGTTTACATACAAAATGTTAAAAAATGTGTAAAATAAATGCAAGGAGGTTGTAATGGCCTGCACATCTAATTGGGTCACTTACATATTAATACATGTATATGTATTTATATTTTAGTTCCCCAAATATGTTTGCTTAATTGTGACAAGACGATTTTTATCTCAAAAACATCTGAACAGCCTAAACCCATGTGACCTGCACAGTTACACAGGAACAACTGCAGAATCACATAGCAACACAGTTGTGTTTGCAGAAATTATAGCCAATTGGATTCCAGCAAACTGATACTGATAGTTCTGAAATATGATAGCCTTCATGTCCTAGGGACCAGTAATTGGGTCTCTCCTAAAGTCAAACTGATATCAGTTGTCTGGTCATTTCTGAAATTTCATCCTCAGAGAAGTGAAACTGTAGGGCAAAATGGAGCCCAAACGTAAGTGGGAGATAAAATAAAAAATTGTCTTTAAAAAAACATCTTTGTTTTGATGACAGAAAAGAATGCACTACAGATATCTGCAGCAGCGGTCAGACAACATGTGCAGGTATATCGTCCATATTACGATATTTGAATCACTTGATTTCATAGTTTCTTTTAATTTTCAGAGCTAGGTTTTTCGTTGTTTTTTTATAACCTTTATATAAAGTAATTTCTAAAAATACAATTGAAATCAAACAGGTTAATATAAAATTAGTGAATCACTTTCTTTTAAATGACGATG
Organism: Sinohyriopsis cumingii; assembly: GCA_028554795.2. Classification (NCBI taxonomy): domain Eukaryota; kingdom Metazoa; phylum Mollusca; class Bivalvia; order Unionida; family Unionidae; genus Sinohyriopsis; species Sinohyriopsis cumingii. Next base: position 185,234,996 of record CM068824.1, on the reverse strand, counting down.
AATATTAATTTTAGATTTTCTATGTCATATTCATTTAGCATTTTTAGAACAATTCTAAACATTATATTTGATTAGTGATATCAATTATGTATGTAAAATGTATTGACTATAACTTGGCTGCAAATTATGCTTAAAATCAACGATGTATGTAGATAAAAATAAATATGTTTTCATAGCATTCTAAATATGAATTTGCTGTATTGTGGCAGTAGTAACACAATACGAGACCAGAGTGGACCTCCTACAACTCATCTGTCTTACTTTAGTCTACAAGACAAATAATAGCATATTCTCGGGAAAGTGACTTGAATGATATGCTCCATTTGATCATTATGATAGCCACATAGTTGTAAGGGTGGTCTTTAGAAGCCCAATCTTCGTAGAACATTCATTGTACATGCAATGTGAAACACTCCTACCACATTTTAAGTATCTACATTGGAAGCATCTGAGGAGATTAAATAAAACAAATCTCTTACACATGATACAGATACAGGATATTGGTAGACAGATTAAATAGCACTTTTGTAGAAATTGTTCTAAAGTCATTTCCAGGAAAACTGGTGGTTATATGTTAGAAATGTCACAATTAAATTTTCTCTCAGGTTGTCATAAAAAGCAGAAACCCATGTTTCCAACTTTTATAATCCCATTGACTATACATGCTATTATTCAATCTAGACAAAAACTATTATGTTAACAATATGTTAACAATATGTGTGTATGTACTATGAATGTGTAAGTTGTTCACTTGTACCTTTTCTATATAACAGAATCCATATGTGTATTATTAAAAAATGTTTTAAGGGACCATTTATCCTCTCCTATATGCTATAATGTGTATGTTTTTTCAGAAGTCACATACTTGATATTATCTTCACAGTTGGTATGCAGCTGGTTTTCATATTAGTAGTAACCAATTCATTTTTATTTTCTGTTTCATTGCAGGAAGGAGAGGGAGATCAAGAGTTAGCACTGGTAGAATATAACATACAGTTGTATTGGGGCAATTTTTTTAAATTGTGTAAAGCACCAACAGGAACCATGCAAAACAATGACTTAATATTGCAACACCAACGAAATGGTAATAAAGCTTGATACAAAATACAAAAAGATTATACACATTAGTTATCTCTTACCAATATTTCTTGACATGTTACAATAGGTACAATTTTTATGAAAAATATTGTAACAAAGAGAAAGTGGAAACTGAAATAAGAAATTCTTTAAAATAAGGCTAACAGTCCCGTGACTTGTCCCATAAATAGCCATTGACACGTGACACAAAAATGGCTATTACTTTATGATCAGAGCAAATTATATTTGTACGATTTGTGCAGTTTACTGTCTTTTGGACAGTTTCATTCTTGCTAGACATCACTGTTTTGAACAACATTTAAAACCTGTTCAATCTTTAATGCTAAAATTGAAAAAATCACGACATAATCATTATAAGAATTATTTATATTATGTCAAAACAACATTTTGCAATTGCTGTAGTTTGCTTCTTTACAAACATACGACCTCAAAATGGCAACCATTACTGTCAACAGCAAGGTATATTATTCAATTAAAAGTGCCCCAATCCTTAGGTATCTCTCTGTGCTCATAATTGATCATGCAAAGAAGGCTTATCATGGTCTTGAGGATGACGATCTTGATGTACGACTGACATCTTTCTTGCACCCAGATGTGACTTCAAAATAAAGTCAATAACTAGTTGCATTTGACATGACTAAATGTTGGAACCAGCACATATTAAATGCTATGTACATATATTCAGAAATTATCTTAAATAGAATTAAGCATGTGCTTAAACAGTTCTCATACAAGCTACATGCTTTTTTCTATGAATCATTAATGTACTTATATGAATTCGCATGTTTTATTATTATGGTAACAAAATCAATGGACAACTTTTATGGATACATAATACATGTAAATATCAGTAAGGAATTATTTACCTGCTGTTTCTTTGACACTCATGCATACACTCATGTAAGTAGATAAGAGGATTTATAACAATTGACTACAGAATGTCAAGTTATAATTGTAGATGTTTGTTTTGTTATTCATGGTAATAGTAGAGGCGTATACAGCTGTTATAAAATTGTAAAATATCTATACCTTCTATTAAAATATAATATGACTACAAGGAGTTTGATTTACAGACTTATATACACATCTAGGCTATCTAGTAATATTGTTCAACTGAGTTTGGAGATCTACATAATACAGTCTTATACACACATCTAGGCTATGTAGTAATATTGTTCAACTGAGTTTGGAGATCTACATAATACAGTCTTATACACACATATAAGCTATGTAGTAATATTGTTCAACTGAGTTTGGAGATCTACATAATACAGTCTTATACACACTTATAGGCTATGTAATACTCTTATTCAACTGAGTTACATTTTGTAATATTATTGTGAGCCAGACAAAGTCTGACAAAGTTGCATCTGCTACATAGTAATATAACAACATTACAACAAGTTCATTTCATTGGCATTATAAACCTAATTTATTAAAAACAAATATAGGCATGTGTAACAAAATGTTTCATACATGTGAGAAAAATAAAGACTACATGAGCGTACTAACTTATTTTTCAATTCAACTCTTTTCAAATATCAGATATAAGCAGCAGGGAAGTTGAACAGACCAGTGCGTCCAGCCAAAATAAAGCTTCCTACGAGAACTTTCTCCATAGAAGCCTCAGAATTCAAAAATAAAGCCTTCTACGGAGATCAATTTTCGTGCATTTCAGACCGAGTGCATCGGTTGGTCGCGCCGTGTGTGTCAATAAACATAGCATCCGAGACAGGAAAAATAAATGTCAGGGAATAATTTTTTGTGTTAATTTTTTTGTTGCATGGTGGGGCTGCTTTGGCCAATTTTACGTCGCATTAAAATAATATACTTGAAAATAATATGAGTTCGAAAACTAGTACAGTTGGAGAGCCTCATTCTGCTAGATTAGCGCGAGAACAATTAGCGGCACTAAAGAAACTTATTCCAGTAAAAAAATTATTCAAGAAAAATGTTCGTGATTACGAAGATACGCAATATGGAATTACCGAGATATCGTCAAAATGGTTAAAGCCAGTTACCGAAACAGCCGAGCGAATCGCATATGGTGACGAAAAAGGTCCGGATATCAGGAAACGCGGAATTGTTCCCATGGTGAAAGACATTGAGGAACATACTCGAATAGTGCCAGATCGACTGGAACAAATTCGCCAAGCACAAGCACAAGCACAAGCGCGGCAAGAACAATTGCAGCAAGTACAAGCACAAGTACAAGCGCCACAAGAACAACCACAGCAAGTAGAAGAAGAAGTAGAAGAAGAAGAGGAAGAGAGTCGGGGAAGAGAACCTCGAGATGTAATAAAAGAAAAATTTACTGATGATGGTTGGAGTACAATGACAAAACAATTTGACTTGTTTGGTAATAACATCGAATTATTTGGTATATTTGCGGAAGATTCTTTTGACAACAGGATGAAATTTTTAACAGAAGACGGATTGAAAAAAATTGGAACACGAAGTAATTGGTATAATAATCTATACCGAGGTAGATTTAATTTATCCCAGGCGAAAAAAACGAATCCTATTTATGTTCGTTTTTTAGTTGCCGCAAATGCAAGGAAAAAATACAACAAGGGATTGTTACCGACAGAATCTTCGAAGAAATCACAAGAAGAAATTCAACCACAGGAAGAAACATCGAAGTCCGATTATAAAAATCTTCAGCATATTATTAGACGTGTTTTTTCCGATGATACTATTACTTTACTCAAGGACGAGGATAATTTAGTCAATATCGCCGCGGATTTTGATGAAAACGATAAATATTTAAGACCAAACGTTAATGTAAAATCTATTGAAAAAATAAAATATATCGATTGGATATATTTTGCCAACAAAAGACCTCCCTACAAATATGATTCTAAATATCGTGAATATATAAAAAGAATAAAACAAAGAGAAAAAGAGAAAGAAGAAGAAAAACAAAGAGAAAAAGAAGAACCGGAGGGAGAGAAAGATATAGTGTCGGCGTGGTTTAGTGAGCCATCAACACCAGAACCAAAAACAGGAAGCGGATATACCATTTGTCCTGACAGCGTTGTCAACGACGTATCTCGCCTCGAAATATTAATAGGAGGAAAACGAGCCGGAAATAACTCTTCCGAAATAATCAACGAGGCCTCAGATATTTGTCGGCGATTAGTTCGCGGTGGCGTCATTGATTCTCACATTTACAAAGAGCTCGTTGACGAACTCATCGATTAAAACAACACAATTGAAATAACATGATTGTTCACAAACATCAACGCAGACCTAGACAGGTCCGTGTAGTTAACTCTCGATTGCCCGTGTACAAATATATTCACGGCAATGGATTAGGCGATATCGTTAAAAGTTTTGTTACAAGGATAGTCACTAAAATCGGACCTGTAGCTAAGCAAATCGCATCAAAAGCAATAGGAAAGATCGGCGAGACTGTTATTTCTGGCGTTGGTAATTTAGCCAGTAAAGGCTTCAATTTTGTCAAAAGCAAAATATCAAATTTGGTGCGCAAAAAAAAGCAGCCCGTCAAACTACCTAGCACCAGTGAAATGCCCCCGGAGGTCAGTAAAGCCATAAACGACGCAGCAAATAAAAGAATAAATGAGCTAGCACAGGAAGTTGCTAACACAAATCTAGTAAATGAAGTTGCAAACACAAGTTTTGTTTCGGGTAGCGGTCTTCGTTTTAGATGATATTCTTAATAATAAATGTTCGCACAAGTGTCAAACGAAGTGTTCGACATGGACGAGCCTGTAGGTAGAGACACATCCGTGCGTGATTTTCAGTATTTCTCGTACGTTGCAGTTGAACCAAACACACCCAATCGCTTGGAAATTCAAGTTCACGATACAACAAGATATTTTCTCCCATCTGAGGCATATATCGAAGTTGTCGGGGAAGTTGTTAAAACGGATGGTACCGCTTATGCAGCAGATTTTAGGGTCGGATTTGTTAACAACGGTATTATGGCATTATTCAAGAGCGCCACTTACATGATTGACGGAAGAGAAATTGAGTCAATCACCAATGATACTGACTTAGCAACGATGATTATAGGTCTAGCTAGATACTCGGATGATTTTACTAGATCAGCTGGCCCTAGTATGATGTTTGCCAAGGATAATTCTGATCGTCCCGAAAGTAGGCCGTTTCTTATCAGACAACCCAACGATCTCGCCGCTCCTGCTGCTCCCGCTGCTATCGAAGATATGATCATTAAATCTTATCCTGATTATAATCTCGGATTTTTCACGCGAAAGTCTATGCTAGCACCAGGTAACAGAAGATTCTCTTGTGCTATCCCGTTATCCCATATATTCGGATTTTGCAGACATTTCAGGAAAATTATCTACGGAGCAAAACACACCGTTACGTTTGTCAGAAAGGAAAATAGCAACGATGCTATCTGGCGAGAAGGTGCTGTCGATTACGCTACTGGTGTGATAGGTCCCAATGATGCCGCGCAAAATAACGGCATAGTAAGATTACTTAAATTTACTTTGTGGATGCCAGCGATAACTCCATCAATAATCGAGGAAGAAAAATTATTATCATTCATGAACCAAGGCGGTAAATCTGTTATGTCTTGGCTGACAAAAACAACAGATTCCACAACTATCAATATTAATGGTGATTTTACCTGGCGTATTGCATCGCAGCAGGGTACCTCTGCACCTAGGCATATCTTTATCGCTTTTTTGCGTACCAATAGATATCATCAATTATACAGTCACATGATATTTGATCACATTAGAGCAACAAATGTGTCGTTGAGAGTAAATGACCAACAAGAACCATCCGAGGAAATATCAATTGATTTTGAAAATCATTCGACGGCTCGTGCGTATCATCGCTTGTTAAGTTTCATGGGTCGTGATCAAAATATCGATACCGGATTGCAAATATCACAGCTAGATTTTAATAAACTTTATCCTATCTATTACTTTTCCCTGGAGCATCTTGATCTGGTAAAGCAATCTGTTGTTGATATCCATTTCAAAGCCAGAATTAACACAGGTGGACTTAATCACAAAGCAATCGCGGTTATTCTCAGCGATAGAACAATGATCCTAGAAGGAATTAGTGGCAGAATGAGAATTATCGACGCACCTGTTGAGAAAATGTAACTTTGAAGATTTTCTAAATTTAGATTAAACGATTATTAATATGCCATACGAACACGTCAGCGTAACTCTGACCCCGGGTCAGATGAAAAAACTCCAAACAGCAACAGCAAAGCGATGCAGTGTGAAATTAACCCTGAAAAATGATCAAATTCAGGGCGGGCCTAACAAACTGTCGCTAACTAGGGGTCAACGTGAACGTTTCACCAAAGCCAAATCAGCGAATTCCGGCGTTCATGTGAATCTTAGTATAGGTGCCATCAGAGACATGGTCAAAACGGGCGGAATTTTCCCTTTCCTAGCTGCTATTCCTGGATTATTATCCGGGGCTCTTCCGGCAATTGCAAAAGCGATAGGATTAGGTGCGGCCGGAGCTGTAGGCGACAAACTAGTACACAAAGTAATGGGAGGGCGATACGGTAAAAAAAAGGGAAGCGGCCTCTATCTAAGACGACCCCCGTACGGATCCGGCCTAAGATTAGCACGGCCTATTCAAATTTAGATTTATTCAACGAAGCAAAAAATAAAAAAATAAAATTTTTCAGAGGCGTATTTATGCGGGATCAGCTACCAGAAAAACCAAATTCCACCGAGACGGGAATAATAAATCTCGATTCAAATACTGGCCCTGGCACACATTGGGTCGCCTACGCGATTAATCCTCGCGAAGTTGTTTATTTTGACTCGTACGGACTAGCTCCACCAAAAGAATTTATCGATTACGTGTCAAAGTTAAATATTCCGATTTGGTATTCGACACTTCCGACGCAGACGTTAATGGATCCACCGATATGCGGTCCTGAATCAATTAATGTCCTTGATGCAATTTCAAAATCATCCGACCCGTATCATAGGATCGTATTTAAATACGCCGTAGATAAATATCATGGTTGATATTTACGGTAGATTTATCTACAGGAAGAAGGAAGCAGAAGTGACTGACGTCGATCTATCAAAGTTCGCCACAAGGGATGATATTAACAATCTTCTATCGCTGTCAGAAGTGGATCCTGGCGAAGTTGCTATTTTTCAGAGCCGCGAAGGGAGATTACAAACAAGCAACGTCAAAATAACTGATATAATCAAGCGAGACGAATATAACGATCGCATTAATCAATTTACTAGCCTGTCAGATTCGGTATCAAAATCCATCGCTGATATCGCCGATATTATAGCGAAGTTACCCCTGAAGGCTAATATCGCGGATGTGGAAAAAAAGGACAACGAGTTATCAGCAACGTTGCTTCTGAAGGCCGATAAAACATTATACGACGATCTTCAGGACAGAGTGACAAAGAGACTTAACAGGCTAAATAACGATCTTAAAAAACTTGACGATACCTTAGGTAAACTTAGTAAAAAAATTGACGAGGATATAAAAACATCCGTCGATAATATCTCCACCACCGCAAACGAGCTAGCAAGGAAAAAAGTCGATCAAGCATCGCACGATGATCTCAACGAGAGAGTAAGAAAAATCAGCGAAGATATTACTAACGTTTTCACCGATATTACCGAGATAAAAACCGTAATGAGTCAGAAAAGCGATAAAACATCACACGACGATCTCAGCGAGAAAACGAAAAAAATCAACGAGGATATTACTAAAATCAACGATGAAATTTCCAAGATATACCAGATCACAAATGAAAAAGTCCATAAGACATTACACGGCGATCTCAGCGAAAGTGTGAGAAAAATCAACGAGGATGTTACCAAAATCAACGAGGAAATTTCCAAGACGCGTGATTTGGCGCGTCAAAAGATAGATGTATCGTCGTATGACGGAGAAATTCGAGATTTAAATGCGAAACTTCTTGACGCAACTACAAAAATTAACGATATTAGCGCAAAAATATCGTCAGCTAATCTTGAAAAATTAGCGCGTATTAATATACCATCCGAGGTAGAAACAAAAAATCTTCCCTGCCATGTACCATTTGTGTTAAAAACACACAAAGGTACATGGACACCCGAGAATAACACATTTAGCTTTACCACGCCAATTACTGGCATATATCGAATATATTTTATCTCCGTGATAAAATTCAAAATAATAACCAGATATCAAGGTCCCTACGACGAATCTTTAAATATTTTGATACTTGCAAATGACACGGAAACATTTACGCTAGAACCACCAGATAGAACCACGACAGAACCAACCCCTTATTTTGCAGTTTTCGAATATTTATCCGGAACATACCACACAATTGATTAGATAACCTAACTAATACATGACCGCATCAGATTATCGATATAATCAGGCGCGTTTATGGCAGGATTCGCTAAAAAAGCTCCTTGACGAGTATCAAACAAAAATAAAAAAATATCAACGCAGATTAGTTGCCATCGATGTTGCTGTGTACGCGGTAAGCGCAATTATCGCCGGCGCAGGTATAATCTTATCTGCGGTAACAACAATCGCGCCGATCGCAGCAACGATAATAATCTCGTCGACAACAACAATCGCTGGTGTTCTTAATATTATCGCAAAAAAAATATCCTCATGCACAAATGAAAAATTATCCCTGTACACGAGTAAACTATCCCAGGTCAACGAAGCGTATTCGAAATTATCATCGCTGCTTTCTGAGAGTCTCAACGACGGCGTTATATCCGATCTAGAATTTTCCGTGATGGTAAATATCTACTCTGAGATTAAACAAATAAATATCAATAATGTCCGAACTAACTCAGATCGTGACAAGCACAACACCGCCGATAACAACGCTGATATCGGCAAGCTCAACCAGGCCAGAATTTAGTATCGATTTTCCAATACCAATTAGCGTCAAGGAAATTGCGCTGTCACAGTTACGCGTCTATAACAGCTGGCCCAATGTTAGATCGAAATCATTCGGTAGATTATCATCGAACAATTCGCTTGTTTTTGCCAATAAAAACCGCCCCGATGGAACTCCCGATTGGCATACCAACAGGCAGTTACGAAATTGAGCAAATCGACAAGGAAATAACCTATAGGATATCAAATATAACCGGCGATACTGAACCAGGAATAAAAATATTAGCACACGAACCAAGTTGTCATCGATAATCGAAGTAAAATCGCCATATGTCGTCGATATTTACCAGTCATCGATTAGGACAGTTCTAGGTTGGCCCGAAATCGCACTTCTGGCAAAACCAGAAAAATCTGATTTTATTATTACAGGTTGGCACGAAGAAGCTCCTCCAGAACTACCGGAGCCAAAAAATTCAGATTTTACCACCGACGAAGGATGGTACGGAAATATCAAACACAAGCCTCTGATCCACAATGCCATCAATTTCATGAATAGCCACAAATTTAACCTGGTAATGTTCGCTTTTACTTTTAGGGACGAAAGAATTCTCTCGTGGTTGTCTCTTCCTAAAATTCCCCCCGGTGTGAAAATCTTCGACGCTACCAATATTAACAGGATAATAACCCCCGTAGACGGTATCTTGATAAGAAGAACCCTCGACGAACTTATTCAAGAACATAAATTACAATTAAATTTACTACGAGAATCCTTTCATGAATGTATCTTAAATAAATCAGGCACATGTAGCGAAATTATCGAACGCGTGAAGATTTTAAATCAACTCGCGAATGATGTTGAATATTATCATGGTATGTTCATTCGGGCGATAATCGACGATATATCAATTGCCGATTATGTTCTTCCTATTAGCAAATTCGAGTTGATCAGAAATTCAGGAGAAAAACAAAAATTCATGACAGTATTTGGATTAACCGAGGAAACGCTACCAAATTTCAAATTTCCCGATTATGATGTTGATAAAATGAGAAAATCCCTCGTTGATACCATCGATGATTTATTTCCGAAATTACACGCCGCGTGGACTAAAAAAATACAATCAGAATCGATTCTCAAACATAATAATGATCCTGCCGGGCAAGGGCGGCATATCTTGCCAGGTATCGTTAACATATCGGAAGTTATCCCGATTTATCTTCACGCGGACGTCGTTGAAGGTAGCTACAACGTGGATTCGTCTGTGTCAGAGCAGGCACAGCAGGGATTTATCTTATATTCGTTTTCACCTAGCGCCTCTCCGGGTTTTTTGATAATAAAAGAGCCAGTAAATCCGTTTTACGTGCGATGTCACAATCGATTATTATCGAATATAAATTTCAAAATGACGGATCAGAATGGAAATTTACTTGATATACGCGAGGAAACACTGAGTATCAACTTGCTGGTGAGATCGTAGAATTGGAATCGAAGATTCTTAAGATTCTTAAATCTGCCCGCCAGAGAAAAATAACCAAAAAAATAAATAAAAACCAGGAAATTTTTCAAAATTAGTAAAATTTTTTAGTTTTGATGGGGTAAATACCCGTCAAATTGTGCAATTTATATAATTTCGTAAATTTGTTGGGGTAAATACCCGTTACATTGAGTAATTTATATAATTTTATGTTTTTGATGGGGTAAATGGTAGTCAGAAACAAGAAAATTGCACAATTTCAGTAAATAAATTAATTCAGTAAATAAATAAAAAAAATAATACAAATCAGGGAAATTAAGAAATTTGTGTAATTTTATGTTTTTGATGGGGTAAATACCCAACAAATTGTGTAATTTATATAATTTCGTGAATCTGCTGGGGTAAATACCCGTCAAATTGTGCAATTTATATAATTTCGTAAATTTGATGGGGTAAATGGTAGTCAGAAATAAGAAAATTGTACAATTTCAGTAAAATGAATAAAAAAAAATAATAAAATTTAGAATCGGAGATTCTTGAAATTTTGTTTTTTTTTTTTGTGGCAAGAATCAGGTATCTTCGATTTTAATTTTACTCTCATCGACCAGCTTTTTTAGCTGCCTGACGCGCGAAGTTGTAATTTTTCTCGACTCGTACTCGTCTGATAAACTCGACCTTACTTTTTCTACCAGCGTCGATAATTTAACGAAATCCTCGATTTGATCATCGCTGACATACGCAAGCGATTGGTACATGGCAATCTGGATTTTCTTTATAAACTTATATTCAGATGGTAGCGTGTACCTGTATTCGAGTTTTCCTTGGACGATTGTCTCAAATTCGGACCGGATTTTACCTGCGTCCAAATCAGAAGATAAATTTACATTTTTATTTTTTAAATCCTCGATGGCTTCGATGATGTTATTTATATTCTCCTCGTTCATTTATATTTATATTTGTAATCTTCAATTTAATTTTAGAAAATCCTGAGATTTTTAATCGGATATTATCGGGATATAGTAAAATTCGAATCATTCGCCGAATTTGTAGGAAAACGTCGCGTTGATTATTTTTTCTGTCGCACGTTGCACCGATGCTGGATTAATACTAAAATATCTTGCAGCGGCACTCATCGACGTGAATACAATTTCCTCGCTTGTTTCTCGATTTACTGATTTAACCGCCTTAGATGGTCGCCGTACGCCACCGGTATTACCAAATTTGGAATTTTCACTCGGAGTTACCGCGCGAAGATTGAATATCTTGTTGTTAAGCTTATCTCCGTCGATGTGGTCGATAACAAGACCGACTTTTATTGGTCCGTTGAAACATTCGAATACAAACTTATGACAAAAATAACTTGCGCATCTTCGTTTTTTGTTTTTGTTGATGGTAAAAACAAGATAACCTGAATTACAAACCCTACCGACCCGATTCTTCGTCTTAATATTCCTAACGATACCATCGGACGACGCCTCGTATCCAGTGATCGTTGGGTGAGATTTAAACTCGTGTGTCATTGTTGATTCAGGAATCTCTGATTTCAGGCTCATATATGATAATCTATATGTCTAAATCGTTATTTGCTTTGAATCGATTAATATAATCTTCTTCGCATGTTATCACGGACGAGGATTTTTTTTCGTAATACCGACGGAATTCTCGATAATTCTTTCCTCCACAAGCCAAACACAACCGAGTTTTCCCTCGCGTGCCAACTTGGCAAACTAAACATCGCTGTGGTCCTTTACTACCACGCCGAATCGTATGTATATGAGCGCCGCAATAATCACCTCTACAAGATTTGTCACAAAATTTTGTTGAACCGATTAATATCCACTTGCAATGCATTATAATTTAAACATTTGTCTAAAATATAATCATGGATGCATTTGATCTTGATGAGGCAGAATATATTATACCTGAAGTTGATCGGGCCAAGAAAGAGTTCTTCGATGATGGAGCGATTCACACTTGGTCGACATGGAAAACAAATTCCATCGATGCCACGATGAACCTGGAGCGAGCTAAGAAAATAATCGAGCACATAAAAACCGAACACAAAGAGCGATTTATCTTTGGAATAAAATTTATCGCACAAATGCCTGACGATACTTGGATTATTCGCAATAAACGAGATGCTGTGCGTGGTGGTAAGAAAAACGTTGTTTTTGATAAAAATTCTAAACCCGGATTGTTACTGGGAATCGATGGCCCTTATTATGCTAGGGCATATCCATCTAGTGCAGTTGTTTATGGAATTTATCGGCTAAATAACAACCCGGATGTGAAAAATCTACCTGCGATGAAAGAATCGCCGATGATAAATTGCGTGGCTGAACGCGTTATCGAACATATGAAAAACGCCCGACGTGGATCTGGTTTGAGCCAATTGAGGCTGGATACAATTAACGCGTGGGCAAGGACCGTTGCTGATGGTGCATCTGTGGACGATGTAGCTGCGTTGAGTAAAACACTTAAATTTCCAATTACCGTGAAAACGTTATCGGGAGAAATATTATACTCGTCGCCGTATAGATCCCGAGGAGCACCAATCGAGATTGTCGATCACAATTCCCATGCGTGGTCGCAGTCGGTGATGATATTTCCACGAGATCGTATTGTCAAATTTTATCCTGTAGATGTTGAGAATAATAATTCCGATTCCATTTTCAGATTTATCAAAAAATTAAGCGCATCTGATCCAATATCGATATGGTTATTCTCGAGTGAAGAAAGATACGATCAGTTTATTCTGCCATGCGGTGATATTTACAGAGACGAAATATTGCACGAGTCGATGAAAAAACTCGCGGTGAAATATTCGTCGAATCCCGATCAATTATTAACGAATTGCTTCACAATTCCGTCTGTGGCCGCTCACGCCGCTAGAGAGAAAAACTCATGGAAGCCTACAAGAAACGAATATCTCGCTGATATTCAACGTAGCTGTATCGAATACGGCCATGGAGGATTATGGAATACCAGGTACGATTTCGAAGATATGATTTCCGTTGACATGAGCGCGTGTTATCCTGGAAGTTTCCTTGGATATGGCGATTGTGCAGGTTATTTTGCTAAATTCGGCCATCCTACCAGCGAAATGACAAGGGTAGCAATTAATGGACCGTTGCCTGATTTTGTCATGACCGGATTCGCTTGCGTCACGTCGTTTAAGTTTGCTGAAAATTTGCATAAAATCTGCTACATTTGGTTTGGCAAGCATTTCTCTCAGCGCCGTTGGGTCCCTACGGTGTTATTGAGATATATGCTAGATTCGTCGATGTTAGTGTCGTTGACGGTGAGCGAGGCGATTGTATCTTACAGAAAACAGATCGAGGTGTGGTAGCCGACGGACTGTGACAACGCGAAAGATATAGGAAGAAAAATAATTGGTAAATTTACTCAAGGTGGATCCGTTGATCATAAACATCGACACGCTAGATTATTTATCAACGACGCCGAGATGGATTTTATAATCGCCGATACGGTATCACGAGGAATATTTTGCAATAGAGAGAATATTATTATTGATGGAGCAAAGTTAGGTACCGTGATTAGTTACCTTGAAGGAGAATCAGCGCAATATACACATCTACGATCATCGCTGCTCGCTTATGTTAGTATAAATTTGCTGTCGATGATAAATACATTTTCTGATATCGCGGTAAGAGTCGCGACGGATTCATTTTATATCGATAAAAAATACCAAGATAGGTTGGAAAATTTAATCACCGATGGTAGTTCATGGGGAACTTGGAGGATAAAAAACGAGGATATTCTAGATTATTGCGAAGACGCCGATGTTGAAGATCGCGATGAATTTCATCGAGATAAATTTGAAAAATCTTCGGCAGCAGCATCTGCATTTGACCCAATTTCACGCAGCAAATTTGTTTACCTAAATGGTCCTGGTGGTAGCGGTAAAACAACGCGAGTAATAAATTTATTTGCGAACTCCGATATGATCGTGTTGACTCCGACACATAGATTAGCGCGAGAAATAAAGCAGCGTGGCGTTAATTCGTGCACGTATCACAGTTATTTCAAGTACAGCGGTGGATCATGGGACTCGGCACGCATGGGCGATAAATATATCAACAAGATCATAATATTTGATGAGATTTGCACGGTGAATTTAGATATATTAAAATCGATATTAGCTTGGCTGGGAGGGAAAAATACCGCCGTAATAATGTGCGGCGATCATGGCCAACCTAATCCTATTGATGGCGAATCACCTCACGAGTGGCTGAGAAACTTCGTTGATTATTACGAGGAAATCGACGCTGATTATAGATCGACAGATATTTTGTTGACCGAATTCAAAAAATTAATTCGATTACAGCCGAATAAGATTCAATGTGACGTTATGAGGAAAATAATCGACGAGACTCCGATGAGCGATTTTCTAAATTTGTGGCGTCCCGATCATCTGATCGTTGCTAGTAGGAAAGTTGTTCGTGATATTATTCAGGAAATGTTATTCAAGCTGCATTGCGAGAAATTTCCAACGCTGCAGGTACCGTTATGCTACAGGCCCACTGATACTCGACGACAAAATATTAATATTGTTTTACCATGTGGAGAGGAAAAGATTTTGGTTCTGAATGATATTATCTTCGTTGATATTAATCTTGTTAATGACGCGATAAATGCAGAAAAATCACCGTGGAAATTAGGCTACGCAACAACGATACACTCGTCGCAGGGATTGACCGTAGATGGCCAAGTTTGGATCGTCGATGACAGAATTTCTTGGTCAAATTTGGTATATTTGGCCGTATCGAGAGTAAGAAAATTATCTCAACTAGGACGAATTCGAGTAAATCACATCAGTGACGCTGGCGGTAGTTGAGTATCTTCTGGTACTATTTGTAATTCTTCTTTGGTAAATCCG
The DNA here is from genome assembly GCA_028554795.2 of Sinohyriopsis cumingii. Classification (NCBI taxonomy): domain Eukaryota; kingdom Metazoa; phylum Mollusca; class Bivalvia; order Unionida; family Unionidae; genus Sinohyriopsis; species Sinohyriopsis cumingii. The sequence continues at coordinate 185,219,675 of CM068824.1, read as the reverse complement.
CGTTGTGGCGCTAACGAATCTAGGATATAAATCGCTTGTCTTCCTGACGATCTTGTTACGGCAGATATTTTATGTGTTGTAACGCTCCAGGTTGGGTCGGTTGCTCTTTTTCTGCCTCCTTCGGCCTCGCCTTCTTTATATAAATACCTAACTGTGACACTACCTAGTACAGGCTGAATTGTGGAATCTCGCTTTAGTGGTATATTCGATTTTGTGATTGCAATTGCGGGTTTCATTGCTATTGTTCGAGTTGTCTCGTTATTTAACGCGTTAATCACATGAGGCAATCTGGATACCCAATCGTGAGACCGATTATCCTGAATAAATTCACGCGCGTATTGGTATCCGAATAATCGTTCTGCGAGCGTTTTGTTGAATCTTTCGACGATAGCTTGATTGTGATGAACACCTACAATACCGCGACGGATTTTCACATTATTTTTTTTCATCAATGAAGTAACCGCACCAAGAAATTCTCGACCTGGATCAACCTGAAGAAGATTTGGCCATGTCAACGGGGATCGTGAATAAATTTCATTAAATGCCTTAGCAATTTCCGTCGCTGTTTTATTCGATAATGGCTCTGCTTCCTTGTACCTGCTGGCGATATCGACGATGGTCAAAACGTATTTGTACGTGACGCCGTCAACGGTATCGTGAGGAAGAAACATAAGATCAGCCTGATGGACCTCATTAGGGACACTGACGGTAAAACTCGCGTATGGTATTTTTTTAGGCGGAGGGAGATATATTTGCCAAATTGCCTGTTTCGATAACCACGATTCAGCGACGGATTGTTTTACTTTAGCGGCTTTGGCGAGTTTGGCAATTGCTGATTTTCCTCGCCAGAATCCTCGCGGAGAATAATATATCTGTTCCATATTATTTACCAGCACCGAACACTAATTTGCCTTTCATCGCGCCTTTTACCAGCCAAGTTGCCAATTTCTCTTTGAAACTTTTATTAGGAATCGCGTCTAATGCGTGAATTAGCTTGATATCAGCGAGATGTCTTTGTTGTAAATCTCCGCTGCGATATGCGAGGTCGTGGTAGTAACAAGCTTTATCGATTGCGTTTACCGGATCTTCACCTTGCTTTGGTTGGTCATTATCGTCGAGTCTGATATCGAGCCTCGTTCCGGGTCCACAATAATTATACCCTGGCAGATGCTTTTCTCCGGGATATTTTGCCCAGGGGGTCCCAGGTAGATTTGTTAAGGAGGCTGCGATATCTCCTCCGGTTCTTCTATTTTTTTTTTTTACAAATCTGAACTTGCGTGTCTTACAAACTTCGCATTCTCCTGCAATTGCGTTCCTGTTGTTGCGTGTAACGATTTCGGTTGGATTTATCGTAGCTGTGTGTGTGCGACACTTAACACAATATAGATCCATGTATTTTAGTAACATGAATGTAATTGATTTTTCAGCCACGAAACGACGCGAACAAGTGAAACATCATGCGGTATTACCGAATTCGATTAGAATGATAATCATCGGTCCATCTGGATCTGGTAAGACGCAATTGTTATTGAATTTGATCATGCGATGGCTAAAATGGGACAAATTGTATTTGGTTGCACCATCCGTTGATGATCAACGTTGTTATCAAGTGTTAAAAGAATTTAGCGACAATACCGACGAAGGCACAATCGAATTCATCACAGATATCAATGAAGCTCCATCCGTGGAGAATTTGGACGGCGATATTAATAATCTTGTTGTTTTCGATGACGTTATGCTGGACAAGCAAACCAACCCGGCTAGGTTATTCTCGCGTGGCAGACACAAGAATACCGATGTTATTTACGTGACACAGAGATATACGCAGATTCCAAAGGTGATTAGGGACAATTGCAATATTTTATCGGTGTTCAATGGCGTAGACACGCACACGTTGAGAAATATCCATCAGACCTGGTGCAACGGTGACATGGATATAAACAAATTTAAAAATTTATTCAGCCGCGCTCAGGCAACGCCGCATGGTTTCATCACGATAAATCTTCATGATCCACGCAGTCGGTATCGTATCGGTCTTGATCAAATTTATTCATGAAAAAGCAGCCCCAACATGCAACAAAATAATTAACACAAAAAATTATTCCCTGACATTTATTTTTCCTGTCTCGGATGCTATGTTTATTGACACACACGGCGCGACCAACCGATGCACTCGGTCTGAAATGCACGAAAATTGATCTCCGTAGAAGGCTTTATTTTTGAATTCTGAGGCTTCTACGGAGAAAGTTCTCGTAGGAAGCTTTATTTTGGCTGGACGCACTGGTCTGTTCAACTTCCCTGCTGCTGATATACCACTAAGTCACTAAACACAGACATATATATATACATACATACATATATATATATATATATATATATATATATATATATATATATATATATATATATATATATATATATATATATATATATATATATAATAGCTTCATTACTTAAATAAAACTTTGGCTCTCTTTATATAGGGGTTTCAAGGTTACAAATGAGCTAGAATCTAAGTGAAACACTGCACAGGATTATGATGATTTCCAAACTATACTAGGCTGATCCCAGCATTATAGTGTTTTCTACGCTGATTCCAGTTTATATATGCCAGGCTGATCCAAGCATGAAGAAAGTGATCTGATTTTATTTTGAATTACATGCATCCTAATCACCTGAACTGACACCAGCTAGACAATATAGTAATATTCTCACATTCACATGTGTATGCCTGTATTTTCCACTTTAGAAAACTAGTGCAAGTTTGCTTGCTCATGTTTCACATCTGACCTTTATCATGACTTCCGAATCTATTAACAATTTGCTTGGAGCATAGAGCACACAAAATATCAAACACTTCTTTGTTTTCATCATCACTTAAATTGTTATCCCAATAATCAAATGAAGCATTATTGCAACATATTTACATATTAAATTGAGCAATGGTTTAAGTCCCACAAATATTTTTCACACTGATCAACCTAGCTACATGAACAGCATCTATAATCCAATTCTGAGTTGAAATAGCTGTTGTTGTAATTGATGTTTGTCAAAAAATATGTATGTTCTCAGTGTATTTTCTGAAGTTTAAATCAATTCTAGCTCAAAGTTGAATCAAGAACTATGTTGTTATTATTTGTCTGCCTTGATTGATTTTATCAATAACAGTGGACTTTATCTTGTGATCTGTTGATATCTGTATCATTGCACAAGCTATACTGAGTAGACAATTCAGACACTATGTATTGCAATTACTATAGTCATTTTAATTACTGGTACTGTTCTTTGTAAGCCAAAACGTTTTTAAATGTCACCGAAAGTTTACATTGAATATTTCAGTTTAAATCTAACTTGTTATGCTCTTGGCTATAGTAAGGACATTTCAAAGGGTGTTTTGCAATTTGAAAGTTACAGCAATATTTACAGTATGTCTGTTTGACCTGAACTCCCTTTTTTTAGCACAGAAATGTGAGAACAAAAAATCCATCATTTTGCTTTAGTGTTACAGGATTGAAAATTCCATCCTTGGGGTTACAAATTTGCTTCAACACTCAGCACTGCTTTGTGTATGACTTTACATTCTAAACATCTAATGGATTTTTCCTATTCTAGACAAAGTCATATGATGGGTTCTATCATTACTACACTGAGCATAGAGATCAGCGATGTTGACTTGGGGAGGTACTCACAGTTGATAATCATCAGAATAATATTACTATGTTTTGTGTGATTCATATTTTTAATGTAGATTTAAACACAGTTCAGTCATATTGCTATGTCTGTGTGGTAGTTTATAGTGCTGTATAACACTGGGGCATCATGTCACAGACATGTACCATCATGTCGCACCCAGTCATATTATCCTGACACTAGACTGACCAGACTTAACACTAACCTCTTAATGATGTGTGCCTAGTGGGGCACCTGTTAGTAACATTTTTATAAATCTCTGGTATGATTCAGACAGGGTTTGAACCTGTGACATCCTGCATCTGAGGTGGACAGTCTATCCACTTAGTCCACCTAAATGGTAATACTACAGTGAAGAGGGGATTTGCAAGTAGTAATAATGTTTAATATTCATTACAAAGGTAATGTCCTATAAGAAAGACAACACAGAATTGTCTTTATATTCTATAGGCAGTGTGAGGCATAGCTGTAATAATCTAACTACATCATATATCATACATCACGTTAGACTGTTAAAATGAAAATAGTGTAATGTTACTACATGGGTTTGGGTTGATAGCAGGAGAGCTATGAAGTATTGCTTATACATCAGGTTTTGGAGCTCAACATATCAGTGCCTGGAAATAGGGTAATATTACTACATGTACATGGGTTGGTGGGTTCGCTATATAGTATTGTTACTATATCAGGTTTTGGAGCTCAAAGTATGAGTACCACAAAATAGGGAAATAATACTACATGATTTTGGGGATAACTACATCAGGTTTTGGAAATCACGGAATCAGTGCTTGGAAATAGGGTAATGTTACTACATGGGTTGTGGGGGATGGTTATGATGGGCATATAGTATTTTTACTACATCAAGTGTTGGAGGTAACAAATCAGTGCCTGGAAATATGGTAATGTCACTATAAGGTTTTTAGGGGATAGTGATTCAATATTGTTACTATATCAGTTTTAGAACTGTTGCTACATCAGGTTTTGGAGGTCATAAAATCAGTGCTTGGAAATAAGATAGTGATAATACATCGGTTTGAAGGATAGCAATAGAGCTATTTAGTATTTTTGCTATATCAGTTGTACTAGTGTTACTTCATCAGGTCTTGGAGATCAAAAAATCAGTGTAAGGATACAGTAATGTTAATACATATGTTCAGGGATTAACAATATAGTATTGTTACTATAGTACAATTCCTTTAAAAAGGACAGGCAAGCAATTCCTTTTTATTTTTACAGCCCTTTGAGGAAAAAAACAATTCGATGCAAAAATGTCAGGATGCTTTTGATAAGTTAAAAGCCATACTTAAGAGTGCACCAGTTCTTACAGCTCCAAATTTCAGCCAGCCGTTTAAACTTGATGTTGATGCAAGTGATGTTGGCGTTGGAGCAGTATTGATTCAAGAAGATAGAAATGATGTTGATCATCCAGTCTGCTATTTTTCAATGAGAATAAATAAGCACCAGAGAAATTATTCTCTAATTGAGAAGGAATGTTTGGATTTGATACTGGCATTATAACAATTTGATGTTTACATTAGTTCAGCTCCCTCTTCGCTTTTTGTGTTTAGTGATCAAAACCAAATTATTTTCATCAGCAAGAGGAAGAACAAAATTGACAGATCATTAAAGTTGAGTTTGTTGTTACAGGAATATAATGTTGACATCAGGCACATCAAGGGAAAAGACAACTTAAGAGCAGATGCACTTATGCGTGCATATAAATGTATTATTTCATGTATACTTTGTATGTTTAATAAGACTTTTTCTTATTTTTTTATATATAAACCACATATACAATTGACCTATGGTCAAATAAATATTTATTATATAAATCATTCTGTCACTTTTATGGGGGGAAGTGTCATGTATATTTAAATTAATTGTTTGTATGATAGTTTTAATTTTTTTTAAATTCCATTACATATTACTGTGATGTAATATTATTTACGGGACTGTATTTTATTTTAGAAATAAGTTCCTTTTGTTTGACTTGATTGTTATTTTTTATTTGTTTCATTGATGTAAATACCTAAGAATAAAAGCATTGTTTCTGATTATTGGCTTTCAAATCAGTGACAGTTTTGGTAAAAATAAAAAATTTTATAATTCTTTCTCAGAGTAAGAATCATTAGGTTGAGACAAAGTCATAACTGGACTACGTAACGTGAGGAACGTGTTAATTCATAAACTAGGTCCTATTTTTTTCCAGAAAGATGAACTCTTCACCCCCATCCGGGAATCTGTTTTGCGTTTTATTTAGTTTTATAACTGATGTTATAATAAGGATTATATCAGTCTTGCCTTAACATTTGAAATGTCAAGTTGATTATGTTGTGACCAGTTTGGGGCAGAATTTTTATTTTCTTAAAATTATTGAGCTTCAAGTGATTGTTTTCCCTGGAAATACAAAAGTGCTCTGATCATTCTTGGACAAAGACAGAATTAAAAACCTTGTACGATATTTTTTATGTGATTCAACAAGTGAGGGTTGACACAATAGTACAACGCTGACTATTGCATACGTCATCGCCTTCCATCCTGGATTTTCATCGGGATTTCAACTGTGATTCAGTTAGAACTTTCATTGATAGGACTTGTGTGGTTTTTTTTATAATTTTTGGATTACAATTTGGATTTAATTTGCAGTAGCGCAAGTTCTTTTTTCTTATTTTTTACTTTGTAGTCTAGGGAAATAAATTATTTGTTAAATTTTACAAAGCTTATTGTCTTCATTCTTTTCTGTTACTTTTTTTAAGAGCACAGACTCATAACATTATGCAAGTCCAAGTCCACATATATAGAATCCTCCCAATGAATTTCAACAGTGTTGAATATCCTGTTGTGTAAATAATCATGCAATGAAACATATCTTTGAATGAGTAAATACTAATTCCAAAATAATGTGTTATTTCAGAGTTAATGAATTCTGAGTAGGTCCAATGAATAATACGAATAATTAATTGCTCACGATTTATAGCTGAACAAAACTGAAATATTAGACACCAAAAGGATTCTAGAGATTGATGTAAAATATATTGACTTATCTGTTTATCAATTGCCTATTTATACACATTTCTACTAAATCTACCTTTGAGCCAGTCCAATGGAAAATTCCAATCAAAATATAACCATGTCTTTTCTAGAATGTTCTGAGTTCTAAACGCTACATCAACATGTTATTTACAACTTACAATCTTGGACAAAAGATAACTATACAAATGATCTTTATCTAAATAACAATCTTCAGTCATGGACAACATTTAAGCACACGATACATAACAACATTTATTTTACACGCATGCATCATGAACGTAAGATTTGCAAGGTTTGTTTTTAGCAAGTTGCCAACAACTATGTATTATTGTAACCAATATATAGTGTCTTTTTCAATATATTATACCTTGTGCAAAGAAATAAAGCAAGCATCCTTTTAATCAGGAAAGATCTGGTAATGCTACTTTAAGGTTTTAATATAAGTAATAGAAAAGAGCAAAAACCAAATGTTGTGTACAATTCAACAAATAATTTATTTCCTAGGAATAAAAGGTGAAAATTTCAAATGAACTTAAAGTAATGCGAATTCAATCCCAAATGGAACAAACGTTTTATCACAAGTCCTAATGAGAAAAGTTCTATTTAAATTCCGGTGGTATTCTAAATAGGATCCTACCCTGGGGGTTTAATGTGCCTGTAGTCTCAAATGTATTAATGTAGCAATGGCCTGATGTGTGATGATGTGCCAACAGTCTTTTGATTAATCATACTACTATAATCCAAAATATAGTTGTTGAATTCACCATAAGTCCAACATAAAATATGTTCAAGAATATTATTTAGCACTTTGTAATTTCAGAGAATACTAAATTTGGATAAAAAATTTCAGCCCAAATGAAACATAGAATACAACAAATTATTCTCCCTCAAGAGCGTATAGTAGTAAAAAATAATTTCTAGATAAATAAGATTATATAAACAACGAGGACAAAAACGAAGAGCAAAGAATGTAGGACAAAAGTTCATTTCCGGAAGAATCGAACGTATAATTAGACAAAGTCTGTTACTAAGATTAAAATATAGAATGTGGTAAACGTCAGATAGACCTGACATTTCAAGGAGAATGGACAAAGTTCTGGATTTGGATTGAGATAAAACGTGTTACAAAACAAAAATCAATGATTATGGTCAGGTAGATACATGAATTTGAACTTGGACAAAGTCAGCTATAAACTACAATTTTATATATGTCCCATAGCATATAACAAATTAAACAATAAGAAAAATGCAAATTAAATAACATATAATATTAATAAAATATACACAACACTGATCTCTTGAAAATGACTCATGAAAAATATATTTGGCGGGTCTGTTTGAATAATATACATTTACGCGATTACTCGCACAGAAAGAGAAAGTGTGTGTGGGTGGGGTGGGTGTGAAAGAGAGAGAGACAGACAGACAGAGAGAGAGTGTGTGTGTGTGTGTGTGTGTGTTTGTGTTCGGGGTACGGTGAGGGAATGCAGAGTATATATTATATTAAATTATCTATCAAAATGCGATTGGATATAATAACTTGACGTGTTTTTCGATTCATTTAAATAAGTGAAAGTGTTTTTTATTCAGAGTTTTGATACAGTTTTTTGGCTTATTTTAATTAATTTGTACAAATTTGCTTCAGAAGGACAGATATTTGAAAATATAGTTTTCGCAGGTTTTTACCTTCATTAACCGTATAACCAAATTAGCATCGGATACAGTTTCACATAAAAAAGGATAGTCATACAATCAAAATGTCTTCTTTTTTTGAAGTACCTGAATTTGTTCTTACAATAAGGCCGATACACTTTTAGACACGTATCTGTGTAATAAATAGCAAATCAAATTTGATGTTGAGTTCAATGTTCAAGGTAAGTCAGACGGGTCAACTCCAGTTAAATAAAGTCAGTCTAATTAAAATGAAGATCTCTGACATAACAGAGTTGTGGTAAGCATCAATAAAGGTCATCTTAGTGCAACATTTGTGATTCCTGGTCCGCTTACTTTAGTATTCTGTCAGATGAAGCGTCCCAGTACGTGTTAGAGGAGAGTTACTATATGGGATTGGGGGATTGTGATTCAGCATTGTTACTACATCAGTTTTAGTACTGTTACTACATCTTGTTTTGGAGATCACAAAGTCAGTTCTTGGAAATATGGGATACAGAGTAATGTTACTAAAACATGTTCAGGGATTAACAATGTAGTATTGTTACTATAGTAAAATTCCTTTAAAAACGACAAGCAAGCAATTCCTTGTTTATTTTGACAACCATTTAATGAAGAAAACCAAGTTTCGCTAGATGGAAAGATGTCAGGAGGATTTTGCTAAGTTAAAAGCCATACTTAAGAGTGCATCAGTTCTTACAGCTCCAAATTTCAGTCAGCAATTTAAACTTTCTTTTGATGCAAGTAATGGTGAGGTTGGAGCAGCATTGATTCAAGAAAACGAAACAGTGTTGATCATCCAGTGTGCTATTTTCCAATGGTAATAAATAAGCACCAGAGAAATTATTTTAAAATTGAGAAGTAATGTTTGGATTTGATACTGACGCTTTGATGTTTACATTAGTTCAGCTCCTTCATCGATTATTGTGTTTAGTTATCACAACCCCCTTACTTTCATCAGCAAGATAAAGAACAAAATTCAGAGATTGTTAAGGTGAAGTTTTTTGTTGCAGGAAAATAATGTTGACATCAGGCACATCAAGGGAAAAGACAACTTCAAAGCAGATGCACTTGTCTTTGTATAGAAATATATTATTTCATGTATACTTTGTATCTTTAATAAGACTTTTTCTTACGTTATTTTGTGTAAACCAACTAGATAAGTGACCTATGGTAAAAAAAAAAAATGTATTATATAAATCTTTCTTTTTCTTATGTGGGGAAGTGTCATGTACAGTTAAATTGATTGTTTCTCTGATTGTTTAAAGATATTTTTTTATTCCATTGCATGTTATTGTAATGTAATATTTTGTACTGGACTGGATTTTTTTTATAGAAATAAGCTCCATTCTGTTTGATTTGATTATTTTGCTTATTTATTTCATTGATGTAAATATCTAATAATAAAAACATTGTATCTAGTTACTGACTTTAAAAATCAGTGACAGTTTTGGTAAAAAAATCTTTTTAACTTTTTTAAAAAATTCTTTCTCAGAGTAAGAATCATTAAGTTGATTCAAGGTCATCGCTGGAAGACGTAACGTGCGAAACGCGTTATTTCGTAAACAAGGTAATATTTTGTCCAGAAGGATGAGCTCTAGACCTCCATCTGGGAATCTGTTTTGCCTTCTAGTTAGTCTTATAACTGATGTTATGATAAGGATTCTATCAGTCGTGCCTTAACATTTGAAACGTAAAGTTGTTTATGTTGTGACCAGTTTGGGGCAGAAATTGTATTTTCTTGAAATTATTGAATTTCAAGTGGATTTTTTTTTCCTGGAAATATAAACGTGCTATGACAATTCTTGGACAAAGACATTTACCGGAATTTATACAGAATTCAAAAACTGGTATAATGTTTTTCATTCAACAAGAGAGAGTTGATACATTAGTACAACGCTGACTATTGCTTACGTCATCGCCTTCCATCTAGGATTTTTAGCGAAATTTGAACTGTAACTCGCTTAGAACTTTTATTGATAGGACTTGCATGTCTTTTAATTCTTGGATAACAATTTGGATTTAATTCGCAATACCGTAAACAATTTTTTCTTATTTTTTACTTTGTAGTCTAGGGAAATAAATTATTTGCTAAACTTTACGAAGCTTGTTGTCTTCACTCTTTTCTGTTACTTAGTTTAAGAACACAGACTTAAAACATTGTGCAAGTCGAAATATATGGAATCCTCCCAATTAATTTCAACAGTGTTGAATGTCCTGATGTGTAAATAATCATGCAATCCAAAATATCTTTGAATGAGTAACTACTAATCCAAAATAATGTGTCATTTCAAAGTTGATGAGTTCTGAGTAGGTCTCATACGAATAAATAATTCCTCACGATTCATATCAGAGGCCAAATGGATTTCAGAGACTGATGTAAAATATATTGACTTATCTGTTTATCAAATGCCTGATAATACACATTTCTACTAAATTTAGCTTTGACCCATTCCAATGGAAAATTCCAATAAGAATATAAAGAAGTCTTTTCTAGAATATGCTGTGCTCGAAAAGCTACATCAACATGTTATTTACAACTTAGAATCTTGGACAAAAGTTAAATATACAAATAATTTTTATCTAGAGAACAATTTTCAGTCTTGGACAACATTTAAGCACACGATATATAACAAAATTTCTTTTACACGCATGCATCATGCACGTAAGATTTTCAAGGTTTGGTTTTAGCAAGTTGCCCACAACTGAGTGTTATTGTAACCAATATATAGTGTCTTTTTCAATATTTTTTACGTTGTACAAAGAAATAAAGCAAGCATCCGTTTTAATCAGGAAAGATCTGGCAATGCTACTTTAAGGTCTTAACATAAGTAATAGAAAAGAGCGAAAACCTAATTGGTATGTACAATTCAACAAATAATTTATTTTCCAAAGAATAAAACGTGGAAATTTCAAATGAACTTAAAGTAATGCGAATTCAATCCCAAATAGTCCAGACGTTTAATCACAAGTCCTAATAAGAAAAGTTATATTTAAATTGGGGTGGTATTCTAAATAGGATCCTACACTGAGGGTTTAATGTGCCTGTAGTCTCGAATATATTAATGTAGCAATGACCTGACATGTGATGATGTGCCAGCAGTCTTTTGATGAGTCATAATACTATTATCCAAATTTGTTTAATTCACTTTAATTCCAACATAATATTATTTAGCACATAGTAGTTCCAGCGAATAAAAAATTTGGATAAATAATTTCAGCCCAAATCAAACATTGAATACAACAAATTATTCTCCTTCAAGATCGTAGAAGTAGTAAATAATTTCTAGATAAATAGGATTATATAAACAACGAAGACATAAACGAAGAAGAAAGAATGTTGGGCAAGAGTTCATTTCCGGAATAATCGATCCTAAAATTACACAAGGTTTGTTACTAAAATTGTAATATAGAATGTGGGAAACATCAGATAGACTTGACATTTCATTGAGAATTTACAATGTACTGGACTTAGATTGAGATAAACCTGTTTACAAAACAAAAACAGACTGAACAGAGGATAAAAGGTAATCAAGGCTGGCAATGAATAATTCGCTCCAAAACTTTAGAAAGTGTTAGGAGAACATATATTACATTAATCTGCTTAAATACCAACGTTTGAAAAAATCAAACACATGCATGTTCCCTTGTGTTCTGTATATTACACAACTTAGCGTTGGATAGTAGATAATTGGGTATTGACAATTAAAGACTACGTGGATGAGAGTTAAGTCTGGTGATAGTCGTAGATAATTGGCTAGTAGATCATCACATCACCATCATCTTCATTTCCTTCCATAGAAGATTGCTTGATATAACAATAAATCATCTGAATTCTGGTCAGGTACATCAATGAATTTGAATTTGGACAAGGTCAGCTATAAAGTACAATTTTATATAACCCATAGCATATAATGAATTAAAACAATAACAAACAATGCAAATTAAATAACATGCAATATAAATTAAATATACACAACACTGATCTCTTGAAAATGACATGAAAAAAATATCTTTGTCGGGTCTTTTTGAATAATACACATTTAAACGATTATTTACACATAAATATAAAGTATGTGCGTGCGTGTGTGTGTGTATGTGTGTGTGAGTGTGTGTGAGAGAGAGAGAGAGAGACAGAGAGAGAGACAGAGACACGGAGATAGAGACAGAGAAAGAGAGAGAGTGTGTGTACGGGGAACAGTGAAGGAATGCAGAATGTATAGTATATTACATTATCGATCACAATGCGATCGGATATAATTACCTGACGTGTTTTTCGATTCATTTAAATAGGTGAAAGTGTTTTTTGTTCAAGGTTTTGTTACAGTTATGTGGCTCATTTTAATTAATTTGTACAAATTTGCTTTCAGAAGGACAGATATTTGAAAATATAGTTTTCTTAGTTTTCACCTTCTTTAACCGTATAGTCAAATTAGCATCGGATATACTTTTACATAACAAAGGAAAGTTAGACAATCAAAATGTCTTCTTTTTTGAAGTTCCTGATTTTGTACTTACAGTAAGGCATATACACTTTCAGAGACGTAACTGTCTAACAAATAGCAAATCAATTTTGATGTTGAGTTCAATGTTCAAGGTAAGGCAGACGCGTCACTCCAATTAAATAAAGTCAGTCTAAATAAAATTAAGATCTAGTTGTGGTAAGTATCAATAAAGGTCATCTTAGTGCAACATTTGTGATTCCTGGTCCACTTACCTTAGTATACAGTCAGATGAAGCCTCCCAGTACGTGTTAGAGGAGAGTTACTATTAATAACTGTATGGTCTGAATGTAGCATTTCACATTCAGCAGTATAAAAACTATATTGTGGTTGGTAGATATAAAGGTCCGCAGAGCTTGAACACGCATCATTGCCCATCAGATCTGATTGATGTAGATCAAGATTTGAATCAAGTAAGCAAATTTAAATTATATTTACATGGTGCCTTGCTCAAATTCCTTTTGTTCCTCAGAGGCTGTGATTTAAGGATATACCGCCAACAAGCTATAATTCTTCAATATTCTTCTTTCCTAGTAGATGTAAAAGTAAACTTTAAACCACCCATCAAACTTGGAGGTGCGTCGATACTTTGAAGAGCTTAAAGTGTTGGTTATGAACCAGCCCCCATCAACCACACTGAATGATCCTTTCACTCTGCAAAGACAAGAGCGTCATCATCAGCAGCAGAGTGAGTGTACGGACCTTTTGCTGGAACGTCATTTTGAAAAAATAAAGCTTCCTACGAACATATTTGCAGAATATTAGATTCAGACACGTGTAATCTATCATCTATCTGGTTTTTTTTTTTTAAATTACTTGCAGGTTTTATAATTATATAAAGGCCTTTCTAATATTTCAAATACTTTACCTTTCATTAGATAATGGCGATGCTGAAGATTATCTCAAGTGTAATGCTTTACTATACACTGAAGCAGCAGAGAGGGCGAACAGACCTTTTGCTGAAACGTCAGTTTTAAAAAAAATAAAGCTTCCAACGAAAATGAAAGAAAGAAAAGTTCAATAACGCCAAACCAAAGCCTCTAACATACCGAGAGTTTCTCTTCCATAGTCTCTCTAGGCGGTTAGTTTATTTTGTTACTTTATCGTTGTCGTTAGTGTTTTTTGAAATGTATACGAGTTTTCGTTTACCCACCGGACGTTTCAATGAGGTCGCACCCTCTCTGCTGCTATAATTAGATTAATTATTATATAAATAATGTCACCTGGTGCTGAATCGTACACAGCCAGATTACCTCGAGAAAAATGAGTAGCAGTCAAAACAATTTCTTCCTGGTCGTGATTCTTTTAGACAAGGACGTCAAGAATCTCAGGTAGAATTTGCCGAGGATTTTTAAACCTATTACAAAGGTTACTGAAAGAGTTGCAGAAGCAGCTGAAGGTCTTCGCCCAATGATAGAACATACTGCTACAGATACTAGAAAAATAGTAGAAAGAACTAAAGAAGCAAAAAAGATTGAACGAAAACCTTCAACTCTTCTAGCTGCTGCTCAGCCATCCCGCGCAGATGAAGAAATGCTTGAAGGTATTGGTGAAATAAAAACAAATTCTTGCACCAAAGCCAAAACTATAAGAAGAAGCGGAACCAGAAGAACAACAGGATAAAATGCTTGAAAACTGTAACGATATGGCTATTAAGGCAATAGAAGATAAAACTGATTTAGCTAAATTAGCTGCGTTTGCGGTTTCAAGATTTAGTTATAGAGAAATATATTTAAAACCTGATCATGATAAACCTGTAAGTAAAGAAACCTTGTATCAATGGATATTTCGCATACAATTTAAAAAAGATCTAATCAAAAATGATGATGTTATATATCTAGCGCATAGAGATTAAATAAAAAATAATAATATTTAGGTGCTTAATTTTCTCAACAAGAACTTCCCCGACCTCAACCTATACATCAACCTCCCCAGCAAGAACCTTCATTTCGACTTCCTACACCACAGCAACAAGAGACAACAAAAACAGCAACAATCTCCTGGGTCACGAATTCCTCGGCCACAACAAAAACCATAATCTCCTAAACAAAAACAGTCAGAAATAATTGATGTTAAAAAAAATATTTACAACTAAAGGTTTTAACAATATCAGTAATTCAAGACATGATAAATTAGTAGAAATTGCCGCGCGGGGATATATTCAAATAGAAAAGTATGTAAAAGACGGATATATTGATTCTTGGAAAAGTGAAGATGATTGGGTTATAGATGTATACCCCATATCTGCTAATAAACCTGTCAAAGATATATAAAATAAATAAGCGTTAAGTAAACAAACCAAAGAGAAGAAAATACACTTGAATCACTATTAGCTAAAATGCCGGCTGAAGAAAAAGAATTGTATGATGTAGAAACTGATACACATCCCGGCGCTGCTAGAAGTGGATTTTACGCAACTACGCCAGGAGGAAGCGGTCTTCTTGCTTGTCCTCACAATATTCTTTCTGACGTAGATATATTAGAAATTCTGATGAGAGGGAAATGTGCTGGAAATAATTCGCCGGAAATCATTAATGAAATATATATATTTGTCGAAGATTATTTACTGGCGGTATAATGGATATCGATGTTTATCTTCCTCTCATTGATGAAAATACTGATGATTATCACAGTGATTAGATAAATAAGTAATAAATAAAATGACTATACATCATACGCAACGTAGACCAATCATTGAGTAGTAAATTCGCGATTACCACATTACAGAGCGATTTACGGCGATGGACTCGGTGATATTGTTCATGGTCTATTTAGACGGATAGCCCCAAAAGCAATACCGATTCTAAAACAATTATGGATGAAGGCTATTGAGGCTGCTCGTGAGAAAATTCCTTACACAGTTGGTAATCTTGCCGGTAAAGCGTTCTCGACAATCAAAGATAGACTAACACCGTTGATTAGACGAAAACCTCATCTAGTAAAATTACCCAGTACTGAAGTTATGCCTGCAAATGTCAGTGAAATAATAAATCAAGACGCAAATTAAAACAATATCAGAGTTGGCCGGTGACGCAGAAAAGATATAACGGCATGTTTGATAGCAGGACGTGGTCTTCGTGTTATGCGATAACAATTATAATAAAATGTTCAGCGTTCGATATGGATGCACCAGTTCTCAAGGATGAATCTATATGCGATTATCAGTTTTATTCTTATGACGCACGAAAACCATATCAGCGTGGCCGAATTGAGCTACAAGTTCAAGATACAAGCAGAGGCCCCGAATGGCCGAGTGGTCGAAAGCGCTTTCCGTTACGGATCACTGCCATCTGACCTCTGTCTGCGTGGGTTCGAGTCTCAGATGCAGCTAATGTGGGTACGTGAGAAAGCTTGCCAGTAGCTTATCGTGGGTCGGTGGTTCTGTCTGGGGTTTTCTCGGGTTCTTCCTCCACCAGTAATACTGGACGCTATGTATAGCCTATCGTGTGCTGACAAATGACGTTAAACCCTACAACAACAAAACAACATCAAGATACAAGTAGATACTTCTTACCAGCTGAACCGTTTATTGAAGTAGAAGGACAAATTATAAAAACAGAGGATACTGAATATGCAGCTGGTGTTAGAGTTGGTTTTGTTAATATCTGCATTATGGCGTTGTTTGACAGGGCTACGAATATTAACGACGGACGAAATATTGAACCAGTTCAAAACCAGATCGACGTTGCCACGACAATAGTTGGTCTAGCAAGATATTCAAACGATTATTCAAGATCAGCTGGTCCGTCAATGATGTGTGTGACTGTATGTTGTCTGAAGTATGTGTTATATAAATCTAAGTCCCCCTCTTTCTTCGCGACTGAAGTCAGTCCGGTGCACACCTATACACCCGCTCTTTGCTCAGTACTGTGACATCACCTCACATGGTTGCAACATTGTTACCAATCGCCCATACCGTAATGTCAGACGCTATACAGACCCCACCTTCCCTTGTCGCTAAACAGGCCCAATATTCCCCATGTTAAATTCCCATTGTCCCTAGACAGTCCATATACTTTTTGTTCTTCTATAGTCCTACCCATGTTAAATTCCCATTGTCCCTAGACGTTCCCAATTCATTCTCCCTATATATACCTATGTCCAATTTCCCATTTTAAATTCTGATTGTCCCAGTCCATTTTCCCTATATATTGCTATGTTAAATTTCCCATTCTAAATTCCCATTGTCCCCAGGGTACAACCCCTCTAGTTTAACATTAAAATTCCATTGTCCCTAGCGTATCCCACTATAATACTTATGCGGTATTAGCATAAACGCGCACCAACTACAAAGATTTTACATTATAACCATTAGGATGGTGTGCGTACGAGGTTAAGAAGTCGTTTTTATATGTAACAGAAAGCGCGGAATTTTTCTGTGCTGAGTTATTGCAGATATCCAGATTTGTCTTCCAATCAATTATTTAAATTAGTGAAAAATTTGTTCATCTTTTATTCCTCTGTTTTGGTCCAGTTCAATGCTTTCTGAGTGACTACATGTCGATTTTTCTCAGAAGGAGATATTTTAAACAGGTTTTTGAAATGCTTCATTGAATCAACAATAATTACTAAGCATAACTAAGAAACACACTGGTAATAAGGTAATTTCCGGTAATAATAATTGATATTTACAGTGATCTGCTATTTCCCTACAGCGTGGATGACACATAGTTTTTAAGGATAAGTTCGTATTTTTGTCTCCTAACTAGATAGAAATGTACAAATATTTTGCTACACAGGTGTGTAGTTTCAGCCGCTCTTGTAGGGTTTACTTGTAAACGGTTTTGACCGAGTACTTTGGCGACAAAAGAGGGGCTGACTATTATTATCTTTTCGGTAGAGGAACCATTAATATCGGATACAATTTTCAATTCAGGAGTGTTGGTTAGCTACAACCTTTGACAATTATTGCAGTAAAAGCACGACATAATTCACCCAACCCCATCCACTTTACATCATCGACAAACAACAGCTGGTACGTTGTCAACAAAATTTGCAGTTTACAGTGTTAAGCACCAGTTTGTATTAATAAAATAAAGTAAATTCATATATATTTGTCTTCTCTTGCTTAAGAGGTTTTAAGGCATGCTCCAGGCAAGGCATCGAATTTGGTGCATGACTCCACTACATATTGGAACATTGCCCAGTTTATTTCTTTGACTGCAGTAGTTTACGATTTTCGTAATCGCTTCACTACGTGTGTGTATAAAATGCAAAGTAACCCGAGAAAATGCGGATAGAATTGGATGAAAGTAAAGAGTAATATTGAGGACTCCATATCTTTAAGCTTTGACGCTAG
Source organism: Sinohyriopsis cumingii (assembly GCA_028554795.2). Taxonomy (NCBI): domain Eukaryota; kingdom Metazoa; phylum Mollusca; class Bivalvia; order Unionida; family Unionidae; genus Sinohyriopsis; species Sinohyriopsis cumingii. The sequence goes on along the minus strand of CM068824.1, from coordinate 185,201,480 downwards.
TGCAACAGTAAACTGAGAACAGACGCACTGTGTCACAGAATTAGGCAAAGAAATAACTCTGTTTTGTCTAAAAAACAATTAGACTATTTCTCGTTGTTCATGTGTACAACGTTATCTAGGGTGAATGTATTTTTACAGGTAAGCGACTGTATTAACATATATGTACCTAGCCACAGATTACTTGTGACATATATCATGACTAACATGATATGCTCGGGTATTCTACCCCGACTTGTACTCACTCTCCTATGGATTTAAGTAAGACGAATCCTAAACACCACACTTGTCGTTTTCGGATCACATCAAGGAGTATACACTCTCTTTTGTTCTCCAGCCATAGGGGTATGTGTTAAATTTACATTCTTTTTATTTGATAGGCGAAGCTTATTCGGTTTGTACTGTGTTATCGCGTAATAATCTGTTTATTACAACGCAGATTTAAAGTATTATCATATATATATATAGAGATTATACAGAAACTATTGTGTCCAATTTGGTTTTGTTGTAGCTGTTTCTGACTGTGTTTGAAGATGATTCTGACAGTGTTTGAAGATGATTCTGACTGTGTTTGAAGATGTTTCTGACTGTGTTTGAAGATGTTTCTGACTGTGTTTGAAGATGTTTCTGACTGTGTTTGAAGATGATTCTGACTGTCTTCGTAGCTGACTGTGTTTGTAGCTGACTGTTATAGTATCTGACTGTTTTGGTAGCTGACCGTGTTTGTAGTCGTGATATAATTATTGTGAATCTTAGTCGTGATAAGATTATTGTGAATCTTAGTCGTGATAAGATTATTGAGAATCTTAAGTTGTGTCAAAGATTATTGTGAATCTTAAGTGGTGTCAAGAGCATTTTGAATCTTGTGTTTAGATTATTTTTGAACCTTAATATAATTTTTGTTCGAGATTATGTGAATCTCTTGTTGAACAAAATACTGTTTGAGGGGTATCTGCAGTCCATGAGGGTTCTTGGATCTGCACTTCATTTTTATTTAATATTTGTTTTGTTGATTTTCGATTGTATTTTTACATCATATATTTATCATTATTAATTCATTCATAAATTTCCATCTTTCCCACATTGTGTTTGTCTTGTTCATTTAGTCCAAAAACCCACTAGGTTGCAATTCTGCGACAATGGTGTCAGAAGTGGGATATTTGGATTAAGTGAGCCGTCATCACATTGTTTGCGAAAGTAAACTCTTATTGTTTATATTCGTGTGTGACCTTCTTGAGAAGACAATCAAGTAGGTGGGTTTTGTTTGTTTAGTAGTTCTAGGTCTGTGGGTCTAGTATAAATATCTATCTATCTATCTATCTATCTATATATCTATCTATCTATCTATCTATCTATCTATCTATCTATCTATCTATCTTGTTTTGAGTTGCCTTCATTAGGAATAGTTTCTTTTGCTAAATTACATTTTTGTTAATATTAATCATGTCATCCCTTAAGGACTTGGTCGCCTTAGGTAAAGAACTTGGTATGAAGGTCAAAGTTTAAGGGAATTTATTAAGGAAGAACAGGCCAGGGAGAGGGATGAAAGGGTAAAGGCGAGAGAATTAGAGAAGGAAAAGATGGAGTCAGAAAAACAGTTCGAAAGGGAAAAGATTGAACTAGAAAAACAGGCCGAAAAGGAAAGGATAGAATGGGAAAGAAGAGCTGAGAGGAAGAAGATAGAGTTAAAAAAACAAGCAAGGTTAGAAGCTTTGGAGGTAGAAGAAAGATTAAGGCAACGAGATCATGAACGTAAGGTAGAGTTAGCAACAGCTAGAAAAGGAGAACACGATTCTGCCTCTAGTAAATTAAAGGGTCCCAAACTACCCCCCTTTGACGATGAGAAAGATAACATGGATAGTTATCTTCATCGGTTTGAGCGTATGCCGAGAACCAGAAGTGGAGTCTGAATGACTGGGAACTGCATCTCAGTGCTTTATTAAAAGGTAAAGCGCTGGATGTGTACTCGCGACTTCCTAGAGACGATGTGTTTAAATACGACGTTCTGAAGGAAGCACTTCTAAAAAGGTACGAGCTGACTGAACAGGGTTTTCGTAAAAAATTCAGGTGTAGCAAGTCCGAGAAGGGAGAAACCTTTAATCAGTTAATCGTTAGAATAGCGAACTATTTTCAGCGGTGGATTGAATGCGGCCAAGCGGTGAAAACGTTTGAAGGGTTGACTGATTTCGTACTCAGAGATCAACTGTTGACCAGCATCGGATGAAAAGTTTTATTTCTATGCAGTGAAATCTTAAATAAGAAACAGCCCTGGGGTTTCGGACAAGGATGATGAAGTCACTTCTCCAGAGCAGTTAAGTCGGACTGAGAATTATACTATATTGGAGAAATAAAGTATAATGATTCTGCATGGAAGATACAAATAAAAGATACAAAATTGTTGCGTTGTCGAAAGCATGATTTTCTTACTATAATTTAGGTAGTCATGTATTCTTGTAGATTACCTGCACAAATTATAGATTTACACTGAAACAACATTACAAAAACTCACGTTTTAGTTACGTTTCTAACAGTTACGGTTTGCTGCGCACAAATTTACGCAAGCAGCAAAATATTCAGTAATAAGGGATTCATACAGAGATCGTAAATGAATTAAACGAAAAATTACTGATTCTGCTAAATTAATATTCTTGTACATTATACATAATGTTTCAATTTTTAACTAAACGTTTCTTCATACGACTTTGATTTTTCCTCCCACTCTCGCATAAAACACACATATAGTCTGAGAGAGATTAATTGTTATTAGAATTGATTTACTTGCAATAAATTTAGGATTACGTGATCAATTATTGTTTTAAAAATAGACGCATCCGTCTATTGAACTCATGGGACGATATCCATTGTGGTTGTTCAGATTATATAAAGTAAGTCTTTAATCTACTGAGTTATGATATTATTGCCATTATGAACTTAATTGACAAAAACAGTTAAAATGTAAGGAAAACTTTGTTTTGTTAAAAGTATTATTATAATTTTTATATGCTAAAATAGTTAAATATGTGGTTAATGAAACTTGTGGAATAGGATCTGGCATTTTCTCTTATTTTTGTTTTCTTGGCTGGATTATGTCGGGTGCCTTTGTTGTTATAAAAATTCTTCGGAGTACCAGTTGGGCCTTTGGCCCTGATATTATAACAGCTGTTTTTAAGTCTCAAGTGGTCAAGTTTTTTCGGCTGTTATAGCAACATTTTGGCAAATACTAGGATAGGAATGTTTTCGCTTTCTTTATGACCTTAATTGCTTGCCGTACACATTGTCTGGTCAAGATACCTGCTCTTCATCAAATATTATTTTGAAAAATCTATTTCTCTTTGAAACATGATGGCCATAACGTTTATCCCATTCATCCTAATATAAATAATCCACTTCCATTTATTCTGCAAAAATCATATTCGTATTTTATAAGTGACCATGAACTTTTACAAAATATGTATTTCTATAAGTATAGTTATTTCAATTGAGAAAATCAAAGCATAATAAAACAAATCAACAAAATTCTACAACTGAATTGGTTACATTTTCAATAGCTTCAGTTGCTAATAATCATCTATTAAGGAAATCATATTACTTTATCCAGAAGAAACGAACGTTATTTAGTGTTCTAAATGTCCATGTCTTACTTGAAAATTTATTCTTGAAAACTTTCGTGGATGTTCAAAATAACTCCATTAAAAGTCAACAAAACACATATAAATATATACATGCCACTATGAAATAAATATCTCTGACGTATACTGAAAAGAAACGGTGTTATTTCTGAAATGAAGCTCGTTGATGAAAGGCACTATATATATATATATATATATATATATATATATATATGTCCCACTCAAAAGTGCAATGTGTGTGTTCGGGGTGTTTAAGATCGACAGTGCTAAAGCGATTTGAAGTACTAAGTAACATGTAGAAAAAGCTGGCATGTATGTGAAACAAAATTCCATAGTTGGACCTTTATTGCTAGCCAGGTAAGGTGGCATATGGGTCTTGGTGAATTTGTATTTTTACACATATTAAAAAAGAAGCTTAAAGCATGGGCTCAGTTCCAAGTTTTAGACGGGATATAGAGATGATACTAATAATCACAGAGCCATTACCTTACTTAATCGTATGGCTATTTTACTTACAAGTGCAATGCATAATAGAATATCGGCGATGTCACATAAATTAGGACTTCACATAATAGTTACTATCGATACAATTTTATATTAAGTAATACTGTCTGTAATAGCTGCTAACATCTGCATCGGTCATTATTAACGTTTTGATAGATTTGATTCTATAGAAGAACCTGATCACGGTACATAATTCTTAGAAGTAATATAACAGGTAAAATTAACATTTTCGAATGATTAAAAAGTGATATAACAGGAAATACTACCCATCTGCGTGGTTTCATTTTATATCTACAAATGTATCAATATTAACACTGAAGCTTTTGCCAGTGTCGCCGTATGCGATTTAGAAAAGGTATTTTTATTAAAGCAGACAGAACAATTATAAAGGAATGACATCTTTGTTTGTGCATGGTCGATAGAAGCATATTACCTATACCCGGTATTAATTGCCTTTTGACACAACCCCCACATCTGCATAAATGTTATGAGTGTCTGTCTTTCTATAATGTTTCAATAACATATTATATTATTAAAAAAAAACTTAATTTAATAAGCAAGGGCACGTTTCACCGGAAAACAGGAGTCACAACTCAGTCAAATTCAGACCAAGGTTAAGCATAAACACCGAGATTTCGGTCTAAGTAAGTTTACATACTAAACTTCTTGTCACTCCATTAACTGATTCTAATGGTTTCGAACAACAGCAAAATGTATCATTTCTTTCCAATATTACAAGTGCAACAAGGACAAAAATTTCACGATTTTTCGGAAAGTAATTTAATGTCGAGATAGATCTAGCATTAAATTTTCGTTAAGCTTCAAAAATAAAGCAGAAAAATTTCCTCTATAAATTTGCCGGAGGCGTGGCAAATAGAAAAATAGAAATTATAATATCACCTACCAGATCTGACCTACTTACTAGGAAATATTATAAAATAAAACAATGGACATGGACTGCAATTATTTTCATGCTTTGTTACATAAAATCATTCATGCCCATAATTCTGAGTTCTGAGCTTTTATCAATTAAGGATAGATCCGTGTAACGTTTTGCAGACATTAATTCATCAAAAGGCCAATACATCCTGATAGGTTCCTTGGAGGGCTCAATTTTTATTACTATAGTAAAATGTGGACTCGACTGGAAGTAAACGCAAAACAAAAATGTCGGGCAATGAGGTAATTTTACACTTGACTGTGAGTATACCATCAATAATGCAGTTGTACATTGGTAGTGATTATATTATTTATGAAGACATTATAAGATCAAGGCTATGCATTCGAACAGCAAATAATGAATTCAGTATAGAATATTAGAAACTAAGATCATTGACATCTTAAAGCAAAATATCCTAGTGTCAAATATTTTTAAACGAATCCAATTCTTCAATTATAGCAATGGTACATGTAATAATGCATCATGACAGCTGTCTTCCTATTGATAAAGATAAACTGATTTTAAATTACCATCTTTTCCCGACTATTATATATGATCAAAATATGAGGCGTCTTTCATGTTCAGCGTAAATCGTGCAGAATATTATCAAATACAAGAAACTGTGTAGATTGGTAGGTACGTACCTATTCATTCCTTGTATTTATCTTTTTTCTTCTTAAAATCATATCTACGGACAGCATTTCGCTGCCTTCAAATGTTGATTTCTTTCCCATCTCCATATGAAAATATGAATGATTGATTCATTCAAGAAAAATGAAGATTTCTTCTTTGACATTTTACAGGAAACCAATTCCAGTGTTTCCAAATTAGGTAACGTTATCACTTCATCGCCAAATTTTGACCACAATGCGTCCTGCAAATGGATTTTCCTCATTTCAAGGAGTTTTACTTTTGATAATTTGTGTACTTCAATAAAACAGTTCTTTATCTCTAAGTCAGCCACTGACAATTCTTTTAATTCGGTAAGTTTCTCTACAGTTTCAGACAGACACTTCCATGATGAATCTGGCATAGAAATTTTGCAAAGTGTCAATTTCTCTAGCTTGTGCAGATGTCTTAAACTAAAGAATGGCACATTATAATTTCCAGCATGAATGCTACAAATAGAGAAGACATAAAGATCTGTACATCTGCCAATTCCCTGGATGATCTCCTTCACAATCCGATTTGAGTGATGTACATGCTCTATATGGACAATATACGGAGAAAAAAACTCTATCTGCCCACTCCGGGTTTGCAAAGACTTTTCAGACACTCTATTATTGATGAGATGTAATGTTTTGCAAGCCCTACTTCTAATTATTTCGTGGTAATTACAGGCCAACACTTTTTTATAGCTGGCATTTATTTTTAGTATATCTCCTGTATCAATCTCATTCAAATTCATAAATTCCAACCTTTCCACTGATGAGCACCTGCAAAGACTTTCAAGGAAAGCAGGCAAGTGCTCTGCTAGTTGCAGATTGTGTAATTGGACGGTGCTGAGTTTAGTCATACCTTGTATGCCTGCTGCTAAACGTCCCCAGCCATAAAATGTAGTTGGACCCATTAATGCAAGTGCCTGTGTATCTGAATCATCCTTTATACAAAGTGCCAGTGTATGGAGATTTTTGCAGGTGCTAATTGCCTCGATAAGGTATCCTATTGTTTTTGCATCAATATTTACAGACTTGATGAGAAGCTCCTCAAGCTCTGAACAGCTTCCCTTGTTCCATTTTTGTTCTTCTTGTAGCAATAAGGTACAGTTTTCAATATCTATTTTGAGAGACTGTATCTTGGGCAGTATAGGTAGTTGAAATGTAAGATGATTTTTATTTTCTGGAAGCTATTTCAACCCTTCTGTCAGAATTGAAAGTTTCTCATTGGTTAGTTCATCCATACGCAATAATGACATCAGCCATTTTACTGGTGTTTGTAGATTAAGATTGTTGCATTCTATATTGCAAATGAATCTTAGACCTGATCCCTCAGTTTTCTCATTTCCATCCATGTCATTATCTTTGTCAAAGATCGCACGTATATCCATTATCATGTCCAAATTCTGGGGCAACTTGACACACCATGTGAATCATTGAACTGTTCCTGATAACATCTTTCTTTGTTGTTATACGTCTTCTAAATGATTCTCCCTTATCCATGATATATGATAGTGCTACAGACATGTCAAACAACAGAGTATGACTAAAGGAAATCTTGGGTCTTGTTCTATCTAATATGTTCGATAATCCTTTCACCAATATTCCAGTTTCATGGCAACATTTAGCATCATTCATATTGTCTATTGTGACATTGTCGATTTCAATCTTCTTTTTGTCCATCTCAAGATCCATTTGCAAACACCATATACGTTTGGCAGCACTACTAATAACTTTAACAGATACCGATGATCTATCAAGTACTGTCTATTCATTGTCTTTGCAATAACTATTGAAATATCAAAGTGATGTTGTTCCAAGACTTTGACAATATTCTCCTTATACCATTCCCTGGTCATGGCATGTCGTAAATAGTATTCTACGATCCCAAAAAGGATATCTGATAAATCACCTGAAATAGCTTTAATCTCGAACCAAATCAGCATCAAAGACAAGCACAAAAAAGGATTATGACACATGCTGATCAGTTGGATATGATTTACAAATTTCCAAAAGTGATCGACATTTAGCTTTTCATCACAACTAAGAGACAAAATGTCTAAAACTTTGCTGGCATATTCCTTGAATCTTTCAAGACTCATCCCATGTATCTTGAATAATCGAAACGCTCTTTCACATTTCTCCTGTAAACATTCGAAACCATTAGGCCTGGATGTAAGAACTATGAGGCATGAAACCATTTCTTCCTCTTGTAATAAGTTCACAATGGGCTCAAGACTGCATATCACTTCATCCAAACCATCAACCAAAAGAAGTCCAGATCCTCTGTGTTCCAATATATAATTCATGGTATCTTCGTAGTAGTCTGTGGCGTCATCAAATAATGTCTTTCGTACATGTTCCATAAAGGATGGGTCTTGTAGCTTCTTTTTCAATTGAATATACAACAAAATGTCAAATCTGGCAATATCTGGAATAATGGAAATTTTCAAGTCTAAAGGGTATTCTTTATTTTCATGATATTGGCACCATTTGTGAACAGGATTCTTGCACCAGGCAGTTTTCCCACTTCCACATTCACCAATAATCATGGCTGGAATTGGCTTGATATTTTCTTCACCAATACTGCTAAATACTACATTCGCAGATGTAGCACTCTCTCTACATCTTCCCCTTCTGTTCCTAGTCTCATAATTTCTAATTCACAGTATGCCTGTGATACATCCACAAGGATCTAATTAATGCATGAAGATATGGCTACACTCGTCATGGCTTTATATTGGGGAAGGAGATGTCTTTGAACGTCTTTTACACCTTTGAAAACAAATTAAATCTTACCATCATCTTTAAATTTTTAACGCTTACAAAACGATATATGCTTTTCTTTATTGCCATTTTAACCAAGCCGTCATCTACTTTGTAATGTGTTGCTTTGTAATTGTGAAATATATTTTGGGAACGATTTACGTTAAAATTCAAATATGAAGAACATCAGTCTTCCGTGAATTGTTAGACCATGATACATTACACTCCCATTGCATCCATGAAACTCAGAGCTAACGTTTATATATTGAGATATATTCTTTAAACACTTCTCACTGCCTAATTTTCTTTGGCCGTGGAGATGCCTTTATTACCTTGATCTGATAGCAGAAATAAGACGAGCCCCTTGACTGTAGAAGTTTGATTATATAATTGTTGTTTTAAAGGTGAGCGTGCTTTTATTTTATTTTGTGTGCCACATTTGGTCCGAAATTGCAATTTGAAGAGGAGAGGAAGGCGTACACGTTCTCGGTGTAAGGAAGTCTGAATATTGATGTACTTCATTTAGTTCTATTTTGCTTTGTAACGTGCAAGCTATATTATAAAATAACCTTCAAAATATCCGACCCTTTCCCAATGTACTGGACTCCTCTTTCGTACAATATTTCTTATCTCAGTGATCATTTGAAGTTTTGTTTACTTAGTTACAGATAATAAGTGACCTTTTGACATGTTATCTACGGTCATCTTAGTCATTTCAGTGTCCTTTACATTTCTTTATTTCATATCTAAGTAAGTAACTTTTAAATAAACCCTTTTTAGTAACGTCCATTTTCCACTGATACGACACCTGTAATTTACTCCATATCGGTCTTCTAGCGTGCCCATGGTTGGGTAGGTGTGATGGTGTCAGTACGTTTTGCAAAATCAGTATTTTTTAGGTGAATTTGAGTTATGCCATATATTGTTACAGGAGGAACGAATATTAGGTTTTTGGGTTTACAGTGTGCAAACCAAACTGAAGCTAACACCTTATTATTTGACTTTTAAACCTTCACCTTATTTATCTTTGTCCACAAACATCTTCAAAGCTAAGTAATGCGATACATATAATCTATATACGCCACATGCAAAGTAAACATTGTAGGATGTGAATATTTCCCAAAGATTGAACAGATGCATATTTGTAGATGGACATTTTTAAAACATTTTTACTATTACTATGTTACGGTTAACGGAAAACATAAATCTATTCAAATTATTTTTTATATTAACTGTCTGTTTACTATTAATTTTTATAGTAGCGGTCTGACTATTGTACTGATATCCTTGCAATACGACTACCAATAAGAAATGTTCATGTCACCCACTATATTTGATGCATACAAAAAACTGAGAAAATATATTTTTTTTTAGGATTATTCAAATTAGATATTTTCAGGGCAAAAGTTTAAACGCTACTAAAAATGCTTTTCTAATAGATTATATATATAGTTCATTGTTTATATGTTCTTAATATTACAGCGTCAGAACTAACCAAGCGAACACATGGCTGGATATCAATCAATCTTGTAACTATTCTTTACCAACGTTTTAGTTATACATATTCTTTATGGAATAACGTTTTGTCATGTAACTCAAACCAGCCTTATAGTGTACGTTTCTCCTATGCGTCAGGTAAATAAAGTTGCATCCACTCCTTTGGAGGACCTTTAAGATGTTCAACTTTTTCAATTTTTTTGCGTCGAAATATACATAAAATATGATTTTAACATACTTTTTTATGCTCAAAAGAAACTACAGTTACAATAATTGAATTTGAACAAAGATGAATGCAGAATTGGAAGATAAATATGTAGGAGGTCATTAAATAATAAAACATAGGTATCGTCTTAAGGATGTTGAATCACTTCACCCAAATACAATTATGAATGTTTCATCATTTTCGTTTTAAATTTTATTGGTCAGCTAATTCTTGCATTTGGATTTCATTAGCTTTTTTAAATTAGATTAATATAGGAGTACTATTAATGAATAATTAAATTATAGGATTGGCGGTTGACAGGGATGAAGATAAGTATGGAAAACCTGAAGTGAGTAAAAAACAATTGGTGACACTCTGTGAATATTATTAAATTGCTGTGTGGGATTTTATTTATTGTTATTTGAACAGCAAAAGTTTCTTTATTAGAATTAGAAAATTATGCGGTAGTCAAAGAATGGAAAATGTGTAGAACGGATAAAATGTTACCAATTATTGGAATTGTATCCTTTTCCAGGAATTCTTCGTGTAGTACAGTTCTGTCAACCCCAAATAACTCTGCAAATACCAGGTGGGAATACAATATCAAACATAAATTATAATATAATTTTCAAGAGATATTACAACAAATATGATATTATTATTAATGGTGAAATATTTATGACTCAGTAGTGAAGTGAAATTAAGTAAGATTGTTTTGACGTAAGATCAATCGCAAATGAAGTTTCTAACTTATTACAAAATAACTACTCGGGTGGTTTCAGTGGCCTAGTGTTTAGAACGTCTGCCTATGATGTGGGAGGTCATGGGCGAGGGACATCAAAGACTTAAACAAATGGTACTAACATCTGCCTGGTTTGGCGTTCAGCATTAAGAGGTCAGCATTAGGACTGGTCGGCCTGGTGTCAAGATAATGTGACTAGGTGGAACATCATGATACATGTCTGCGACACGATGCCCCAGTGCCAGGCATCACTATAAACTGCCACACTGCAGACATCTTATCGATATGACTGAAAAGATTTGTTAAAGCTACGTTAGAAATCAAATCACACACACACACACAATAACTAAAGACGTGTTGCTCATATTTTGATTTATTATTTTCAAAAGTAGTACATATATGAATTGCCAATCATCGTATGAGTTATTCTGCTTGCTTTAGTTCAAACAATCCATTTATTCTGAGTTTTAAATGATAATTATATATCATTCTTTTTTTAGCGTCAGGTTATCACGAAACCATGAACAAGTGTGTGCGAAGCTAAAGGTTTTATCTCTGAAGTTTTTTAAACAAAAGAAAGATTTCTAAATGCATAAATGTACTAATAATTTCCAAGCTGTCGCTGTAATTAATGAAAATAATATTTTGTTGACAAATGGAATTCAAAAAGTATAGCCTTCTTGATTAAAGATAATACAATTTGGTGTCCTAAAGGCTTCGCCAATACTCCTTGAACCAAAGGGTACTGCGTGCGTTTTAAGAAGTTTGTTTTTGGTCCCAACAGCAGGACAATCTCTATCGTACAATTAAGACATTGTAAATATATACCATCATCGACTGGGGCAATAGTAGACACTTTTTCAGACTTAAATGCTAGACATTTTGCATTATCGAAATATATATTGCATTTTGATTATTTTATGACAGTACTTAAGAATCCAAATGCTGTAATACATAAATATGGTAAAGTAAGTAAACAAATCTGACCGCCCAATGGATGAAGAAAATTCATGAACAATGTCCAATATCGGGCACACAAATTAATATGCTATGATAGAAGGATTTAAACCATTTAAGGAAACATTCTTAAAGGATTTGAGATTATGCAATAAAATAGCTTTCTATAGAATCAAACATATTGAACAAAATGATGTAATTTTACTAAACAATTATTTTGGTCAGATATTGGGCATTTAAAAATAAGAGCTATGAAGACTTGTTTCGTGTATTCCACAAACAAAACTATATAATTAAATATTTGTACAAAGTCAAAGAGGGATACATTGTTGGAATATCTTCCACTTTTCTTTTTCAATCAAATCATGAGTGAGACGTAGACAATCTTCAGTATATCTTCCTTTTATAAACCTGATTGAGTCTTACTATTCGTGTTTGGTGACAGCTTTAACAGTTCTACTTGAAGATGCAATTTTGATATCAATATTCAAAAGAGACATATGGCTTCAGTTCCTCAAATAAAATTAGGACTTTTTAAAGTTTTGTTATTGAAATATACATACCAATTTGGCAAGGTTCCTAATCTTAAACGCCCTATATCTTACCAAACGAATTGTACAGTAAAATATCGAAGGCAGTTCATTTTCCATTTTCATATTTTTAAGTGCAGAGAGAGTCCGTGGATCCGCAAGCAAGTTCCCTTCATCTGAAAATAGCTTATCGTGTGAATGGAGCAATAAGACATCGTCTTTAACTGCGATAAATTATAAGAGTTATAGATTAACACAGAAATATGTATTTTCCGGGGGGACGGTGCTCAAATCAGTTAGGAATTATTTTTGGGGAAGATAAAATGTATTTTCTCGAATTAACAAAAACTGCATTTTTCATGCTCTGCTCTTATATGTAGCTTATGCTCTTAGAATAACGCATTTGACTCTTTTATCTGTCACTCTGTATTATTGTTTTTAAAATAGCAGTTTCATAATATTCATAATAAATATTTTTATGTATAATTAACAGTGTTTCTATCATAAGTAAGTGGTGAATTGCAATACACATCTATCATTGTTGAGTATTTTCAACATTGCAATTACATTCCTACAAACAAATGTGAGTAAGCTCCTGTTGGTGCCTATATTGACGCCAGGATCATGCTAAATGCATTTATTTTAATGTCTAAGATTTAGAAAGTACTATTAAAATCCTTAGTTTCCTTCAAGATAGCATATGCCAATGTGTTTTTAGAATAGATAGTTGCTATTATTGTAATAAGAGTAAATCCTAGTGCTGTAAACCCCACTCACATACATAGTATAGTTCAATTTTTGTACACTGATTGCCTAAGAAAAGGAAATGTCTTATTTATCACCAGTTCTAGTTAATATATCTTTACTTTTATCCATATCAGAAATAAGTCATCATAGATTCAGACATCCAATTCGTAGATACCCATAAAACCAAAGAATATGAAATGAATTGACATAATAATGTGTTATCACACAGGAGTTTTGATATGACAAGATGTCTTTCTACTATTTTGATAGGAGTAGTGATAACAAATGTGCGCTAACGAACAGCAGACGAACGAAGGATGAATATACAATAGATGGCGAAGGACGGGCCATCGCTTATGCTTTCTAGTCTATGGCTAGAGGAGTTAACGATACTAATAAAAGGCAATTTTATTGAAATAACAGCTTAACTCGACTGTATTCCATAATATATTGATCCTGGGATAGATATCTATACATATATCTATTTCAAATTGTGTTGAAATGGCGTTAATTTTTCTTGTCACGAGCAGTGGCCACTACAAAGGGCTTTCCACCCATAAATATAATTTGTGTACTAAAATGTTCTGCTTGAATTTTCAGTCAAGATCATAACTTTCTTCTTTCAAAAAGGTTCATTCTCATACGTTTGATGGATTGCATCATATAGTTTTAAGCACAGAGTTTTTAAGATTAAAAGGAACAGAAAGATTGATAAGAAAACATATAGAGAGTAGAGAGATGGAGATCGCTAAAGGTTTGGCATTAGTAAAATACCAATATTTAAACATGAACTCTCTCTTTCAAGTCAAAAGTTACATGCGTGTTACAACGAGTAAATTCCAAGAAATAATGCTACTCTGAAGAGAAGTGTAGTTTTGCAGAAAGATCACGTTGATACTGTAAATGTGATTAGGAATTTTGGTAAAAGAAGATATTACTGGTAAAGTACTAACATACACATATAATAGAATCCAAGTGAGATATCAGTAACGTAACAATGTAAAACTGCATAGCGAAAATTGTATGGAGATCATTCAGCAGCTATAACCTATCTAAACCATAATTAAGTGTCATGTCTCTATGGTCATAAACTAAGTAACAAAAAGAAGCAAACCAAACACGTTTTGTAAAACTTAACAAATGAAGTAAGTATCTAAGTTATGAATCAAAATGTGAGAGGAACTTACAGTAGTATAAAGTGAATACAAAATAATCCTGAAAGAATTATGTTAAAGCAAAAAGTAATGAAAAGTTCAGCATAAACTTCATAACCGTAAATAAACTGGTCGGCCAAGAATAGTGAAATTGTCAGAATGGCGTTGTCCATAACACCTTTGAAAAATTCACAATAGTTCCAGAGTAATATTATTGTCCAAAAAGTGAGCTATTTCTATTTGAAGTACAACAGTAAACGTGGATGCAGACTTTATGTTACAACACGAAAACAAGAAATTAGAATGCCTCCAAAATAGGAGTGAAGTCTGATTACTCAGTTCTCTACTGATATACACCTCCGATTACGATTATATTTCATAATATGGCCTCACGTGACAGATCATACTACTCTTTTTAACATTTCAAAATATAAATTCATGTTACATAACTCATCCAATAAGAATTAACTTAATTCTTATGCGATACCACCTGACATATCTGTCTAGTGGGAAAAAGATCCAATCTAATAAACATTTTTTATCAATAATTGTATTAATAGAACTGTCATGAAGTATCTAAGCATCTATTTATAGATAATATGCAATGTTGCGTTCTTTATATTCCTAAAATAGACCGTAGTCACATAGGCATAAATTTAAATAAAGATAATAACTACAATTTACAGCCATGACTAAGGTTTAAACAAATTAGACAGAATCATGTACCAGGATAAACACAAAATATAGATATTCATAACAATAGGAAGCTTACAATCAACGTCATGTGAAGTTATATCAATACAATGATGTGTCTAACAGTTTCCTAAAATCCTTTCATAATAATTGAGGAAATAAATAAGTGGGTTCAACGAAGTCAACAATTATGCTAAATAATGATGCAGATCAAACTCCAAACATAAAATTAACCCATGCTGATATCCGTGTAAAGTTGTTTAACAAGGGAGTAATTAATGAAATCTGGATTATTTGACAATATAAGGCCATAAATCTGCTAAAAGATGAAGCTGCGTGTTAAACTTATACCATAGCTACGCTGATAATTAAGCTCAACATGTAGGCAGGTAGTTAGGTAGTTTACAATGCGAAGGTACTCAACATGTATTCTTCATAAAAATGAATTGTTGCAAAAATATCAATCTGTCTACTAAACCTATTTTTAAAAGATAAAAAGAAACATTCCAGTGTTGAAATTTATGTTGGCTGATCGGACAATCAGGAGCTCTATCTGTGATAAATGACGTAGAATGTTGAGAACTGATCTCATATGAGGCTTCACCAAGCTGCAACCAAAATTTGTTGATATCCAAGAAAATAGTCTACTGCAGAACGAAAGTAAGAGGGTTCAGCAACAAGACAAAATCACACCGCTAAATAATGAGTTAGAATTCTGATAATCAACCCCAGTCACGGTCCTATCAATACTTAGAGGTTACCAGGGGTGATGTATGTATGTATGTATGTATGTATGTATGTATGTATGTACGTATGTATGTATATATGTATGTATGTATGTATGTATGTATGCATGTATGTATGTATGTATGTATGTATGCGTTTCCCTAGTCAATGATTATTTTAAACATTGGAAAGTTTCTAGTATAAGCATGATGTAGTAATGACCATGTAGATCAGACGTTGTTAAGTTTTGAAGCCTTCCAAATGTGATTTTTCCACTGAGTATTGTTGTAAATGTTGTCACTACTTTTGGAAGTAGAAATATACTTCAGCATTCTGAAACCCAGGTCTAGATTTTTGATGTTTCGTTTATTGGCATCTCTTCCTCGATTCATTTTGTCAAGAAAATATTTATGAATAGAGAACTTGTTTTAATTATTGCCTGTACATTTATGGAAGGTTTCAAAATATTTTTCACACAATATTACAGCGGACTTTCATCAAGATTTGTCTGACCGTTTATCAAAGTTTTGCATCAGTGTTTCCATTTTAGCGAGATATATTGGTGAGTCGTAATCAGATGTCAGACTAATTTTGTCACTCTCGGAGAAATTGTAATATGTCATCTGAATCGGAATTTACGTATTATTCAGTTGCTTCTTGCTGTGAATTACAAACATACTTACTTTTTATTTACTTTGTGAGGGATAAGGTAACGTTTACACATCGATAAATATCAAACCATGATCATTTAATCCTATATTAATTATTTAGTCTTGGTGTTGGAAATCAATCAGTTTTGTTGACTTTTCTATATCCAGTACATAATGTATTATTTGGTTTAGGCATAGGAATACATCGTGAACTCCAGTTACTACTTGGATCTAAAAAAGTACACTTAGTAAATATTTAATCTCTTCCTTAAAACATTCATGCATGAGAAGATTTATCCTATTAGTATATTATTGCACAGGTGTAGAATCTGCATTATCAACGTCATTATATGTTTCAATTGTTCGTTTTGGAAAGTAAGGATACGAGTGCTCATGTTCAAATAACAGCTAATTTCCTGTTCTTGTAGATGAAAACGTTTTTGGCACACATTGCCTAATATCTGTGAATTCAAAAGATTTAGCCAGCTAAACCATAATCGTCACTACAGTGAGTGTTACAAGATGAAGCCTGGTTGGGATTAGATTAGTGAAGACACCCAAAGCAACTGCGTTAATAAGATGTTTATTTAAAAGCGCAAATTAAATATTAACAAATCTGACACCATTATAAACGAAAAGATGAGGCAAATTATAAAGTTCCTAACATGGAACTATCAACACCAATCAACTCAACGAGAAAGCTCAAACATGAATTTAACGAATGTAATTTTAATCAAACGTGAATTAAGTCCTATCAACGATCAGCAAATACAATATAGCCTACACCCCAATAAAAACAAGGTCTTATTAAGTACCAAGGGATATAGGAATATGTATGAATTTATGAACACATCGCTCATATAACGATATTGAAAAGACAATGCATGTAATTTTGCTCAGATAGCAATAGTGGAAATAACAATGACATGGACCACGTAATATAACTCTCGTGGTGCCCGTCTGACGTCCAAGATGTATCTCCGGTTCCACCCGCTCTAGTCAATGGTCAAAGAAGCGTCCACGCATGGTCCTCCCCTCTCAGTCTGTTGAAGGATCCCTCGAGAGCTCTCATATTCAACACAGACCAGATGGTCGTGAAGCATTGGTCCCACGCATTGAGAACACCAGTACACTCTTCCGAACCAACGTCACCAGACACAACGTACAGGTCACAATAAACCACACACAGTTTTGTAACTCCACGTCACCAAAGCATATATACGGCAGCTCTACAGCTGAAGATTTGCTCCCGTAAAGAGGTAAGCTTTCTGACAAGACTCGTAGGTAGTGTAATTTGTTTATAGAGAATTTTCTCTATATGTATATTAGCTGTGACATATGCTCAGCTAGGTACTTATGTGTTCACAGCATGCAATTTACCCATGCAGAGTGAATTGAGTCGCGCTCAGTATTTCGAAATAACTAGAATCGAAAACATAAACCACCCTTGGGTGACGATGTACGCGGCAACGAAATCCGAGTACATTTTTATCACATATAAATTATGATTTTAATCATACACAATTTCGTGACAGTGAGAACATTCAATCATTTGCGTCCTACGCGTGACACAAGTAAATTGAATAATTATCTGAATCATCGCTATCTAAATAATCATTTAACATATCTATATGACAAACTTTTCTTGCTTCATCATCCCATCTGTCTTATTGATATAATGTAGGTCATTTACTTTATGTTGTATTGTACAAAGACCAAACAATTTAACTCACGAGGATATAGGGAAAAGAGCAAGAACGTTATCAATACACAAATATATCTTTTCCCGAATAGTTATGTTATATTTTACTTTATTTTTTTACTAAGCAGAGTGAATAATAGTTCTTGATACTTCACAAGCCTTTCTCAAATTCCATTTGAAATCCATGTCAAGAAAATGTATCCTTAATCTTCATTTCAAAGAAGTCTCTCTTTTAATAACTTCATTGTTCCATAAACAGCATGTCTAAACGTCAGTTCCAAGAAAACGGAAGCAAATTAAACACCTTCATCACAATCCTTTCCTGTATCAACGCATAATGACATAACCATGTTCTTCGAACTTTGCTGAAATCGCTCCAAATCCCCTTGACTGACTTGGTCTTACGTAAGAGGACAGACAGCTACAATAATTATGGTAAATGATTTGCCACCATTTGATACGTGTATGAAGATCTGCCGTATTTAGAAACACCTCTACATTTCGTCAATAAAAATTAATCAAGATCGTGTGATAATTCTAAAATTATAAATGACCAGTGAAGGGCATTGCAGGAGCTAGACTAAGAATTTTTCTTCGGTATAACATCGGAACGGCAATTTTATAGCTCCTTGACCACTGAAGCCTTAGGTGGTCTTCGAATTCTTATAAGGACACAATTTTGCACAAAGTAAGAAATTGGAACTACTGTGATTGAGTTTCACTAATAGCCTTCTCTCGGGATCTTATTCCTGTTTGACATTATGTACATACACACACATACATACAGATACACACGTGTGCTTTTTGTGGATTTGTTTGGATTTTTAGGTTTTTGAAACTCGGTACGATATAGCAATTACTTTGTTAAGGTGACGTTTAATGCTGGTTCGTATCTAAAGTTTCATTTTTAATTTTGTAAGAACTTCATCTTTACTAGACAATAAATATTATTCGGGACAAATATTTCGGTAGTCATGTACGGGCATCATTAGCATATCGTATTATATTTCCTGTCCCTTCCTTCAGGTAATTAAACGAGTCACATGTGGGAAAGCTCAATGTAAAATATTGCTGCTCTTGACATACTGAAATAACTGATTTGCCTAAATGAAAATAGTTTCAAAGAATAGAGTTTTCGAAATTATAAGGATATATTTGACTGTTTTCTTTGATTTTATTTTAAATAACGCATCAACATGCAAAGCTACACTGTACATGTTGACCTTTTCACTTTAAGAATAATCAAGGTGAGAACTGAATGATGCAGGTGTTTTGACAGAACAAACTCCATACACAGTATAATTTCGATTATCCGTCAGGGTGCTGGGCCGACACCATGTCGGATATGAGAATAGACGAATAGAATATGTACATTAAAAATATTATACAATAGATCGGGTCATCAAAATATCATATCTACCTGTACCTGTTTATAATATTTTGATGTACAATGTCCTGACGTTCCCAGAGACTGACGGTTAATAGGGTGATGGATAATCGAAGTTCTACTGTATATGTTTACCGGGAAGATGGCGGCATGGGATTAATTTCCGTTGGTACTTTTCTACGACCAATAATGACGGGGTAACTTTTCTAGAACTACCGCTAATGAATTATAATACAACTTCCGCTGTCATGGAGAAAAGTGTACACCCATAAAAATATGAACCTTCTTAAACTGATAGCTACATATGCCATGTAACTAGGTCAACAGGGTTGGGATTAGATTATAACGAAGACACAAACAATTTGTGAAAGATGTTTATGCATGTGATTGAAAAATTTTAAAGTCAGCCACCAAACTCCTGCGCATAAATTTCAGCAACGGCTTTAACAAAATGAGTATCGATATAAATTAGTGATAAAAGGAAAATTATACTGCTGCTAACTGAAATGACTCACCACATGTAATTTAAACGAATAGTCAACAAAAATCAAGGAATATAAATTATAAACACGTATGATTGACATGTTGACTATCACAATGGATGAAAAACCTTTGAAAATTTGATAAAATAAACAATGATCAAGCTACTGCTAAGCGTGATCAAATTATGGACTTACCCCAAAAATGAATACGAGATGATTATTCACCAAAAGCAAATAAAGTATTAAATTTATACAAATACGGAAACTATTTGATTCACAAGTAGGATGTATACACATATACGCAATTTATCACTCAAAAAGTGAATGTATTTAGACTTTTGATCAAATGGTGAGGATAGATATATTTGTATTTACGCTCAAATACTTTACTAATACAGTCAAAAAAGGGAGCATACAACTTGTAGAGTTCAGTTGCCGACCACAAGGTTATGTTTAGTCCCACCGCTCTGTTGGATAAATAGGAGCCACTACGCAGGGCCAAGCCAACCCAATCTGCCGAAGGATCCCTCAAGTGCTCCCTTGTTCACTGCAGACCCGTTGATAGCGAAACCTTGGTCCCTCAACACAGGACGAACACTATCTTCCTCCGAATCAACGTCATCACATATAGCAGCAGACAGGTCATTAAAATACCCACCAAGTCCTACAAATCGGCATCCAAGCTTTTATATGGTCAAAATCGCACCACCCAGTTCAGACATGGGTTCACAACCAAACATCCAAACATGCCAGCTGCTGAAAATATAATGACTAAAGTCGTGTAGTACACGACAGACGGCCACGCAGAAAGGCAGTTACATGCATTACGCATGCGCGCACGTGGATTTGACTACTGCATACGTAATCATTTCATCGGAACTACGGTAGAAGATTATCATATTATGCAAGTTGGTACATAAATATGTATCCAACAAGAGTCTTACATATCCATTTTTAAACTTGAATATTGTATCTTTCTTTGATAAATGCAACATTCGTCTGTTAGTTATAAAACGCCTAACTTGAAAGCAGATTTTCATATATCGGATAGCATGACGCTACTCAACATAGGTCTGACTATCTGTAAAATTCTAAATACATATTTGAAAATTCAATATATCAAACAATTATATCACATAATACGATAGTGAAAAGAAAATACATTGATATATTTTACGTATTTCTAAATCTGAAGATTTTGCTCCCGTAAAGTGTTACGCTTCCTGATGAATCCATTTGTGTTGCGACGTTACTATCTACCTTTTGTCTGCAAGTACCCTATTTATGATGCAATGTACGGATATAGAGCTTAAATGTATTGGCTTTCTCACTGCAAGCATTTTGCACGTGTAGCATGGGTAAACCAAACTCAGGTTTCAGAAGATGAATGACGTAAATAAACTAAACTCTGTTTTTAAATGATGAAAGACGTAAATAAATCACCCTCGACTAGCGCTGTACGCATATACGAAACCCGAACAAATATTAGTTCAGGTACAATAAATTAACATTAAGATTACACAATTCTGTGACATACTATATAATGGCTCAGTGTTGCCATTCTTTGGATAATTTTATCGATTGTGACCAATCTACAATAATTTATATTCATATAAATTCTACATTTCTTCGTTGTATTTACAAACCACTCCATTTTTTCAAGTGTCATTTTATTTGAAGTTTAAATTGGTAATTAAAATTACTAAGACTTGCACATCGGATGTATTCTGTAAAGTATTAAATAAAAAAATGTAATTAAGCTATCTTATCAGGACTCCTACATGGGCCAAAAGTTGGTCCCAGTTGTATTCATGAGCATCATTTGACTGTAAACCCCTAATTAGGATTATTGAGATGTTCTTAATTAGAGCAAAACACCGAAAGGCATTGACCATTTTTGACATTGCTTCTATGAATTGTTCATCCACTTATTGAATCCAAAGGATATTTTCCCTCATATTTAAACAATATCATTACTTTGTGGTTAATGTGTTTAACGTCAAATCTGGCGACCAAGGTGACAGAATGAATTTGGCTGGAACAAAATTCCTGAATCACATATACGGCATTAGTGAATAGTCCTGTTCATCTACATGCAGAAAAGTTTCAAAATCTCGATTCATATTTTGAATGTAGATAGAACATTCTTTATCACCATCATTATTAAGTTCATCTCTATTCTCTAAGGTTTATAAGGCATTCAAAATTTCTTAGGTTCAGCACTAAGTACCCACTAGCACAGTAAATAACTACAGTAGACATCCAAATGGTGCAAATGCAACTATTTCAAGTTCGGTTCTCCAAGTAAGTTGCTCATGTAAAATTGACGTTGTAAGATTTTGATGGATAAGTCTAGATTATACTCGTTTTAGCACTTGCTCATTTACATTCTTGAAATGAACCATCGTTTATGACGTTTTAAAACTCTGTTTCGAAGAGCATACAGATGAATATTCTACATAAACAATGTTTGGCACATCTTATCGTAACTGGCTTAATCGGTTGTGCATGCAAGTTCATTTACAGAATCTTACCCATCGTATGTGGATGATTTTGTCACAGCTTTGCCAGACTTTTGTAATTATTATGCCGCTTTTCATCAGCAGAATGAAATCGAACGTACTAGTGGCATCATAGTTTCAGATCTCATTTCATATTCGTTATACTTTCGTTTCTTTCACGGAAGGCATTCTTCCTTTCTTCTTTCAAACATATTTTCTTAATATACTGCATAACTGACGTTTGTTAAAGTTATGGTGAACGTTTTATAGTGTTCGTTGTCGGCGGATTTTGGAGGCTTAAGACTGAAATTTCCTAGTGTTTTTTTTTTTTTTTTTTTCTGTAGCGATTCAACAATTTGCTTTTTCTTATGTAACTTAATCCTACGTTTATGGATTGTTATTTTCAATCCATGCCGAATGTATGTTCTTTTCTTATTCACATATTGTATTATGTAAGAGCCATTCCATTAACGAAAAGGTTTACGCCCTTTCTGTTGTATGTTATCTTGTCGTGGACAAACAATTCGTATCCAACGTTGAAATGCATTTAATTAACCCAGGCGTAATAGTACATTTTTGATTTTTTTCCTCGACAAGCTCAATATTGCTAGTGTAATAACTGTGTCACGTCTATTTCTAAATTATAAGCAAATTTCACATGTAAGCAGCATAGATAATACGCAGGCCTCAATAAAAAACGTATTTCAGAAATGAAGAAGGTATTTCATATGTATACGTTTATTAACCAGCTTTATTAAGAACCACTCTTGTCTCCTATTTCAAAGAAAATATTAATGTATGAGCATGAGTAAAGTGTATGATTCAACAAAACTAGTTTGATCAAGGAACAGACGAACCTGAAGAACCAACCCACGTCTGACTTGTCAACGATTTTACAACAAAGCTACCCAAAAAGATTTGAACACAAACCCCCGCACATGATAACGTAGTAAAATTATAAATGGATCACGATATGCTTATCAATAGGCGATAATCAATTATTCTTAGGATTTATATGTATAAATATCTTATTACACGCACACGGGTATATCTGTATACTTTTATGTATGATATATGTTATTTTATGTTTACTTTGTTTTTACTTTATAATTATATTTTAATTCAGAGGTATGGACTTTGTAGTAAAAATAAATAAAGAATTCTTATCTTATCTTATCTTTGCGATTCTCTCTAGAAGTCAAAATTTTATCCCAACTTTCCAAAGACTTCAATACAACTTCAGTTGTAAATCAGAAAGCCCGATGTGTCCATTCTATATCTGAATTTTGCTCTAATTAATGCAAGACCACATATAAAACAGCCTGCCAAATTTATATCAACCGCACATCGGCATGGTTTATCTTCATCATGTTTCCGTACCGCCAACCGTTCACGCCTTAGACAATATATGAGTATGCCCTAAGACTGGGAATTATTTTAACTCCGCCACCTTAGGCCAGTCAGTGTATGCTTTCCAGGCACATTTCGCCAATATAAATGCACTATATCTGCTCCCATGGCGACATAAACGGTATCTGCCAATTCCCTTCTTATTTATTACCTTGTGTAATTTACCGGTTTTCTAAGGTAAATACTGCCACTGCAGTAACACCACCAATGTACACCTCTAGATTTTAATATGGAATATATTACTACAGGGACATTCATTCAGTTTTGGCCGGAATTCACTACTAATGAACCATGACATCATGGAAACACTTCATTCCGTGACGTTTGCGCCTAATACGTGGCTAATTATTCCGGGCTAGGAATATTTCCTTGTGTCGAATTCCAATAACCACACAATTAATCACACAAATCTAATAAATCCTTAAAACGGGGCACTATAACCAAATGCGCATACTCCATATTTATTATAATATCGTCTGTTTTTTACGTTTCCCTTTGAATGCTATTATATATCAACACTCCACAGCTCAACCCCATCTGTCTGATGCAGGTCATTAACATCACTTCATTTACATTTCGTTATTATAGTTAAGGAATAAAATACGCATTTAACACTGTCTGAGACGAATGATAAGTTTTAACGAAAGCCTAACATCCTAAGTCCCTCGAAATACAAATCAAACAGGTTATCTACAGGTGTAAGATTATTCATTTTAGGTATCTTGTATAATTATTAAGAAACGGGACACACTCGAGGTAAACGTGTTCTGTTTCTGGTTTTAGGTTAATATATTACTATAATAAATTGTTGTTGGTGGTAGTGTAGGGTTTAACGCCATTTTTCAGCACACGATAGGCTATACGTGGCTGCCAGTATTAATGGTGGAGGAAGAACCCGGAAAAACCCCTGAAAGAACCACCGACCCACGAGAAGTTACTGGCAAGCTTTCTCACTTAACCACATTGTCTGAATCCGAGACTGGAACCCACGCAGACAGAGGTGAGATGGCAGTGATCCGTAACGGACAGCGCTTTAGACCACTCGGCTACCACTATAATAAGTATTAATATTGCCAGCTAGTCCAGTTATTTTTTTTAGGCGGGGGGATCAAGCACTATCTTTCTGGAGTATCCTTTCAGCAGTCTTGTGTCTATCTCTACGGGTATTTAAGTAAACATTATACTTATGCCAACATTTTAAGATCCAAGCTGACATTAATTACAATGTAACCACCTCCGGAAAGTCCCTTGTCACGGAAACAACTAGGGGTTCTTCTCCTTTCATAATACTTGATTCTAAACAAAATAAAGGAGCTACACAATAAAGCACTTCTATTGACTATCACTATTTTAATAGTAGGTACAAATGCTATCAAGCCGATACAGTTCAAATCAAAAGCTCTTACACAACGACCTGTCTAAAGTTGACAACTGATTACAACCTAAAGTTTCGACCATCAGTAATTTTCTCTAATTGTGCGTTTTCTAATATAAATGATTTACAAGAATATTTTTATATTGACTAAATACTTGGGAATGATTTCTACTAATTACTTATTAAGTGTTTAAATTGCGTCAGTATAGTTTTGGGTATATGTGGGCGGATAAGTCATTTAACTTATTTGGATTTGACTTTGAGAACGTAATGTTTGTATACTTATTTCTTATACAGATTTTTCTAATAATTAATTTAAAAGCTTTGTTATCTTATAATATCTACTGTGTTTCTTTTGTTAACTCCATGGTGTTAAAGAGCTTCGTATCTTCTTAACGTCTGAAGGAAACAAGTTTTTCTTTCTTACTCATATTTCCTAACTCATTTGCTTCTTTCAAAGTTCATTCAAACAGAAATAAACTACCATAGAAATCAGCGCAAGATTTGTAATGAAAATATCAAATGAAGATACTAAAGCAAATTATCAGGCATTACACGTAATAATTTGTAGGGCTTCTAGGGCGGAGAATGTTTTAACAAAATGCATAAATAACTATTGAAATGGATTCTGAAGTGCATTATTGCCAATCAGGAAAGATCATCTTGTCTTCATGTTAGCGTCATGTTAACAGCAAACGCCTGCTGAAGTTATTGTCCTGTTGAATGTTTGTGTTCATATCTTTAGACATAATGCATCATGTACAGTATATGTAATAAGATAACCAGGTTGAATTTAGGATTTATAACAGAGCATCTTTGATGGTGATACAAATTTAATGTTTAATGATAAATAACTTGAATGAGAAAAGAATAATGATTAATACGTGCGTGTATAAGATCCAAATATTGGACAAATGAACGTAATCAGCACAAACCTAATAATGCAACAAAATGAAAATACAAATAAACGACCTTACACAGTACAAGGACAAGGGTGAATGATTCACTAATTTGACACGACAAAAAATGATGAGTTTTATTCAGAAAGTAAAACTAAATTCACTCAAATAGTGAACAAAAAGGCATTTTACTCAAATAGTAAAATGATGAAAACAAAAGGGATATATATACAAACCATCTTAACAATCCCAAAACACTGGGTATTACAAACCACCAAATTAGCCCAAGGCTAAAAGACTACATGAAAGTAGTTACGTATTCCGTCACCAGCACACTTAGCAACTAGTCACACTGGTCAATCAAGCAATCAGTATTCTAGGTGATCACTGACCACCATTCAGTTTATTGGTCAATCAAGCAATCAGCACCCACCAATCGGACAGCAACGCCCGATCAACTGCTACTCCACTAGCAACACTGTTCACTCAGCTCTACGGTTGCTATGGTTCAGCTTTATAGATGTTATGGTCAACTTCTGCAGGTAGCTCTCCAGCTGGTACCACGTCGACTCTGATCAGTTGAAAATACATCTGACACTCTCTACTGTGCATGACACGGGCATATACGATAAAGCGTAATGGCGTTATATACGGTAAGCTATACTGCTTACATTATCGGAACAATAATTACAAAATAATAAACGGGTTCAGGAGTGAACTTACCCGTGCCCGTTAAGAATCCAACGGTATAAAACGTTTCTTAAAAATGCAACTGTATATTGCTAATATAAATATCTTGCTTAGTCAGAAACAAGAATAGAAACCACTTGTATTGTACAACGTAAGCCGAAGCTACATAGAAAATATACAAAAATAAACGTGGTAGTACAATAGTTATAACATATACACACGAAATTAATAAATAAATCAGATACCTCTACAGCTGAAGATGTGCAAGTCTTTAATTAATTGGTGTCGTTCCTCTCATACCCCATCATAAAGAGGATCCCATAGTACCGAAATTTTAATGACTTTATGTGTTTTGTTGCCCCATAATATATGCAATGCGTAATTCTTTAGTACAAATAAATAACTAATGTAACTAATAGTATGTATGTTTGTTTGGTGTTTACAAGTTTGTGATTAGTAGAGAAATAAGAGAATTCTGGCAAATTGCATGTTTGTGGTGTAGTCCAATTGTTTTGTATTCCGTAATCGAGAATGTCCATCTGTAGTCCATAAATTGTAGACATTTCATAATCAAACGATTTTGTAATCATTTCGTAAGTACTGTCTTGACTGTGTAGTCCGTATTCGTTCCATTTCATGATTATGTAAGGTATTAAGTCCGTTGTCTTACATCATAATCCGTATTCGTTCCTTTTGCTGAATTGGTGGTTTATTGTTTCTGGCAAATTGTCTGTTTGTGGTGTAATCCATTTGTGTTGTTTTCCGTAATCAAAAATGAGTAGACTGCTTACTGACAAGACGTTCCGTAATGTGAAGATTTTAGTCTTACGGTGAGGCATTTATACACAGACGATGCAGCCATACATCGTATGTGCGCTGGAAGTATTCGGTTTTTCCCATCGGAAGCACTTCGCACGTGCTGCATAGGATGAACTGAACTCACTGTTTGCAGATATTGTAGAAAAGACATAAATCACCCTCGGTTATTTTTGTACACAAAAAACAAAACCCGAGTACATGTATTTAATTAATAAAGTGATTTTTACAATTCTGTGACAGTATAATATTGGCTTAACTCACTTAGATGATAAAGTTTCGTCTATTAATAAATCATTAGGTTCTCAAGGCTAATATCATGTTGGTAAACAATATTTATGATGATGATCCGAACATTAACCGTGTTTTGTACAATCCGGTAAGTTAACACTTAAGTTTATATTTCATTACAAGACTAGACGTACGTAATAGGAAGATGTTTTTAGAGTAATATGGAACTGTCGACCGATACATAGGGATGACATATTCAAAGGCATACGACATGCTTTTCTTGAGTGCGGTTTGGTGACAATTAAATGAAGCAAATAGTAAAAAGCAAATTCAACGAAATTATTGCCCCGTCTATTGTGATGATATCTGTAAATGCATATAATGATGAAATCTGATTGTGACCCCTGCCATTGAGATGTACCCTAAATAGGCAGAAAAGAAATTAACCAAGTCTTTCTGACACGAAAGGGTATTAACGTGTAAACACAGAACAATGGAATAATTAAACAGTATATTAAATCTTGAAGATTAATCTTGACTGCCATGCGGGGAGTGATGTGGGTGTTGCACTCAAATAGAGTAACATAAGTGTATACCGGTTGATGCCAGAACCTCTAACAGCTTTTAGGAGATAAAACAGGAACAAAGCAAAGATGGAATATACGCATATGACCATGATCTTGATGACAGAAACTAACTGTGAAATGAAACAGATCTTGTTACAATACACTAGTGTTCCAAATTTCATCCATTTATCATAGAGCTAAAGAAAAAAAGGAAAAAATACTTCTGAAACTTAAAATATTATCCTGTGGTTTTGACATTGCAAAAGTACCCCCAGTGTGGTATGTAATAATATATTGAATGATGATCTATAAGTATACCAATTTCATTTTGTAATCTTAGAATGGTTTAAGCTTATTGAGCGGAAAAGAAATTGTGCTGCAAATTATAATATAATGCATCGTAACCTGTATTTAGAATACAACACCTCTAATGAGGTACCTAGCGCTCTATAGAGGTATGATGTATACGTTTGCTAAGTTTTATCTCTTAACCGGCATTAAAGTTCTGTTGCGGAAATACAAGTGGGACATAATGATGGATGGAGAGAAAGACGGACCGAAAAGTGGATATTATGTACCACTGCATAAATAAAGGTCATGTACTAAAGTTAAGACAGTCGTTTATAAAAGGCCATACGCAGCAATGGTATATTATAATATGGGTGCCTTACTGACAACTGGGTATCTCAAACGTGCTTTCAGAAATTGGTTTCAGATGCATAGTTCTTCATCCGCATATATATTTAAAGGACAATGTGTTATTCAATCTCTTTACAAACAGACATATTTCAATTCGATATGTATCTTAAAACAATGATCTGAATATGGCATTTTGCTAATTATATTTTATCAGAATAATTTATACAAAAGTGATTTACTAGTCATATACATATCCACGTATGAACATATGACTTCTTGACCTGTAGTCTCAAAACTATTGCAACCTTAACGTTTCAGCAAAATATCTCTTACTAAGCTTATGCACAAATTATCTGACTTGTGAAATTGAAATTTATGTTACGTTTATATTTCAC